>CALSBV010011200.1:11801601-11825610 GCA_943590825.1 Bovichtus diacanthus | reverse complement strand
GTGTGTGTGTGTGTGTGTGTGTGTGTGTGTGTGTGTGTGTGTGTGTGACAGATAGATTGCACTCAATGTTTCTGTAAGTTTGAATGTCAACGTTATGAATGAAATTCAAAATATTCGCACAGCCCTACGAGCCACGCAACCATATTCAATCTAGGAGGAAATCATCAGGGGGAAAGGCCAATGATGTATAAAGAGAAAGGCAGCGAGAGCGAGAGGGACGGTGATGCTAACGGTGTGAAGGAACACTGATGGGAGGGGGTATTTGTTTGGGTGTTGAGTTCAAAAATCAACAATCTTTTTCTTGAATCACAGACTCCACGTTAAGTAAAATCATGTTGTTGACAGAATAAGAATAAAGTTGTATTCTTCAGTCATACTGTAGAGTCACTAATAATGTGATACAGCTATTCCAGCTGATATAACAAAACAAAACAACAACATCGGTATCGACTGTGTTTGGGCCGATGTGGCTCATCGACGATCATCAATTGGCGTCTCTAGTAGATTCATGAAAATGTATTTACGCTATGCTGTTTTGCACAGATGGCACAAACGTTTGTTACTGTAGATTAATCTAAATAAACAGGACAAAATCTGGTGTTGCTAAAGTTTAAATTAAAACAGTCCCCTCAGTACCTGACCTTTGGGAACGCAGATCACTATCATCAGTCACAAAGGTTCGGGCTGTGTTATGGAAATAGCCCCCGACCTTCATTGTTTAATAGCATGTGTACTCAGAATCTGGTTAAACAACCCCTCTGAAAGCATTCAGTTATTTTAGGAAGGAAACATAATCTAATCTTTTGCCACAACAGACTGAAACTCTTGAAAAAAGATAGAGGATTGAGTCCAAGCATAGAGGAAACACTTTGACATTAATAGGCTGTCAGACTTTGTCCCAACCACACCATGGCTGGGGGATAGACTCAATCTGTGCTAATGTTAAATAGCAAATTCATCAACTGATCTGTGAGACTGCCACTTATTAGGATTCTAATTTTAGACGCGGGGGGGGTTCGCTATTTATAATAGGAATTTGATTTCTGAACACTTCTCTTTCTCTGTCTCTTACTTTCCCTCTCTCTGTTTTACCTTATCTTTACCTAGCTCTCTCTTTCATTATTGGATCTAAAGGTAAGCAGCCAAGGCAAATGTAGTTGTGATCAGTTACTACCTACAAACAGATGAGCTGTCTGGTATTCTCTGTAAACACTCCAGACATGGTTCTGTCTTTGGTCTGCTCGTCTTCACCATGTTATCTTAGCTGTGTTCTGTTCTGTGTTATATTCAGCAGTCAACTCAATTTGCTTAATCAAAGGGATCACAATAAATCAGGGATTGGAAATAAATAGAATAAACACAGTCAAGGCCCATATCAGTCATCAAATTATGAATTATCCCATTTGAGACAGAGGCTGGAGGCTTTTAGACAATCTAATCACATATCACCATTATAATATAATGTAATGCACAAATAAAACTACCCTCTTTGGTACTTGCTTGATGAATCATTTTATTTACATTTTGCGGAATAACTGTCAAAGTAAGTATAATGACTGCATAAAATCTAACTGTGATCCGAGTCCATGAAGTGGGCACGGTGTAAAATGCCTGGTAAAAGGAGCCGCCATCATGTACAAGGTTTGATGTTTGCCCATACTGAAGTATGCGCCTGTTGCACACACCTTTTCATGTTATGAGCTCAGTGTGGCGGATTCTTCTTTTACCAAGGCTACAGAAAGCTGTAGCTGCTTCACAATATAACCCTGACAATGTTTGACCAGTGAACAGTTTTCATTGTGAAGCAGTGACAGAAGGTCAGGTTTGTTTTAACAAAATGTGCAAAAAGTGTAGGTTAGAGCGGAGTAAGTTTTAGCTAATACTGTAGTAATGTTTCTCGATTGATGATGGTGAGCAGTGGGTGCTTTGTTAAGAGAAAAAAACACTAAGGATTTTATACTAAGAAATTTGAAGGAGAAAAAAAAATATGCAACTAAGATCCTACTGCATTTTGATATAATTGTAGTCTAATTTTCCATTTCTATATATGACTGTATCCAATTAATGATGTGTTTTTCCGTTACAATGACTTTTGGTATCACCATAAACATTTGTGTCTAACCACTGAACCATCCAACCCTTCGATAATGCAATATTTATACTCAAATACGAGTACATGCCAACATTATCATTGATGGTCTGATTATATTTGACAAACATTTTGTAAGACACATTGTTTTTTGTTTGCAAAACATTTTTAGGGCTGAAACAATTAGTCAATGAATTGATTAGTGGATCAACAGAAATGTAATTAATTGATTAAATTAATTAATCTGCAATTTCTTTGATGCCAAACATTTACTTTGCTGCTTTTCTCAGTTTTACATTAGTGCAAACTTAATATCATAAGGCTATGGACTGTTTGTCATAAAAATTCGACAGACGTCATCTTAAGCTCTTAGAAAACGTTATGGGCATTTTTTTCACTTTTGTTTTGACATTTTTGTACATTAAACGATTAACTGATTAATTGAGAATATAATCGTCCGATTTAATCGATAATGATCCTGCGTGTGCATCGACACCCAACCAGAAATTCAAGGCTGTAGTCCAGTTTCTTAGCAGCAGAATTAACTACATTGCTCTTCTACCGGTGTCTCAAACCCACAGAGTGTGAGTTTGGCAGCATTAAAAGATATGCTACTAATTCAGAAGCTTTTGGACCAAGAAAAAGGATAGTATTTCTCTCAGGAGGTATTTTAACTATCCTCTTTAACTCCATCAAATTTACATGCAAGCTTTACAGAACAACATGGAATTAACCTCTGCTAGGTTCACTGTAGTGATGTCGGGCTCTGTTTCTCCTCCTTATTATACCCATTTACCATTATGGAAAGGGGATTACAGCTCCAAGCTTATTAGCATCCAGCCCTAGGAGCTACAAATGAAATGTATTTGTAGATAATACAGTGTATGTAGCTACTCTACCTATGTTGTGTTGCAATATTCATGCCATTGGTTAGATTTAACACACACTGATTCATTTTACTGTATTTTGAGGGACACAGTCAGGTGTCACAATAAAACTCCCCTCCGGCATGCAATCAGTTTCCAGCTCCGACAGTACATTCTGCAATCTCTAAAACAGCCAGTTGTCTTCAGTGGAAGTGTGTGGGCCACGTCTTTCTTCTGCAAACCCCAATCCAGGCACTGTCTTTGATTCCAACACAATGCCCCCGCTGCCTTCCTCTCTGCACAGTGCGAGTGTCACTTTCATTTCAGAATATTCACCCTCGTTTTGCCAGTGCAGTCGCTAATGGGTAGTCTTTTCAAAGCCTGGAGAGGATAATCCTGTCATCTTTGTTTTCATGGCCACCTCAGGCCCATTCAACAAGTTCAAAAGGAAAAATGTGCCGTGCAGTGTTTGTGAGACTCGTGTTGTATCTGCCAGAACAGGCAGGGCTACATGTGGAAACAGGTGCTGAGCTGGACGACTTCAGTGGCTTGTACTGGCTCACTTAGGCGAACATCTTTATTATTATTAATATGTATTTTATTGTGTTAATGCTGATGCTAGTGAAGTGCCGGGGTGGGAGGTGGGACCTGGCACTTACTCCGTTCACAATTCATTTTGGCTTGATTAGGTTTACAGTCTCTGTGGATGCCACAGATTTTTCTAATTTCCACTAGTGATGCACCGATTCATCAGCCAAACATCGGTCCCGGCAGATATATGTTGATCGCCATTGACCATTTGGCAAATAAGATAACATTCCTCCATGGCACTGGCCAATGTTTATTTGTTTTGCATCAATTTTGCGCTAGCTAAATGTTGTGTTATTTATTTGTGGTCGGACTCGAACAGCAGTAGCTAACATATGCTGTCACTGTAGCTGCTGCTCCGGTGATGAAGCCACTGGCTGGGCGCGACTTTGGCAGGCTGTAAGAGAGCAATGTGCGCTGTGTGCACATGTGGTTTGTTTATTTATAAAGGTAAAATAAATTGTCAGCACTGTGGAAGTATTGCACTGTCTCGGAGAAAGATCAGGGACAAGAACGTTGTGTTGTGTACTGTATGATAGCCCTGTATATTTTTTTTATTATCGCTTTTACATTTACATTTAATGCAGTGCTAGTAGGTTGCTGTAAAGGCTTTTTATGCAGTTATTTTTTCCAAAAAGATTCTTTCTAGGTTATTTCATTCATTTTTATGGTTAAAAATGTGCCCAGTCAAAGAAATGCTGAATGATAATGAAGATTTATTTGTTTCCCTGCCTCAAAAGGAGGAATAAACAACAAAAACATTGATATCGGCATCGTCTATCTGCCAAATTGTTATTTTAAACATCGCTATGGGCCCAGAATTCAATTGCAGCGTCTCTAATTTCCACAGTATTGGCATTTGTTTCTTGGGAATCAAATGCTTCAGCTTGAGGGAGTGGCAGTGTTTGAATTGATTATAAGGACTTGGAGAAGAGCAACTTGTTCATTTCCATTTGTGATGAGGAAATATTTTCAGGTAAGTGTAGTACAGAAGCTCTAGAATCAGATCAGTTTCACATCAAAGCAAAACTACAGCTTCCCTGCTTGTTCCAAGAAGAATAGAGACGTTGACCGTAAAGAGGTCCGAGACATGATTTATGACACATTTTTATGTTACACAAAGAGTGAAAGTCCATGCATTTTTATTACAGTGCAGAATTAACCGGTATACAAGTTAAGTAAGCCAGGTTTTTGCATGGACATGATAAATTACATGCATCAGGAAAACTGAAACTGTAATGAACACATTAAGTCCAAGGGTGCAAATAAACTAGATGATGTTACAATACGACCTGCAGAGACACTGTAGGAGGTTGTACTAGACATACAGAGTAGTTTTTCTTAAAACTCACCTAGATATGATCAGCACTTCACACCAATGGAATTATCCAGAACTTTAGTGGACCATGTCTCTAAGGTAAAAAAATTAAATAAAATACAATAGACACCCACACACACACACACACACACGGCAGCTCTTCTAGTCTGGTGTCTGCCACACCTCTGAGCACTTGTGGGTATTTTTGATAAAAGGAACTAAGGCCACTGCAAAAAAAGTGTTTCTTCTTCAGCTTCAATTTTAATTGCCACTATTTTAAGTAGAGGTGGAAGTATGGACTGCTGATCCTTCACTTACCAAACAGAAAAGAAGCAATATCACAATATATAAATCCTCACTTACAAGTTAAATTCCTGCAGTACAATCTTAAATAAGAAAAAGTACATGCGTATTATCAGCACTTTGCAGCAATTTGTAATTGTACAGTACGTGAGTAAATGTACTTGTTACATTCCCCCACTGAGGTTTCTTCATAGTGTGCAGTTTTTATTTTTACTTTTCCCTTACACAAGAAAAAATCATTTCATTCAATCAAAGTCAGCATTTACGACATAAATGCATTGGCTTACAGAACTACCATATTCAAAACGTGTAGTCCAAGTGTAGGATAAACAGTCATGGGGATATAAAATTTGGCAACATCATCATTATCTCCACTGAACTCAAAACGAGGCAGCTTTCCACTCAGAAATAATGTGTATTGACATGTGCATTCCAATTAAAGTTGCGTATTAGATGTATTGTTTCGGCGCAGAAATTGCGTATTCTTGCAAAAGGTTTAGTTACGCCATATCTAAGAATTTGATTGTGTAATAGTTTAAAATGAGAAAGGACATATGATACAGCCAGTCAGTTAGGAAGCTATTCCCTTTACTCAAGGAAAGTGGTTCAACTTTGTGTAATCAAGAGAATCTTGTTTCCTGTAAACTTGATTATGACAATCCGTGTTGTGTAACAACATTAGTAAAAGATCTATATCAATATTTTGATTGAGCTTCTTACTTATTTATGGAGTGAGGAGTCTGCAGCACTGATGCAACTCTCTTGCAAACCATGAGGTTTAATTTTGCCCTGAGCCCTGACTTTAGGTTGCCAGGATGTGTTTGTTGGCCGCAGAAGATATTTATTTAGATGTTGTGTTGATTTGGTTTTCCAGCTGCTTTGGCAATGAACAAATAAAGGGAAAACATTTACAAAAATATCAAAAGTATTTGGAAATGTTGTAAAACAGCTGTGACTTACTGACAAATATGTTCTATCAGGGTGTTTATGCGTGTGTGAACCAAAAACAAACACTGTTACCGATGTATTTATACAGTATGTCACTCTGTACTGGTTTTATATTATACAATATATCTGTAGTACCATTCACAGTATAGTAATATAGAGACTTGCTGCCTGCATTTCACCGTACCACATCTGACAGCAAGGAAACCTTCACTGTGTGAACGTTCAGAGCACTTCAGATGGACACTTGCCAGTTCCTCCCAATTGATTTTTTACCTTCTGCCATCAGCTCAAATATGCATTTCTTGTGTATCAACTCAGCTGCTGCTTTGCCGAGTAAATTATTCCACAGATAGATATATTTTTTATCTCACAGTTAATAAATAGGGGGGATACAGTATACAGCCGCATGAATAATTCATGCTGGCTTTCCTTTGTAGAGATTAAAAGCGGAATAAGAATAATTCACGCTGTAAGCTTACATAAATGGTTTTAGAAACAGCTAATCAACTAGCAAGGCTGTCTGAGGCAAGGCAGCTACCTTAAGTTGTTGAGTTTGTCATCAGAAGTGCCTGCTTAAGACCAGCTGAAAGCCAGCCAGAGAATAAATTCAAAGGATTCTGTCCATATCATCACAACCTCTTCCTCAGTAATATGATATTATGATTTTCTCTTGGACGCGATGCACTGCAGCCTTCCTTGGTTTAGCCTACTCCGCCACTGAGGAGGTGACAGGTCCTAATTATACAGTCTGGGGGCCGAGAGACACTTAAAAATGAACAAATATGTAGGGATAAAAGCAGCAGATAAAAGGAGCAGAATTATGGTAAGAAAGCAATGGGCAAGAGAGGAAATGCAACAGAAAAGGGATTTAAAAACAAAAATAATAACATTTTGCTGATAAAGCAGCCAAGACATTGAGTTTGTGGAGAGCAACATGACAGTAATGGTTCTTTCGACTTGTTTCGATATTGTAATCAGATTTAGAGGCACATCATGTATATTTATTCCGTAAGGTTTTTTTTTTTTTTTTTTTTACATAATACCCTTTCTGCTCACCAATTGCACAGATAAGTCATGCCTCAGTGCGCAACAACAATTTCTCATCCCATAAGCTGAACCTTTGTCCTTCATTGAAAACCAGTGAACATACAGCAGACTGTTATTAGATGTCTTCCCAACCATATGGTTTGCAAGCTTAATAATTACCTGGGCCTGCAATACAGAACATTGTGCAGGAATTCGCGATCTGAACATGCTGTGCTGTTTAGCAAACAGTTCGAAAGGACACTGGCCTTCTGTTTACTCTGCTCAAATCCTCCAAGCTCTAAATGGATTAATGATCCTGAGGTTGTCAGTTTAAACGCAGGCACAGAGGATACTGCTGATATGTCCTTGAGCGAGGCACTTAATCTAAGTTGTGTCAGTTAATATCCATCTTCATAAATGTATTATACACATATCATAGGTTATGTAAGTCACCCTCGATGAAGTCAGGAGAAACAAACAAGGTGAGCCCCAGATAGCACCTTGGCCCACAACACAGTTATGGGGAATATCAAGTGGCTGTTGTCTGGATTGCATTGCTTTTGTCATTGTTTTGAGTCCCTATCATAATGTATTCTGTAAGTGCATAGGGGGCCCTTTTCCTGCCGGTAGATTTAAATAGTTTGACTGTTCCAAAAGGATACTCGTGTGTTCTTATCGTCTGTATATTTATGGTTCGTGGTGGCCGCCTTGAATGTATGGCAAATGTGCACTACACAGTAAACAGGACGACGGTGTGTTGCTGACATAGGGGGCTTGTGGGTAGTGCTTCATCAGAACAGTATAGCTCAGACACTTCTCTGAGTGGGTGGTTTGCTTAGACCCGGACCCCACATACACTGGGAGGAGAGCAGGGTTGCCCAATTAGTGCTGAAAAGTGTAGCAGTGCGTCAGCAGGGAAGTGTGCACCAGAGGAGGCGTGTCATCAATCATCACTCCAGCTTCAGGCTTGTTCCAACCCTTTTTCCTATCTGGCAGAAGGAGAAAGAAGGAGAGGAGAGAATGACAGTGGCCAGCCAACTCCAGGAATGACAACAGACTGCAGTGGAACTGACTGCATTAAAGCCTACCTTTGGGCATCAGTAAAGGGCAAATATGTCTTTTGATCATTGTTTTACATCCTCAAAAGTAGATACAGAGAGGAGATTCATTAAATTTGCATTTAGTTAAAGGATAAATCAGGTTATATTCTAGAATTCCTTTTATTCTCAACTATACTAATCCCATGAAAAGAGCAAAAACAAAAATTAACCGACTCAACTCACGAATTTATATAGCCCGTAAAGTCAAAGCCTGATGTAACTTAATCATTTGTAGTGCTCCAACTAACGATTATTATCATTATCGTTTAATCTGACGATTACTTTCGAGATTAATCGATTTAAACGTTTGGTCTATAGAATGTGAGAAAATAGTAAAAAATGTTTATTCCAGTTTCTCAAAGTCGAAAGTGATGTCGTTAAATGTCGTGTTTTGTCAGTCCAAATCCCAAAGATATTAACTTTAATATGATATAAAACAAAGAAAAACAGGACACTTTTGCATGAAAAATTCCTTTAACTATTAATCGATTACGGCAATAGTTGGCCATTATTTTTCTGTTGATCGACTAATCGATTAGTCGCCTAATCGTTGCAGCTCTGTTCATCTGTGCCATAAACGAAACATATCAGTGAGTCACAACAGTGCACTGGGTGAGACCGTATACACCTTCATACTGTTGTAAATACTCACCGGCTCACCACATCCGTTGTGGAAAACAGACCACATTGTTTGCTCAAAACTACAGTGCCCAGCTGTTTTAGGAAGCTATCTAGCCAGGGGCAGGTGCAGATCAGCAGGTAGAGTCAGGTGTCCCCTAAACCTACGGTTGGCAGTTTGATCCCCAGCTCCTGCTGTCCGTGTCGGAGTGAGCTTTATCAAGACACGGAACGCCGAATTGCTCCCATGGTGCTGCTATCAGTGTGTATGTGAATGGGTTTTAAAATATTTATGTCTAGAGTAGGAATGAAGGGGGATGGGGCTAAGAACAAGCTATGGAGGTTCTGCATATACATGCATGCATAAAAAATAAGTCGTTTTAAAAATAAACCTATATATAAATATCAATAGTGCAACATGTTAGTAATCCATGATGTTTATAACTACCAAAGCTGTTTAACTGGATCTGTAAAGGAATGAAATTTGGAACATCATTGATTGTGTATTGTGTGCTTTTGTGTGGTCATTGGAAAAACAAACAAACACTGCCAGTACGCAACATCATGCGTCATGACCTCTGACAAATATTGTATTTTCAACTCTTGTGTTGCTCCTGAAACATAGTGTGCCTCTGGCTCTAAGATTTGTACCGTTTCCAAAAATGGGTACTTAGCTCTGTATGGAGGGTATAATGATAATGACAGTTCATCATCATATAAAATGCCTCTCATTTAGTGAGTCTTCTCACTGCTTTGTCACAGTCTTGACAGTGTCAGCACCAGCTAAGGAAAGCTTAAAACATATTCTCTGAATATTATCTTTGAGGTATTTTATCATGTATGAAACTTCAGAAACTTCAAACTTAAATTGTGGTTAGATCTCCTGGCATGAGTCCTTTTTTTTTTTTTTTTTTTAATGCCCTCCGCTCTATAACAGAAAACGTCCATGTGGAAAATGCTTAAAGATAACCTCTCCTTTGGGAGATGTACAGTAATATAATACAGGACATAACAGGAGCTGCCCTCACATGGAGCAGCAAGACAAGGTCTGTGCTAGAGAGAGGTTATCCAAATGATAATGCATTTGCAGTTATGGCTTTATTCAACCTTTTCAAAAATATCTGCATGCTCAAATTGGTCATTCTGGACTGTAATATCATGACCAGGTTTGCAAACATGATATGGCCTATGGCTTACAGTCCAACTGAATGACATCCACCCTTCATAAAAGTCATCAACATTAGCTGAATTGTATAATTAAGTTTTTGTCCCTCCATTAGAGCAATATTTCATCACTTGCAAATTAACCTCAACAACATTATCTTTATGTTAATGTCCATATGGCATTCGTGATGACTGTACCTCACTCACTAGCAGGGGTATAAAATGTTATTGTGCCAATGGAGATTTCTCTTGATTAGGGAAAAGCAAATTATATGACACCATGATATCACAGAGGCTAGCCAGGTTTTTTTTATTTTATTTTTTTTTATGCCTTTAAGGTCAGAGTTCAATGTCTTTAGTTATGTTTCAGAGAGCATGGCTTTGTAGCAGCATGTGCTCCTCATAAACCATCACACTCAGGCAGGAGAAGCATGTTGTTTTAGACTAAAAGTGTCCGTGGGAGAGTAGGATCTACTGGTAATAACCTCTTCTTTAAACCGACAGTCATGAAAGGCAGGACTGACCTACATGCTGTAAGGAGGATTCTCGGTCTCTTGTTAGTGTGTACTGGTGGGGAATTGAGGTCTTTTCTGTCAGGAGGTGATACGCTGCAGACTATCTCAGCTAAGCCCAAGGAAAAAAAATAAGAGAGAGAGAGAGATGTAGAGAGCAAGCTCTTTGAGAAGGAGCCAAACACTTTCCAGCTCATGTGTTTGTCTGTGCACATGTATGATTGTGTAATGTGTTTCTGGGCAAGTGTGTACTTTGGTGTGCGTTTGTCTGCGTGTTCGTGTGTGTTCATGTGAGAGACAGACAGGAGGAGGAGGGGTTGACTGACAGCCCTATCTCCCACAGCACTATGGAGCTCCATACATCATTAATCGCTGACAAAAATGAACATTCTGCTGTATGCTTTGAGGGCTAAAATACCATACTGGCGGCTTTTCCTATTGTGAGCCTGTGTGCGTGTGTCTGTGTGTGTCCAACACATGATGTGTTGGTGAGAATTCACTACCTACTTGAGGTTTCTGACCTGTGTGTTTGGTTCAGTGCCACTATGATGGATGACATGGTTATCAGAATCTCGCCTTCAGGATGGGGGCTGTCCTATCTTACTGTCAAGGTCAGTGGCTACTAGGTTTATAACAGAGTGTCAACCTAGTAAGCTTTCTGAAATGCACCCTATACTCCATCAAACATCATCTCATATCAAATGTCAGATTCACTAAGGCCGCTGTCTTACAACAGACCCACGAGGAAGCCGCCAGTTGGACAAATCTGACTCTAGCACGGGGGCAAAATGATTAGATATGATAGGATATATAGGATTACAAGTATGGGATTATTTGTGGCCAATATTATCTGTACGTTTTAATGATGATTAGATTTGTTTATTTATTCAGAAATAATGCAGCCCTATGTGTGCGATTGCATTCCAAAAGACAGGCGGGTGTGTTGTGTGTGTGTTGTGTGTTGTGTGTTGTGTGTTGTGTGTGTGTGTTTTGTGTTGTGTGTGTGTGTGTGTGCCAATCAAATGGCAGCTTGGTTACAGCTTGATTGGGACTAATGTTGAGCCAGGGAATTAGCCTCTCCCATTAGTCCGCGAGGAGTTGATAACAGATTGCAGGCTTTAATACTAAAATAGCCTCACCAGAAAATGAGCATATACCATAGCGTCGACTGCAAAATCCACTTATCGAGTAATCACTCAGTGGTGAGATCAAAGGCAGCATCAAGACATTACCCTGCATTTAGTTGAGCACGGAGAAATATAAAATCATGCTTGTTTCCTTTGAACTTGCTCAGGTTCTATGTGGCGAAATGTGTCTGTGATATATTTGTGGTTACACAAAAACAACCATTAGCAGTTAGAAAAAGGGTTTGGACTTGTAAAAACCGCGTCAGAAATAATGTAGAAGTGCTTTTGCCTTAGTTTGCTTTTTGTAATACCTCTGTGGGATGGTCTTACAGATCACCTTGTGCTTTTTTCTTTTTACACTATTCTGCAAAGTTTGAATTTTCTCAGCTAACCTGCTGATCGCAATTTTGGTTGATTGCCTTCCGCTTCAGCTGCTACAGCTACTTTGAATCTCATGGGCCAGTGAGATTGCTGTCCATAATTCAGCAGTTTCTATTGTTTTCACTTTCAGGCTCTCCTACAAGTGATGGCCCTGCTATGCTAGAGCAGGTGTGCCCACAGCAATCTTACTCAGGTGCATTGTTTCCTCTCTGGCTTTATTTTTGCACTGCTAGAAAATTCAAACATTATATGAAATACAAATCTTTAGCTCACCTTTCCTACATCTGTGTGTCTTCCCTCCATTGCAATACCCTCACCTCAGTAAAGCAAAGCATCACAACAATAGGCACATAATAACACTGTTCATACTTGTAAGACTAAGACTTAAAATGTACATGATGTACAACATACATTAGGAATGCAGGTATGAAGGATGTGGTGGTATTGTTTTTCCTCTAACTGTAGTGGTAGGACAATGCATGGGAATACAGTATTATAGGAGCTGAACAAGATGGGGCCAATTAATTTGAATAACAATTGCTCACGAGGCACATAAACCAATAAAGTTTTCCTGCCTTCTTGCTTGCGGCTGTGTGATGAGGCCCACTGCACATGTGCATTAGTGTTTCTCTCCCAGGCGACACCCGATCAGTCCTGCTTGACCCATAAACACACTGCTCTTCATGCACGCAAAAGTGACTCTTCCAAGCTCTAACACAATATAAAACATTAATGGTTTAAAAATGTATAATACAAAGAGTAATAATTTACCTTATTTTGCAGTTTTGAAATGATCCTGAATCAGTGTTTGTGCAATTAACCAGCACTTCCATCCAGAAGGGTATTTCCTCTCCTTTTTTTCTGCAATCTTTAAAACTTATCCTGTGACAAAACAAACAAAACAAAAAAACAAACAAGAAGTTAGTGGACAGCTTGAATCAATTTAGCAGTGGCAGGGAGTGTAATGTTTGCAACAACAACTTACTGTAACTCCAGCTCCAAGTGGAGAAGATACATTTAAAAAAAAAAAAAAAAAAACATTTTTAAGTTTTCTACCATTAATGTTGCCGGAATGTTCAAGAAAATTGTATTCGCTTGCTTGAGATCAGAGAAAAAAGCAGTAATGAGCTCAACAACACAGTAAGTGTGTATTATGTGCTGTCGTGCTGCTGTAATGGGATAACCTTTCCAAACTATGTATTTATTGTTTTTTAAATAGTGTGCTGGGGCAGAAATCAGGGTTTCATTCAGAGCTACAGTAAAATATAATCAATGAGAGTCTTTGAAGAAGAGAAGGCTATTTTTGGAATTTGTGTGTGGGGGTGGGATGCATTGGCTTTGTTAAAACTCAGAAGTGGAGGATGAAGATACCGTGTAGAGGCTGGGCATCATTCAGCATTGTTATCATACATGTGCTGCACCTTATCAACAGTGTCAACGGTCAGTGCACCCCTGAAAACAGCCACCGGAAAGACATCTGTGCTGTGAAGGACTTGGCTCCTTCACAACGTAACCAAACCCCCCGGATGATGGAAGCAAAAAGCAAGCAGAGCTCTGTTCAGCCATGCTATGCTAAGCTGTGTGTAAAAATAGATTCCATTAAGCCCTGATTTTCACAGTGTTGATATGATTTTCCTCCCAATGTATAGGGTGAGTGCTTGCAATAACTCTTGCTAAATATTTTCTCCAATCGTACCCTAAAAAGGAGGCCAGCAAGATTGCCTCCAGGCTCTCAAGACATACTTGCTGCCAGATGTTTATAGTTTAATGAATAACATACAGCAGTTGGATTGTGTTTTACCATTGATGGTGTGAGTATTATATTCCAAAATTATGGAAGAAATACCTCCCATCCATCTCAAGGTGTCCAAGGCTAGAATTAAGAGCAAGGAAAGCATTCTCTCACATCTAATAGAAAGCATGTCAATGGAAAAACCCATTACATTTGCCTTTAGGCGCTTTCCTATTTAACACTGTTCTCTTTAATGGGGTTATTCAGTAAACCTTCCGGCCATCCTCAACTAATTGCGTGTTTCATAAACTGATAAGGAAAAATCACACAGGTTACAGGCTGCAGCCCATACGTCTTATTTAGATTCCTGCTCTTCTGTAACCATCCAATTTAAGAGCTTAGCTGACTTTACTTCTTATCAGCCATTTTACCTTCAGCCGAAATTACATACTCTATAAACTGGGTTTGTGAGGGCTAGAATTGGTGTATACGAGAGACACTCCAGTGCTGTGATCTCAGTCATATGCATGATCAACGGGAATGAGTTTGAATCACAAAATCAGTTCTGTGTTGTGTTTCTTGTCAGTGTTTGATGAAGTGAGCTTGTATCTTGTGCAGAATCATCAGGCCATCCCCTCAAACCCAGCAGAGTACAGAATTGTGTCTTTGTGTGCAGGCTCATTTGCCATTGGCTCATTTGACTGTGTACAATGTTCGTAATGAGCAGCCTGAGCTGCTGAGGCATCATAATACCCAAGGAAGAAATGAGATGGATTCTCTGCTGGTTGTTTCTGTTTTACCATTATTATCCTGGTTGCCAAGATGCTAAAGTCCGGGATGCTGCAGGAATTTACATGGGTTTAATGAACCTGTTAGCTTACGCAGACATGCATTCTCCTGCTATACCCCTTAACTACTGGCATGGGTGGAGAAAAATCAGGCCCAAATCCATCATTTAATAAGCTTTAGAGAACAACATCATGACAGTTAATATGTTCTTGTGCCAGTTTGGTGCTGCTCTTAGAGCTGTGCTGTTGTCCCTGCCCGCTACAATGGCTTTATGCAATTGATTGGATGTGCTAGCTAAGCAAGAGGAAGAATTTTCTCCAGGATTTTTGATTGGTTTCGTCATTAAGGAGATTAAGGGGAAGAATAGCAATTGATCAGGACTCTGGTACGTTATTGAATTAAACTAAATTGTTATGTGTTTGCTGCTGCACTTGGATGATTTTTTTATTTTGTGTTTTAATAAGTTGGAAGATAATTGCCACTAACGCAAAACTTATTGTATAATCTGGTTTGCTCTATGCCAATGATTTCTTTTCTAAATCCAAACACAGCGGGCTTGTCTGGAGAACATTTCCAGACAATAGGAGCAATTTCTTGTTCAACACAACAGTACCCTCATTTAGCTCAAACTAATTATGTTTAACAAGGTCATTTGGTAACAGGCAACTGTCACAAAAAGGACAATGGAGGTTTTAGGTAAGCTCATGCCCTCCTGCAAAATACAATTATGTCTTTTAGACTCCATAACTATGCTTTTCCTCCGATATTCTTTTTTTAAATGTCGGTCAATCATTTGTCAACATTACCTAACATATTATAAGTTAATTTAATTGCTGCTTTATACCAGTAACTTTCTCTATAGAGAAAACACCAGAATCGAGGCTTCTTGCTGTTACTACTCAATTCATTTTTTGTCAACTTTTCTATATCTTTATAATGTGTGACAGTAAAATCACATTACTTCTACTCAGCTATGCTTTTTTGTCGATGGAAAGTGCAGCGTCAGGGCAGCCAGAGAGTTCATGTGTGAGTTTTGATTGAGTAAGAGCCAGTGGAACCAATGGGAGATATATAAACCAACACGCAAGTTCAGTAGGTATATGTGTTAATATTCAGACAGAAGTAGTCATAGTCATCTTTTGGTTAAATATGATCTCATGATTTATTTTTCTGCAGGATCAGTTTTAAAGGTTTCCATGGACATCTTTTTTCCCCCGCCATGAATGCTTTAAGTTAAGTTCAGTCACGTAAACCAGATCAAAGTGAACCATCTTTCCAAGGCAGAAAAGCCAGACTTAATGTGGTATTTGGGTGGTCTTGTGAACATCAAAATATTGCACTTACAATGTACAAAAAGTACTAGTTCTGAAATGAGGTGTTCCGTGACGGCTGAGTTTAAGTGTTGAGACACCTTTGAACACAATATTGTAGACAACTAACAAACAAAATAGGTTAATGCTAAATACTTGTTCACACTTAACATGTGTAAATGTAAAGATTGTTGTGATGTTAATTATAAATTACTGTACAATAGGCTCATTTATTCCTGGCTCTTGCACTGGGCATTGGTTCAGTTTCTTGATATCTCAGTGGACATATCCGAGGGATGTCATGAGAACCGATACGTCAGTACCAAACTCCATTCAGTAAAATGTTGTATTGGGAGAAGATAAATTATCACTTTATCATGATGTGTTCAAATGTTATCCTGTAAAATGTTGTTTTTGGCGAGAAAGTTTAATAAATATATGTTTTGAAGGAGATGTTTTCACAGCAATATAAAATAGATATTAGGGAAGGAATTATGACCTATTAAACTTCCTAACAAATAACAGTAATAAAGGAGTGTATTTTGAAGAAGGCTATGGAATTTCACTATATACTGTATAAATGCAAATGCACGGTTCCTCATAAACCATTGCTCTTTTTAAATTAGTAGGCAAGTAAACAAGAAGAAAGACTCAAGGAGGGAGCAAGAAACTTAAAAACTGTCCTCTGTTTATCATTAAACACCAATTGTTTGGTCCAGCTTACCTTGCACGCACCAGTCAGAGTTTTGGATTGGTTGACTGCCTCTTTAAAACTGTATACCAGTGTTAACACTCCTGGAGGAATTGGATTGTTTTTCACCCTGCTGACCACCACTTCAGTTAGTAAGAGTAAGTGCAACAGGCTCTGAGCCTATGTGGAGTGAGGTAAATAAGTGGCTCTCCAACACATGTTGTGCCCCCTGTTGGCTGTCATCAGGAAGTAAGGTTTAGACTCTATATTTTTTTATGCCTTTCATGGTGTCCTTAAGTCAACCCAGGTTGGCCCTTCACACACACTCTAGAGGTATATTTATATCTCTAATTGCAGTAATAGTTACTTCTACTCTTACTGTATTCCTATATAGACCTTCCAGTGATTAAGGCAATTTTGGAGTGGAGTATTTGCTCTATCAATAAAATTACTTACTCAAATCACTGTTATGAATCAGAGACCTTGTTCGTGGGACGGACCCTAAACTGAGCATAATCCTTGCCAAATGGACTAGCGATTAGCTTAACTAAGGACTGTTTGGTCCCTGCCAACACACAGGCTCTGCATTTTAAGCAGAGGAGCATTCATTGAATTTCTGTATTCATCCAACATTCTGCCGCCTCCTCCCAAGCTAACCTGCATGTGTATACATACACAAAGAAAAATATGAATGCTGAAAATGTCTTAACGTTTCTTCAGTATTCACATCCATTGCTTTTGAATAACATATAGGAAAGTTCGACACAATGCATTCTTGCCTGGTATTAAGAAATCTGCTGAACTCTGTCATGATAATTGACAAAGTACAGATTTATTGCTACGGGCATTCCCTACAAACACCTCACGTCTATGCTCCGTAACTCTGATATTAGTAAGGGCTTTGGATGAAGTGTTTCCTAATGTTTCATGACGAAAGCAGGATGCCGAAACTGTTCATGCTGTACAACACAGTTCTTTCACCCACACTCTAAACCAGGAGAGGGAACTGCGCGTGTACTGCATGAATGTGTGTAACACCACGAGACGAATAGAAAAATGACTGTCTCTAAACCAAGAAAGCACAAATAGGGCATGTAAAATATGACTATGCCCAAAGGGGCCTCTTCTCTGTGCAATGTATTTATTCTAATATTTGCAGATGACTGAAAGCAGTTAAGTGCTGTGGCAATTGCTTATTTCCCTTTGTCAGAATGATGAATGTGGTCGCACCTATCTGACTGTGCAGGGGTTCCAATGTCCTCTGACAATGAAGGATTGTCCATTTGTGCCATGGACAGAGCACATCAAAAAGGGTGGATAAAGCCCTGCAGGAAAGCAATAACAAACACTCCTTTGTTACTGTCAGTGTTTATGACAGAGGGTTTTTAAAGCATGGCATTTTCCATGTCATCTGCAAACATTGAAGACCTGACATCACCTGACGTTTGCCCTGATAGGAATCCAAATATCATGTTTCTATCAATGTTTACTAAATATGAGCTATGTCAACAAGGGATGTAGCGAATAACTGTGGTCAATATTATGGTTTTACAGACTTCGGTTTCTAATAAGACTTAATCACACTGTTTATATGGGCTAGTAATGGTAATCAGAGATGAAACCCAATACAGGTGGCATTTGTGGAATGAGAGTGAATATAATACAATGCCATCATCAGTTAAGCCCTTTGCCAGTGGTAGGCTGTTTGGCATTCCTGCTATGGTAAATGTTGACTGTGTGTTAAAAGGCTTAGACACTGTTAGACCTCAGCTGTTATTGCTTGTAAAGATGCCAGGGCTGGCTTGGTGACTGCACCAGCAACTTCTCCACGCAGTGCCAGATGCAGCTAACCATTTTAACTCACTTTGCCTAACTGTACAATGTAGCCACAGAATGAGCAAACATTTTACAGGATATATTGTCTTTGTCGCTTGTTGTCTTCAACGTTAGGAGGAAGGTCTTAGTGAGAAAGGAAGTAGTTGTTGGTATCAATATACATGTTACAGGTAATACAATATTTCATGCAGGTAACATACAGGTGGCTTTAACAACTGGTGTCTGTGTAGTATTAAATAAGAGTTCAATTCAAACGTTTGGAGTGAACGTGTAGGGAGAGTCAGATGATTGAGACATTTATGAGATGGTTGTCCTGGCATCTACAAAACACGATCCCTGTTTCACTCACTTTCCTCCAATTCTCTTTTCTGTATTGCACGTTTTTTCCATTGCAATCGGTGCAGTCAGCAATTAACACGGACAATTGAAAAGGCAGAAATATCAGAGAGCAGTTCAGGCTCTGCCCATTCTCTCTCCAGCCCCTCACTTTGAAAACGGATAGTTACAAAAATGAATTACTACTTCCTGCATATTTGTCTCATCAAATCAAGTGTATCCCTGGTGTGCTTTATTTTCCCTTTCTTTTCAGGAACAGAACAAATGTTAAAATTAAATACTCCTTTGGATGAAAAAATATTTAAAAAAATATTAGTGATGAAAAAGAAAAACCTAGATTTTTCCAAGACTAATATTCTTTTTATTTCTAATATGGTTGCATCTTCAGTAAAGTTGACCATGAGATCCAAGTTCTTTTTAAAGTTTTGAGGTATCATAATTGTCAGCTAAAAAGACTCCGCATGCCCCCTTCCCTTTATAGCCATGGTCATTTGCAGTGACATTTAAAAACACAGCAAGCATAGCCTTTCTTGTCATCTCAAGAGTCCTCACACTGTCTAGAGAGATTATATAAACTAAGGATATCGGGGCTGATCGACGCATTTTTTAACGGTATCGGCTATATTGAGCTATGGTGCTCGGTCCTTTTTCCCCCCTTTTCCTTTACGTCAGCTGTCACAGATGTTTTAACTCGCAAAGCTTTCATGCACAACAACCCAACGAGTGCAGCCGTCGTCAACTCTCCAACTCTTCGCTGGTTGTCTGTCCTCCAATCCGCTGAGCTCTGTAGTGTAAGAACAGGGGCTGAGCCTCGCCCGTGGCGAAACACTACGTGCCGGGAACGACATTAAAACACAGTATGAGACTGTTTATTTAAGTTATTTAGGTCTACCTCATTACAGCCCAGTGTGAGTGTCTCTTGCGTTTTGCTGTCATGTCTGGTGCGGTGTTTCACCGCATGGGGAGCCCCGCAAGCAATATTAATGTAATCTGCGCAGAGATGCACTGACGACAAAAATACGCACTCAACATAATACACTTCATTCAGGTAACGCAGGCAAAGTTAAAATACCATTTTAAAAGGAGAGAGAAATTCCAAAAAGATTACAGAGAGGGTTTGTTATTTTGTAAAAATAAATAGAAATAAAACATGAAGGAACAGCTTGGATTCAGGAAATTTTGTAATGCAGAGCTATTCAATTGGTGCCATGCCATTGTTCGGACGGCCCATTATTCAAAAACTCCAATAGTCCGAAAAAATGTCCCATTGGACCGAAAGCCTGTAATACTGAAAACAAAAGCCTATTGCTCCGAAGGCCCTTTGCTCTGAAAATACACACTCTCTCTGCAACAAACAGAAGCACATCTGGCTAATTATTATGCCGAATGACAGCGAAGGCATGTCCTGCCCTACTCTGCCTCTGATTGGCTTACCTTGATATTCTTACCCTCACCCCAATCTCACCCCTCATGCCTGAACCTAACCAACCCAGCCAACGAAGGCAACAAGTACTAACCAATCAGATTCAGAGTAGGGCGTTGTAGGAAAAAATATTTCGTAATATAAATGTACCTTAATTCTTCCTTTTGTTGCAGGTAGAGAATGTATTTTCGGTTCAATGGGCCTTCGGAACAATGGCCGTTTGTTTTCGGGATATCGGGCTTTGGAGAAACGGACTTTCATTCCAATGGGATATTTTTCGAACTATTGGGGTTTTGGAATAATGGGCCTTCGGAACAATGGGAAGTCCCTATTCAATTGTCATGCATATGCATGGAATTGATTTTTAATAACTTTATTGTACTTGAAGTGTGCACTGTGCAGCTGTATTATCTAGAAGATAGAAGTATCAGATAGGGACTCGGTATCATCAGATACTCAATATTAAATTACTCTGATTGGGATCAGTGGTAAATAAATACTTGATTAGGACATCGCTATCACAAACATGCTTGTTTGGGACTTGTCTGATTTAGATTGGGGTTCAAGCTCTGTTATTGAGCACTGTAAACTCATCTGTAAACTCCAGGCAAACGAGCGGGGAGTGACTCCACCCCACACCCAGCCTTGACCTATCCCTCTGACTTCACTTCCCTTGCTCTCCCTGGCGCACTGCCAAGCCTGACCTGTCACTTGGGCGGTGAGTGGTGTGGGTAAACTGTTCGGCAGCAGAATACCCAACCAGGCACATACTGATGAAAGGAATCACCTCACACACACACCCTTCAAAGCACAAACAAATGAGGTAGAGGAGCGGACCTGAATACGAATCAGTGTATTTTGAAAAGAAAATGCATTAAAGGTTAGATGTAAGATATGGCAGAATTTTTACTTAAAAATATAATGAACTAACATTATCAACAGAATGTGAAGAGGTAACATTGTTGACGTTATGTCAAAGACGTCTATGTGTTGTGTTGCAGAGATATCTACTGAAAATTAGCAGTCTAACTAGTGCCGCTTCGTCCAGTCTTGTGATACCACTTGTTCCTCTAGAGGCGATAGTGAGTCAGTGTAACTCCAGTCTGCCCTGTACAGAGGGAGAAGAAGCACAGCTGCCTGACTCACTTGTAAATATTAGGGCCAATGGGAATAAATACATTTCTTTTTGTTACTAGTCTCCATAGTTACTTTTCTTACAGTTAACCTAGTGCACATCTTGTTCTCGCCTCAATAAAACATTACATTCTTAAAAAGCCACTGCATGTCGACCCCTTTTTGTGCTATGAAGTACAGCTGTCATTTATAAGTGATGTGAGACTCTTCAGCTGTCGTCATAGATTGAGGACAATAATGAATCTTCCCACTGTGTGTGTGGCGTGTGTATGTGCGACACATGCTGAAGTGTGTTTGTCTTTGAAGTAGTAAAAGTAGAAGCTAGATAGAAAAGACTGTGAAAGGAGAGAGGAAGGTTGACAGAGAGTGAGGGATTAGGAGGACCTGGGCACAGATGGCTGTGGGAGGAAGATGTCCCTGCTGAGCTGTTCAGGGAAGTCCCTGCCAGCTCAGAAACGGTAACAGAAGTATGCAGAGCAAATAGGCTACCTCAGAACGGGTGGCTAGATTTGGTAAAGCAGATGCTAAAAAATTTGTTCCATGTTCGAAAATGTCACTAGAACCACTACATCACACGCAAACAGCCACCCTCTGAAACATTGTGTGGAAGTTTTAAACCCTCCAAAACATGTACAAAAACGGAGAAAAAATATTTCGGATGCAATTGTTTGACTGAATTCTTATGTTTTGGCTTTTGAGCAATTCAGCATTTCAGTAAAAAACCTAGAACGTATGTCTTTTGAAAATGTTCCAGCAGCAGAACACTTATGGGCGCTTTTCCCAATGGTCTGAGTTTATAAGCCCTGCACCTAATACTGGTTGTAATGACACGGTAGCACAATAGTGAAACATTTCTTTGTGGCAGAGCACTGAAGATGTGGCCAGCTGGTCTATATCAGCTCTCTTTTATAGTCATCAATTAAGATTTGATTAAATCAGACACGTTCAGTCAACGCATTGAGGCGCTCTTTATAATCTGACAAGCTTCCACTCTCCTATCTGATTGTTGCGCTACTGTTGGAGGCTATGTGGTCTTCTCCTTCTGGCTATACATTACTGGTTGTTGTGATTGATTATTTTTCCCTTCACCTCTTCACCTCCTCTTCAACTCCAGATGCTCTTGTTTCTGACCATACTTGGTGTTGGCATGTCTTGGAGTGTGCTTTCTGTTGGTTTCTGTTGTGAAAAAAGTTTATTTGGACAGGGTTTGAGGGGCTTACTACCAAATAAAAGTTTCTGATCTATTGTCTTGTGTTAGTGGAATCATATCTTGACTATTTTTGGTATTCTAAATCACTATTGTGTCTCAATAAGATATTTGTTTACTTTTGTATCTGTGGCCTTTGGATGCAGTCGCTATCCTCAGAGATTTTACAAACTGAAGATAAATTAACTCCCGGGTTGAGACATCTTCCTCACTGTTTTTCCCACGTGAACAACGTGTGTAAATGTTGTAAGGTGTGTGAACCATTGGCCTATGGTAACATGCCATGGTGCCAGAGATGGGCATTACTTTGCTCTCTTGTGCATTGATGAATGTAGAGCTGAAAAGTTTAGTCCATTAATTGATTAGTTGATCAACAGAAAATGCAATCAGCAATTTTGATAACTGACTAATTTTTTGTGGTTCCAGCTTTTTTTAAATCTTAAACTAAGTATTGAACAGTTGGTTGGGCAGGCCAAAGGATAATGATGCTATCTAGGACTTAGGAAATTGGCCGTTTCAAATATGTGATTTTTGTTTTCTTTTTTCTTTTTCTTCTTTTTTAAAATGGCGGGCAATATAAACAAAATACAAGTTGAAATGCTAAAGAACATTCATTGCGTGTTGGAGAAAGACATACGACTGGGTTGACAATGATGACTGGTGTTATTAAGAGTAGCAGACCCGCTGTGTGTGAAGCAAGAGAGAGAGGGAGAGAGAGAGAGACAGAGAGAGAGACACAAAGACACAGAGAGACAGAGACACAGAGACATAGAGAGAGAGAGACACAGAGACACAGAGAGAGAGACACACAGAGAGACACAGAGAGACGCTGAAGTGGCGAGCAGCCATCAGCTGTTGCGCAGCAGAGAACAGAACCCGCGGTCCATGGTGCTCGGTCTCTCATTTATCTTCTCATAGTGCCGAGACAAAACAAAAACAAAATGTGTCGCTTTGCGAAGCGCCACCAAGTCCAGAGAGAGTGCCAATGTGCGTGTTTAGGAACCGATAAGCAGAACCGAAATTCTCTTTTTTTTTTTTTTTTTCTTCTTTTTTTTTTTGGGTACCTGGTACCTCCCGTTTTGGATTCGGTTCTTACTTGGAACAGAGTTTCAGTTACCAACCCTAATAATAAGTTATCTGGTGTACTATTTGCTTTCCAAACATTATACCACATTTGAAATGAAATGAAGCATAATTAAAAACCTCCCAGGGCCCAGGCAATATTATAGAACTCCAAACTCCATGTGTGCTTGTCTGGGGATGTCAACCACCCACTGTTTGCCTTCGTTTGATCCCTGAGTCTTTAATACACAGCAGAAATGCAGTTATGCCATATTTTCCTCTCCTTCCCAGTTATTGCATATAATCTTCCCTCCCTTATTTCCATATGGAAGGAATTACACAGACCTCTATTTATTCATGGTGAATGTCAAATGCCATTCGGCCATTACAAGCTCATAATTAGTGCATTAATAAGAAATTGCAAAAACTTGCGACTCTGAATGCCTCTT
>CALSBV010011200.1:11752845-11794055 GCA_943590825.1 Bovichtus diacanthus | reverse complement strand
TCTCTCTCTCTCTCTCTCTCTCTCTCTCTCTCTCTCTCTCTCTCTCTGCGATAGGGCTGAACACTTCATTTGAATTTTCTCCAAATTGCAATATGGACTGGTGCAATCTCCGAATCGCAGGAGACGCAATAATTGTTAAAGGCAAAAATGTGTCAAAATACCATTGTGAATTAAGTATTGCGGTGCTGCAGAGACGTGCTGACCTACAAATCGTATTTTACAGACTTCATACAAAATCTTTGTTTGGTACAGATCCTCACAAAAAGAAATCACACAATGATAATTTTAATATATTTTTCAATGAAAATTAGGACAATGATGTAAAAATGATAATTCCCTCCAATATAGCAATCATATCGCAATTGCAATATTAGCCAAATATTCGCAATTCGATATAAAAAAAAAAAAAAGTTACTTAATGGTTTTGCAGGACGTGTACATTGTATGGATAAATTACAGCTCCCTCATTTCACCCCCGTGCCGTGCCGTGCCGTTCCAGATGCTCCCCATATTGTTTTTACGTTCATACCTCATAGGCGGGGCGCAAAAACTCTTAACTCTCTTAGGCGCCAAAGCCGTATCATGACAGGGAAAACTCTGTACTAAGAAAACATCTCATCTAATGTATTTATTGGAGAAAATAAGTACAGCTGTAAAAAAGCAACATGCTGTTTCCCCTTTGATTTGAGTCGAGAAAAACGGTGATAATAGTGAGCTTACAATGGAGTCTGCATGGCTTGCAGTTTAAACGTCCTGTGTATTTATTATATAACTGTTGCATAACAACAAATCTCAGACTACAGCAGGACTCATCCAGAAGTGTATTAATTTCTTCTGCCAAATAGAAGAAAGAACTGCTGAATGTGAACTACTAGGCTGTGAAACATTGAAATATGTTTACAAGGCGAGATCTGTGGAGTTGGTGCCAGGAAGAAAATTTCCAGTTGAGCAATCTAGTAAACAATTTTATAAAGCAAATAAGAATCTGGGTCAGAATGATGCCCCAGTGTTAATTATGGCATTCAATCAAAGAGCTTGAATGAGTTTGGCTAAACGGATTACAATCTGCTTCTCTTACCAGCTGCCATACTGTAATTAATGATTTGTCACCATTCTCCATTCATGTAAGGTGCTCAAACACCAGCTTATCAGTTTCCTTTTTTTGCACATGGTGCGTAATCACTGGGGTTTGAATTGAACTCTGTTATTTGTGAGCCAAAATCCCCCCAAAAAATAGCTTGTAATGAGCCTGGTTCCTCTGCAGTCGCTCGTCAGAAGCAGGGATAAATAAAAGTATCAATTAGTGCATGTTTTAGATGTCAAAGCTGCTTCAGAGTAGATGCTCTGAGGTCTGGAATAATTACCTCAGCTTTGTATAAACCATGGGAAGTCTGTATCCTGGTGGGCTCCTAAAGAAAAGGGGCTTGATGAAAGCAAAGCCCATCTTACGTGTTTGCAGTTTTGTGCTGCTATGCCTGATCGAGGCAGAATAAAAAGCTGATAACATGACTTCGCTGTGGTTTCTACTCAAGGTTTTAGTACATGATGTAGCATGTTTGTAATGCCTAAGTTCTTTATGGTATTTTCCGAAATGACTTTAGACAAAGTGTGGAATGAAAGATGAAAAGAAAGTTATTTTTTTTCCTCTCAAAGCAATTGGAAAAACAGGACAAACCTGCCCAAGCAAAGTCTTTAAAAAATCTTAAAAAACAAAGCATTGTAATCACTAAAATCCTTTCTTTACACTGGCATTAAGCAGGATCGGCTCCGGCTTATGTTTATCTGTGAAGATGACAAGCAGGTAAACAGTCCAGCTAAATTATCTTTGTGTTGACACACTTCTCCATTTACAAACGCAATAAGAAAATATTTAAAGCAACATTAAAGTGACTTTGTAATAATCTGCAGGGAACATACTCAAGTAAGCCAGTATTGAATCTCCGGTGATTGCAGACATATCGAGTTGACAGAACTGATTTCGGGGAGTTTGTGGATGTTTCAGGCAGATTTAGGTCGCTGACAATTTCAATTTAATCACAATGCTGTATGCTGTATGCATGCCTTCTGTATCCATTGTTTTTTGTATCATTGCTTTGCACTTACAGAAGTCTATATCCGACACAGGGTTGTCAAACTCATACCAGAGTTGTGAAGAGTTCCAATGTTCCTATGTAGCTTCTATTCCTATAAGATAACAGCAACAAAGGAATCATCCATAGTAAACAACAACACCGTAGACAATATGCTCTTGTAAAAATGGCCTGTTTTGTCACACAGCTTTGTGAGGAGGTGTATGGATACAGGCGTCTGCACGACTCCTTGGTGTGAGATTACAAAGACAGTGAGATAACAATAATAATTTCAGGAGGGAGAGTGCAAAGACACTCAGCAGTGATAAGCAAACTGCAAAAACAGGGAAAGAAAATCAAGGACAGATTCATCAAGATGAAGGAAAATGTCAGGAGTCCAAGTAGAGATGCTGACCAGGTCTAATGTCCTCCTTACGTCTGGCACTACGGCTTTGTTTATCCCACATCTATCCATGAAAGGTAGCTGGTAAAGGTTTGTCCTTCTTCACAGACAGCAGCAACGATAGTCAGCAGTGTATATAACCCTATATTCTGCAGGACATATTCTTGAGACCTTTTGATAGTCACCATTGAAGGACATAGTAACTGACAGATGACCACAGCTTCTGATCTCTCTTGAAGGAGTTCACTTTTTAACAGCCACCTTTCAAGCCCACATGGAGTGAATAAGTGATAACGGAAGGACAATTGAAAAAAAAAAAAACGTTTTATATGCTTATCCTGTTTTACGAGGATATAATGATGAAAACCCAGCAGGTTGTTGACAAATTGTTGACATCAGTGGTTGTGGGCTCAGCACAAGTGCATTAATGTTCAGCGGCCCCACAAAGGTGTGTTAAATGCCTAGTCACTTAGGGTTTTGATTGTTGAGGTAGGTAGGTTGCAAGCCTCACTACACTTTAAAGCTGTTTTTACATAGGCCAAGTAAAAAGAATTGGGAGAGCTTAATTCGCTTTTCTGTTGTCAAAAATAAAAAACTGAAAAAGACGGAAGGTTGCCTTGAGGCTCCTTCAGTAAATCTTGCCTAAGGGCATGGAACACCATGACCTAGGCTGTCAATGGGCAGATCGACTGGTCCGCGCAGACTTTCTAAAGGACCTGGACTTTTCTCTTGTGTTTTTATTACTATCCATTCTCCACTGTTTGCCACTTATTTTTCACAATTCCTCAAGGACAGCGCCTTCTCCAAGGGGAGAGCCTGGACTAGACCATTGTCCTCCACCCGCTTTCCTGACAGGCATTTTCCTGGCATGGCGGGTAAAGAGCTTTGTGGTTAGTGCCAAACTGATTTCCTCGGTGGCTTTACTACTGGTGCTGGCGGTCTGCATGGCATGTTGACTACAGCTAAAGAGCCAAACTTGATTGCCTCTTTCCTACTCATTATTACAGTATTTGTCAAAGAATGTGAAGCGGTTTCTTAAGTCCAAACAGATCTGGAATGATGAGTAAAACAACTGCCTTCAGACAACATGACCCATGACTCATGTTGTACCATTTACTGACCCTTTGTCTGCGCAATTAGCTTTTAAAAGTAAATTGCCTTGAGCTTGATAATAGTCACACAGGAATCTGGTCTTAGACTACAGCCAATTCAGAGATGTTTGATTACTTGTGGCTGAACTGAAGACCTCTATTTTCCATTGAGGATCACATTGAAAAGCTGATGTGGAAAACTTCACCAAGATAAAAGAAATAATAACTCGATGAGCCCCAGTTGTCCTTACTAAAAATGTAAACTCAAATCTGATATCAGAGAAGAGCTTGGTACAGCTCGTATGCATGGACCCAGTCATACCAAAAACTGAGTGTGACATTACATTTCATTCACATCAGCTTTATACAGTAAATCCCACGTCATACAGAATCAGGTGTTATTAAGCCACCTGGGAGGAGGAAAACAATGTTGTGTCTTTATAATGGGAGTCAGGAACGTGATCTTATCTTAACCTCCAGGCAGACAGCCAGAATAAAGCTTCCCAACATAAAGCATGCAAAGGGTATGAAGGACTTTAAAAAGGCCACTTAGGTTAATAACTATGAACGCATCATATTTGTACAACTAAAGCTTTTTGCAGATTTAGCCAGGAGTTGTAATTGTAAAGGGAAAAAAAACCAATACTTTTGGCACCATGTAGCCTATTTACAGTCAGTCTACAGAATTCCTATTCTGCATTTAATTTCTTTGCACTTTTAGTCTGATGTTTCATCTCTTTTTGTAGTTTTCAGTGGCAGCTGTACTTCTGATGCATTCTTTACCCTTTAACAGACTTTATGTATTCTAAGTCGCAGGTCAAAGGTTCTCCTATTCAGTTACTTAACTTAGGAACCAAGCTTTTCAGGGCTCTGAAAGGTGAACGTCCCAATTACAATCACATGGTACTTGTGAATGTGGAGCTGGATAGTTTCTCTCTAAGTGATTTCTTATATTGTATTCCCCGGTGTTGGTTGAGAGAAACTCCGTTAATGCTCAAGACAAAAACTTTAAAAATATATATATATATATCTCAAACATTGTGAAGCCATAAATGCAGGTAGGCAATGCAGTCTAAATCAAGTGCTTGAATATCGATATCTATGTCTGCTCAACCAGACCTTTCAATGACCTGTCAATGAAAAGAATAACAAAGAAGCAGACTTTCCCCATATGTCTTTGCCCACTTAGAAGATCCAACCACAACAACAGAGAAGCCATCCTTATGCACAACTATTACTCATAGCTCTGGCTATTTTAAGCTTTGAACCTTACCGCAGCTGGAACTTTTCTCTTTCTGGCACATTACACATGTGTGCCTATAACTAAATGTGGTACTTCCTTTGGTCCATATGCTCTCTGGCCTTGCATAAAAAAAAATCAATACAAGCAAACATTTTCAGGATGTCTGGTTGTACATTAAACCTCAGAACACACACAATTCTGCGCCTAACAGTGAACATTACCTGATGAAGGACAGAGAGAATATTTAATAGCAAGAGAGATAACAGCAATGTCTCCAATGGATCAAATAATCTTCAGTCAGCAGACAAGAAATTCAAAAACGTCTACTTTCCTCACTTGTTTTTCAGAGTCAGACAACAAGCATTCCTCCAGATCTAACTGAAATGTCTCTTGTCACTCTAGGTGCTACCTATTGGATGGGATCTCTAAAGGAGCATGGCTGAACCGCTCAAGCATCATATTCGCAGGAAAAGACAAGTGGTCTGTGGACCCACGTGTGTCCATCGTGTCCAGCGTTGGAGACAAACATGAGTACAGCCTTCAGATACAGAAAGTGGATGTATCTGACGACGGCCAGTACACATGCTCCATTCAGAGTGAGCGCAACCCACGGCCAAAGCTCCTCAACCTAATTGTAAAAGGTGCGTACAGATAGTATGAATGAACTAGTATTGAATGATAATGTGATCATTTTCCATTTTCCATTAGTAATTACTGATGGATTTCAGTTATCTGCACCTAAATGTGCCATGCTCTCTGATATTTGATGGGCTGGGTATGATATTTAAAGAATAATTGCTTTTCTTTCTGTCCTCCTCTTCCTTATTTCAATCTAACCTATTGTTTGTTACTTATTACACGGATCATTTAGCCAACAGACTTTCCATAGCGAATCCGACAATGTCTAGTGTTGTCTATGTACCTAATGGTCACAGGTGTATCTGGCACCATCTGTGCTGCAAACATGTCTGTCACTCTCTTATACTGGGAGTAAGAACAAGAGCCTGAGCTATTCTTTGTATGAAATAATAAAACAAAATCTTTTCAGCAGAGAACTTTCTTCTGTGGAGGCAAACTGACATTGCAGGGTACATTTTGTGCCCGTGGGCTATGCAACACAGAGTAAAAGTGTGTTGGTTTAAATGACTGGAGGCAGACTATGTAGCTTTAATCAAGCTTCCCTGGGTTTTGTCACAGCAGGTAACAAATAAGATGTGAGTCTTAAGACTCTTAAATTCATTTTTTTGTATAGTTATTGATATGCTGTATGTGTCGTTGCATTGGTTAGCAGGTATTAAAGCTTTGAATTTCAGCCTTTAACATAAAAAAGTGCCTTTGAGCTCTTGAAAGGCTGCCCAAATTGGGCTTCATTTTGTGGCTCTCCGCTTCTAACAAGGTCTCTAACAAGGTCAATAGGTGTATTTGTGTTTTATGGGACATTAAGTAGGCTGTTGTGAGCAAAGAGAGATAATTGACAACAGCATCCTAATTCTTACTTGTTGGTGTAATAGGGTGGTGGCTGAGTTTGTGTGCTGATACCTCACACTGTGGATTAGCATCAAGAAAACAGCCTCACTGAAAATCCATCCTCCAAGTGTCATGTTCTATTTCTTTAATAGGCTGATGCAAAGATTTACAGCATGCAATGGTCCACTTGGCTCCGCATATGTTTAGGTTGGAAAATGAATGGTGTTGTCAGACAACCTGTCAAATGAAAAGACACTTTTTTATCTTCTGTTTTTAATTTCAGCATTTATTTCACAACATAGTGTGATGGCCTGAATTCATTGGCCACTGTTAACACCCTGAGCAGATATCCGATGTATTACAAGTTCATACCAAATTATTTTATCATTCTGTTCCAGCCACGGTCAGGATTTCAAAAGAACATAATGTTGGAATATGCATACTTTCACACAGGCAGTATAGTATTAATAGAAGAGTTAAGGGTCAGACACACTGCTTGTAGAAGTGTGAGCTGTGCAATACCAGCTCTCCAGCTGGTATTGCTGTTATGGCATATGGAGTAAGCTAAGGAAACTGCCCTCGTACAAAAACACAAAAGGTTGTAAAAAAAAGAAAGAAAGAAGAGAATAGAAAAGTATCATCCATTCACAAACAACCTTCTTGACAGTGTTTTGGTAAACTGTCATCCTGCGAGGCTGCATATTTCACTAGGGATGAACAGAATAGTCATGACAAATCATCATATACCTTCTCAGGTGTCCATACCTGTTAGGAAAACATTAACAAATCAGCACACTATACGCAATAACCCAGAAAACACTGTGCCCTCAGCTCATTTTAATATTCCATATTTTCTAAGCTGCTGGATATCATATGTCAACATCCATCTTCTGGCACTGTTCCTATAAAATTAAGTGGGTGTTGGGTGGTGCTGTGGTTTGATGTGGTTTGTTTGAATGCCCTGAGTGACTTTCGAATCATTGAGTTTGTTTTTGTGGTTGGCTATTAAACTGGCAGGATGGCTGATGAGTACATTCAGGATGGGATGTAAGAGCAGTAACTAAACACATCTAAATGGTGGTGGTCTAGTGGTCTAGTGGTCAGGTTTTCAAATAGAACACCGGAAGTTTGTGAGAAGAGTGCAACTCGCCACTCTCACTTACAGTGCTGTGTGTTTGATATAGACACACATTAGCTCAATGCCTAAAATATAAATGCAATGCTCTATCAGCACTTGTCAAGTTGTCAGAGCACCACGCCCTTTGCAATAACAGTGAATGTCCCATAGCTGAAAGGTCACAGGGGCAATCCCTTCCACTGCCAATGTGTCCATCAACAGCCTTATGTCTCGGTAAAGTTCCTTCAGGCAGGCGAACCTTCCTCATGTACTGCCCTCCCCCCTTGTTTCCGCTGTGTGATGGTTAAGTCACTCCATCCAACTTAAACTGATCCATCGATCTCATTTACATTACATTATATTTCATTACAGGTCATTTAGCAGACGCTCTCATCCAGAGCGTCTTACAGTGAACTAGGGACAGTCCCCCTGGAGCAACTCAGGGTTAGGCGCCTTGCTCAGGGGCTCAATGGTGGCAGCCTGGTATTGAACTCGCAAAGTTCCGGTGTTCAATTTGAAAGCCTGGCCTAGACTACCACCACGCCACACCACCATTTAGATGTGCTTAGTTACTGCTCTTACATCGCATCCTGAATGTACTTCACAATAAATGCATTTTAATGTGAAGTGGTAGTAGTAGGCTTAGAGAAAATGTCATTTGAAGTTAGCCATGGTTAATAAAAATGGACTGTGGTTCTTCTAAGAAACTATATTTTCTGCACTTTTTGTAGCGAAGCTTTTATCACATCTTTAAGAAAGATCTATCAAGGAGAACGTCTGTTAAAAAACAGATCACTGGTATCATATCAGCACTTGGCAACAACAGATACGCGGAGTTTAGGCATCAGGAGAGAAAAAGTCATATCAGTGTATCCCCAGATGTTAGTTGCCGGTGGAGTGTTTGTCATGAAATGCCCGAAGATGGTTTAAAAAAAAAAAACGTCTATCTGCAAGTCCAGGGGTTATGACAGGAAACTCCTATGATGGATTAGTCAACAGAATTGGCTATATGATGCCCTATCAATGTCCAGTTGTTTGTTTCCTTTAACTTATTGTGCTCTAGCTGTCAAAATTGTCTCATTGTCAGTCCGTTAAAACAGTGGAACTTTTTCCCGATGTCCAGTCCCGAGAGTGAGCGGACTGTGTCTGAGTGGCTGAGTTACAATTAGTGTCAATCACACTGACAGTTAGCAGAGCTGCTTTGACTCAAACAAACAGTCACTTTACCTCTGCTTCAGCATGTACTGTGCTTCCAAATATACATGTGATAAACCATGGTCAGCTGCTTGGCAGGCAGTAATGGTCACTACAGGACCATCATGTTTTTGTAGCTGTTGCCTTTCTGAAGTACATTCTGTAATGGGAATCTTACCAGGGGTGTTTCGGGTCATGGCGGCTCCTCACCACTGGCCATATGGCCACAATCAAACCGAAGCTAATGTGCCAGCTGTCAGCTTTATAATACGTTTCGCGATGCCCAGAATTCCTGATGGATGTGACCTAGTGGCTAAGATTTGGCAACAGTTTGACCTACAAATAGCAATTGTTGCTCTGCAGTTCACAAATGTAACATGTTGGTAATATCAGTCAGAGGCATCTGCCCCTTTTATTCTTATTCCACAAAAAACTGCTTTATTTGGTTAAACCAAGCTTAGAAATAGCACTTTGTTTTGTAACACCTCACCAACAGTCTACTTACAGCTTCATACTCACATTTGCAACCAAGAGTCTAGAAGCCAGCATAATAATTAGAGAATGATACAAAAAAAAACAAGATAGTTGACAAAAAAAAAAAAAAAGATGTATTCACTGAGACGACGATTGGATAATATAACAGTATGAAAACAAATGTTAATGTAAATATGCTTTGTACTTGTTACTTTTACTGTTATCTGCTATTAGCAAAGTTTGATGGTGTTATGATTGTGTTATCTAAATATGTTACTGTGGAGTCATCAGGCAAATGGGTCCTCGCCGTTGAGACGAAGCTGTGTATCAGACTGAGCTGCAGGCAGGAAGTATATGTCGAAACAAAGATGACTCACTCCAGCTGATAAATGATAGGATTCTCAAGGTAGTTAAAAATGTGCTTCACTATATTGCCAGCCACTCCGTCATTTCTTTATTCATATTCGGCTACAACATATGTGTGCTGGTATGGCTCCTCCATAACAGCACACATATTGTACTTTGCTTTGTCTAAACTCCAAGTGTTGTGAATCATTACCTGTCACTGTGCGATACTTGTGTACATTTGCTTAAACCCACTCATGGAGAACAGAGGGATTTCTTTACAGATGAGATGTAGCAAGGGAGCAGCTCTGTCATGTTGCAGATGCTTCTGGGAGCACGCTGTTTTTTTTTTTTTTGTTTTTTTTGTTTTTTTTTTATCTGCTGAAAGGAAAGAAAAAAGCCAGACACTTTAATCTGGGCTTTTCAGTCCAAGCATACACCATTTATTAATGCTGCAACACGAATGTTACAGTTGAAGTAAAAGGATTTCATGGCTCTGGATTTTTTGGCACTTTTGCTTTGCTAGACAGTGCACCATGAGGAGTAACACAGAAAATGGGAGCAGGCAGGGATTACTGTATATGTATGAAAATATGCAATGGTCTCAACCCATTTCAGGTGCATGGCAGGGTCCTTGACCAGCTCATCCTCCGAGCAATTATGCTTATCTGGAATGTATATCTATGTCAGCAGTGCTGGGTGGATTTCTCGTGTTCGGTCATGTTATTGCTGTTCTGCCAACACATATTTCTTACCAGTGTTTGCGGCATTGACAAAAGTGTGGAAGTATAGCTATGTTTTTTTTAAGGGAAAGCCATCATTTCTTTAACTGATGATGGGGATGGAAATATACTTAGCACTTTACTTCATAAATTCCTAAATTCATGCATTTCTTAACAGTGACGAGTTAGTGGTTGGAACTGAAAGTTCTAAAACTTTTTTTTTTCTTTTTTTTTTTTTAATATGTTTTTCCCTTTTTATTTTGTCCTCTGTATCAGCAAAAACTTCTTTGGCAATGAGAAATAACCAGTCATTTTGACATTGGAGCCACAAATATTTCTTTCTAATACATCCCATGGGGTTTCCCCTTACTTAAACATTACAACAGTTTCACAGTGACAGGAATGTCTCGTTATCGTCACACTTCCTAACACATGAATCTAATGCTGCTGCATTAGAGCAGGAGGTTAGATATGGCTGTGCCTGCTCACTCATCTCTCAAAAATATTTCATCTCTGCGTGACATTTATCCCCCTCAGAGACCTCGTGTCACCTCTACAAATTAAATGTTTGCATCCGTGCCTCCCCCCTGCATAGCAAAATTGTGGAATTTCAACACACTATATCTTTGCTTTGAAAAACATCCAAAGCATTATATGGCGGTGGGGGAAAATAAATCAATATAATACAGTAGGCGAGAGTCGGTATGATAGACAAGCAGATATAGAGAAAAATATGAGGATATGCATGTTCTGTACAGTCATGCAAAGACAGAGTTGCAAAAGTGTTGCTGCAGCATCACAACAATCATCTGGGGAGTGAACATCTTAGAGGGCACACCATGAGATCTACCAGTGTCTAAATGGGTCCCTCACATAATCTCAGCCAAGAGCAATAATCATCAGGTAATCATCAGGGCCATCGGGGTCTGCTGTATTAGTAAAAGGGTCCATGTTTTCCGCCAGGTACATTTGGCTCAGGTAACTGCCGAGCAGTTAAACACTTCCTTTAAATACTTGACTTAACAAGATTAAACTAAGAGGGTTCTGCCTTGTGGCCCTGCACTGATTACTGAGTAAAACTGCGATATCAGTGATATCACCGTCAACCCAATGAACTATGACCATCGCAGACTCCTGGTCCACATCAGCCCAGCTCTTTTCTGCTTGTTTTACTTCTTGTTTTACTCCTACTGGTCTTCATCTGCATATCCTCATCTCCACCACGCATACACTGACCTATTTACAGTCTACCCTGACCATTATCTGATGTAGGATACAGAGGAATGAGAGATTGGTATCAGGCCCAATCCGCCCTTCTACACATCACATGACTACCCTCCATCTCAGCCGACATTGTTCTCCCCCCCCTCTCTGTTAATTAAGATTGTAGATGTGATAATGTATTAAATATGCACAGCACCTCTCATCTAAGAATATCTTGTCACAGTGAGGAGGGGGAAAGAGGCAGACTTCCCTTCAGCAGTGACTGCTTACATGGGCATTGGTAATGTGTTTCCAAACTGTCGGCCAAGGTGTTGAGTTTTTATTAATACAAGTGCTTGTTCCCAGCATGCATCTGCTACCAAATCATCATAGGATCATGCCCTGCCGAAATGATGTGCAGTTTATCTTTAAAGATTTTTATGTAAGGCTTTACGGATGCCTCAGGGTGATGTCGTACTTCATAGGGTTAACATTTTTTCTAAAATGTGACGCATAATCCTGTATGTGATGAAAATGCTTTGGACATTAATATGGATCAGAGCGGATCCACAGTGAAAACTCATCGCCCACGCCCATTGAGTGAGTCAGTGAGGGAGTGTTTCTCAGCAAATAGTAAAATGGAGGGTTAAACCTCCAGGTCGTCGCTCCTCTCTTTGATGTCAGGACAGAGATGGAGTATAATTACACAGTACGGTATAATAAGGCCCAGCAAATCGCAGTTTATTCTTAATATGCTATGATTCTGCCACTCTCTCATTAATTGCTGGGTGCATTTTTAAATATTCATTTTATCATGACCTCAGTCCGAAAATACTTTCCTGTCAACTACACTTTAACACAGCTCTCTGAATTTATCCAGAGAATGAACACATTGTCAATGACATTTCTCCCTCATTTACTGTCGCTTTACTGTGGATTCCTCTTGAGTATTAGCTATATCAATACTATAAAGTGTAAGCATAATTGCAACCTAGCTCTACCTTGCTCTTTATTCAATTAAAAATAGATTGCACTGTGTGAACATATTGGTTAAACAATTTCCCATTTAAACTTGATGTCGAGTAGCTTAAACAGTTTAATGTTAAATCATCTATATTTCATTGAAACGTAGCAGGACATTTTGTCAATAGTCTCTGTGATTCGTCCAAAGATAAAATTGAATGCTGCTATTAGACTGGCAATTTTCTATAATAGCCTATAAGTGTTATAAAAAATGAACAAGTGAAAAGTCATTCTCCTAACTGAGCAGCCATTTCAGTAAATGAGGGCCCACCCACAGGTGTGCAGACATCATTTCTTGACACAGATGTAAAGTGGTAATTGTAGTTCACTGGTTAATCTCCTCTTGCAAAAGGCTTACATGTACAATATAATATGTATCATAGAGTGATATGTAAAGCAGTGTGCACAGGATGACATAAATGTTATAGTCCTTTTGATTTTACAGCTTTGATTTTGCAGGGTGCCAAATTAACCTGTTTGTCCTACGGCCAAATAGCTAGTAACAGTTCAAATTCTAGCAGCCACTCAATAGTTCGTATTGTTTGTTTCTGTGCGCTGCCAATTGTATACTGAAAGCTCAAATTCCTTCATCTCTTCGTACTATCCCCATCAGCAGGGGTGTAGTGCTGTTTGTTTAAGTACCGGAGCGCACGCACGACGCGCGCATGTCTGCATGCGTACGGTTACGTTGTCGCTCCTTTCGAAGGTTATGTAACCACTGTCGATTCACACTCTTCAGCCAAAATCGGCAAAGCAAGAAAGTCAGCAAATCTATGAATGAATATGGGTGATTCATACAGTATCTGCTGCCCACAACTTCTTTCTAGTATGGAAAGCTCCTTCAGTTCATGAACTCCCTGCATCATCTGAATACAGCAGGACTGATATGTTGATAAATCTGCGCAGTGCTGTTTTACGCACGGCATTTCACTGTGTTTACCATCATTAAATCTGAAAAAAAAAAAAAACGAGGCTGCTACAGTATAAATATACTGACCTGTACACATCAGACTCGGTTATATGCTCGATATTCTGCTTTTTTTATGAAGGACACATCCGGTTCCCAGGGCACATCATAGCCTGTTTCCAGCTTCCTTTTAAACAAAAGTAGCATGTTTTATTATTGAATTGCATTGCAGTGCTGTTGTGTAACAGTAATTATTAAACTATGCGACCATGTACGAGGTGAGATACTTTAGAATTATTCATAAAATAGCGATGGTACATATATATATATATATATATATAATATATCCGATATATAATTATAGGAAGAGTTTCACCAATCAATGTCTTTATTATTTATTTCTATCGCTATTATGGGAACTACCTAATGTAAAATCATACTCCATCTGTCTATGGTTGCAGATTTGTAGAAATGCGTGTTTATGTTGTGATGCTTCCCGTTTGCTGAGCTGTCGTTATGTTTAACTGTGATTGGCACAGCTGTTTCACAGCTATTGAATAATCTGCACACCTGCTGATCTATATTTACCTTCACCATATTGGCTCTCGTGCATGACATACGCTTTAGTGATGATTGGATCTTTAAGGCTTAAAAAATGTATATGAATTTCAACTGGATTATGCAAACTGTGAATATTGTGTTTCCTCAAAAAAAAATGAAAAAGTGCTGTAGTGTCACACTTCACCTATGCCCATCAGCTACAACCAGAATATGTTGCTATGGTTGTATGTCACGTAATTCCAATTACATTTGCTTAAACATGCGCCTAAACTAATATTACAGCTACAAAGTTTGTCCAAATGATATCAAAATCTTGTTTAATTTGTTAGTCTTCAACATAAATATTCACATTAGTGATTAAAGATAATAATGTTGAGGTTATGGAGCTTTCCATAGTTTTGATTGAATAAAGATTTGCTGTAGCATTTGACAAAATTTAATTTGGGTTGGTATCAAAATACAAAACTGACACTGGGGACAAGCCTGTTGCAATAGTACCTCATGACTGTGTGTGTTATAAGTGCTGTGAGAAGAGGATAGTGAATTGGTTTCGCTATCCCCACCTGGAATAATTGTGTATCAAAAGTCTCGGTGGAATAATAATGCATTAAAACAACACAGCCTGCCATTAATATTGCAGAGAAAGTGTAGAGAGAATATGAGTGTGTCTAAAGGAACAGATTTGCCATTATGGCCCCTGACATTTAGTTAGCCACTAATCATTGTCATTTGTGTGTGTGTCTGTGTCTGCGTGTGCGTGTGCGTGAATCCCTATCTTAGCCCCTGTAAATCTCTGTCCTCTCTAATATGTTTGCATGTGCATGTGTGCTTCTTCATGCACGTGTGGCTAGGTGATTGTGTGTTTGTGCTCTCGCACTAATGTGAGTCCTCATCACGGAAATGGCTGATATTAGCCATGGTTAATTAAAATGAGTAAGGACAAAGGTCAGCCACTCAGCTCTCACGTCTCTCTTCTCTAGAGAGGGAATAGATGCAACACGAGTGGAGAGTAACTTAGGCCTTTTTATTTGGGCACTTGGAATAGTCGTTATAGGTAGCACAGCTTAACATAAAGGTAGACTGTCGCACTGTCACTGCTGCGCATTTATAACTACATTTCCTTTGACCAAAAATGTTCTTCATCTCAAATTCCGAGTGATCCATTATGTAAAGCTTGATTGCTCGCTGCATGATGATTTGGGACCTGCTTTACTCACAGTGAATAGCAGGGTGATGTTTTTGTACTCTTTTTACTTTGAAATGCATGTTTACAATTGTACATCAAAATGAGCTCCAGATTATAATAATGGGGTTGTTCCAAAGCAGAAAACGTAAAATGACTCCCCGAGAATTCTGTTGGACGCTGTCCCACTTCAATTATGCTTCCTTTTCCAAAGTATTCTCTACATGCCTGTACTTGTGGATAACATTATATTATTTGGGCAGGAGAAATTCATTTCAGTTGTCACTCACTGTTGATGATAGTAGGAAATGTTTAGTGAAACACAGCAAGTTGTCATGGTCGAGTTTTTGAATTGTGATGATAGTAATGATAGTCAATTGATTGTTTAAGTCATTTGAAGCTGAATTGCCAAAAAAAGTCACTGGCTCCAGCCTCCATTCTGGTTCTAAATGTTATTATTTGCTGGTTTTCTACAAAAATAAAGTAAATATCTTTTGGGTTTTGGACAAAACTCAAGGGACATTTTTCACAATTTTCTGGCATTTGTATTTTGTTCAAACAATTAAGCAATCAATCGATCAAAGATGAACCAATAATCAAAGTAATGATTAGTTGCAGCTTTTATTCATATCTATTTCAGTGTCATGACGGTTTAAAAAGATGTCTATCCTTAAATTAAGTGGACATGAACAGAAGCTTTTTCTAGCCCTTCGTTTGTAAATGGCAGTGTGTCATGTAGAGAAAATTGAATAAACTGTATTTACTTTCTGAGATTACTTTGAATGAATTGTGGACATGCAGGCCACTCTGGAAACTTCAGACAATCAAATTGAACGGTAGAACAATCTAAATTCAGAGTTTTCATCCACCAGTAGAGTTGGGCCGTAGCTTTTCTGGTGCTAAACAGTTGGTTCAGAGGTGTAAAACACAACGGAGACATGAATTCTCTAACTTCTATATGGATCCTATGGTCCTCTAGGCAGTGTTCATCATACAATACAACCTTCATCAATAGTGGGATAGCTGTGAAACAGATGACGCATTGGCAGGCACTTCAGAGATACACTGGCCTTAATTGGGCAGATAAATATCACAGGCTGTGCTCCCTGGCCCTACGGCACTGTTGCATACATCACCCTGAATGCAGACTGACCACCAGCAGTGGGGTGCCGCCCGCCTGTCTCATCCCTGAATTTCATCTGTTGCCCAAAGTGCAATTAAAGAGCAATGAGAGATTTCCTCCATCAATCTGCTTCCTTGATTTGTAGCTGTATTAGGGTCCAGCTGCAGAAGCCCTCCTGCTTTGCCGGAGAATCCAGTGGTCAGCTTTATATATATATATTATATTATCAAAAACACACAAAAAAAAAAAACAGGCTAATCAGAGACAATTTCTTCTTTACAGTGATCACTGATGTTCTGTATAAACATCATTATTTGAACAATCAGTGCTCTAGAGTAACACCGCAAACAAACAGCAAGAACTGACATCTGTATTCTGCAAAGTACAAGCACAGGGTTTTTAATAATGAGCAATTTATTGAATAGTCATGACTTTGGCCTTTCCAAAGCCCTCAGTGGGTACGAATCACCTACGTGTTGTTTAGTTCAAATCTTCTCCTACCAGCCCCACGGGGCGGATTGTGAAGAAAAGCAGTCGATACCGAGTACCATCCGAGAATGTGGCAGCTGACACACAAACAACAATACACGTACTGTATGCACACACCTTCAGTGTTTGTGGGTGTGCACATACAACACACACACGCACGCACACACACACATACACCCTCTGAGAATAATCACTAATCCTCTTCAGCACTTGGACCTTGAATTGTTTGGCAGCCAGTGCTATTTATCATGCCTTATATTACTCACCAATGAGAGAAATAAGTCGGAACGGAGAAACAGAGGAAGAGAGAAAAACAAATGCACAAATGTGTTTCGATCCTCTTCCCACTACATAATAGCTTCATGTCATTTGAAATTGATTTTTCTTTAAAAAAAGAAAAAAAAAAGATGATAAGTCCTCAAGAAAGCCCAAACTCGGACATTTTAAAAGACACCGTTCATAACTATCATGGGCACTTTGAGAGGGATGAATGAATGAATGAATGAATTAGTTTCCTATGAGCAACTGGGGAGTTAAAATAAAACCGCGTGTCTGAAAATACAGATGCAAGTTAGTTTTTTATGCCGATTATCATTTTATACATCAAGCGGTCAACTGTCCTTAATCGGATGGGCTGGACTATCCACATTGTTTTTTCAATCTTGAATTTTGACCCTAAATGTTGACGAATAACAACTGCAATAACAGTGGCACTTAAAGCCGTTCGCCTGTCTTGACTCATCACATAGTCAGAGTGTGACAAACTGATGAGCAAAGAGCCAGTAAAGAAGGGAGCCCGCCACCCGCTGAGCCGAGCTCCTTCCCTTTGACTGGATGTGCTGTGCGTCTGTTTGCTGCCAACTGCTCTCTCCCCATTAATCATGACCCAGGTTCTGAAGTTTGAACTTTGACATTTAGCTCTGCATCATGGCTCAGTGACAGATGGAGACAGAGCTTTGTGCCCTCACATCAGATCATTTCACACACGCACACACACACACACACACACACACACACACACACACACACATGGAAACACACGTGGGCCGAGAGCTGAGATGCACAGAGGATCACCCATAGCAACGGTCGTTTGGTCACAGACTGATATTTCGTTGTTGGAGAGCAGCTTGCCCTCTGACAGTCTCAGTGTTTCATTTCGACAATAAACTATTTGAAATGAGCCTTGTGCGTGGCCGCGCCTATCAAAGACACTTTGTAGCTACACAGCTAATTGAAAAACCAGTGATCATCCTTGAAAGCGAAAGCGGAGTGGCCCATGCTGAGGAATTTTGTTTATCATAAGCAAGATGCTGAGGCTGAAAGACACTGATTAGCATGAATAAATTAAGAAACTATTTCAATAAGTGCGTGATAGCTTATCTCTGAATTACATGCCCAGCACAGCTCTCCCATTGAAGATTAATTGCCTCTCACAAGGTATTTCGAAAAGTTCATTTTCATCAATTGATTTCCCCTAATTCATGAATTCCCCAGAAGTGCATGAAATTGGTAACAAGCTCTCCGTAATCATGATTTCTGCATCGTTAACTTCATTGGCAATTACTCATCATATGTATTGGATGTGACATTTGCGGAAGCATGTTATTTTTGCCCCATTAGGTCATGACAGCAATATTATCATAAACTAATGGTTAATTACAAGTTGAACAAAAATGGTCTTCATAGTTACACCGGATTTTCGCAAGGAGCAAAGCGTTTTTCCAGCATTTTCTACAGTGAAACCTTTAAATATTTTATCTTTCAGCCTTATCAACCCACTATCTGCCATCATACATTAACAGTTAGTTTAGACCAAGTAATGTAATTGGACAAGAGGCATTCCATGAGCGCTGATAGAGTACAACAGCACTGGGACTTCTAACTAGGTATCACTCTGCTTTACAGGCGTCCTAATAACCGTTAATTACATTAACGCTGTTATCTATCTCAGATTGTAACAAACTTTGCACTGCAAAGATGAACATATTTCCAAAAATAACGTTCGACTTGCATTATGAATGCTCGTAAGGAGAGGAAGAAGAAGGGAAGAAAGGAATACTTCAGTGCAAACCTCCAGGTGTACTCATATGACAACAGCCGACCTAGAAATATTAGAGAAGAGCAAAAATGGAGCTAACAATGTAAGACAAACAACATGGGCTTTAACTGCTTTCAGACTGAATACAGTTTTGAGGCAGTTTTATGAATCAGCAGCAACCTTGTACTTCTAGATTAAAATTATATATATGAGCCTCCGGCTAGCCCTTCATGGAAATGAATGGCCACTGCCCTATTGTCTGATCAAGCTGTTAACTAAATTACAATTTACTAACTTTAAATAGCGAGCCAGACATAAATAAAGAACATCTAATCCTGGTGTGCAATAAATTGTTTATGTTTTGCTCGGCAACAGTCCAATTGCGGAACCATTTGTGTTGGCGAAACCAAAAAATGATTCAATGAACGAACAAATCCTAATCTATTGTCTCTTATTACTGATAACTAATAAATGTCGCTTTTGGAACTGTTGTATAAAATAAATACCACACTCTGTTGTGCTGTTATACTGAATATTAGCACGTCTGTTATTATCTTCGGCACTCGGCCAAATCACATATTGCTTAAATATAATTACTTGCAGACAATTATTATGACCAATACATACAGTACTTATACAACAATGAAACAACTGAGGCTGTTCCAACACATAACCAAGAACTTGGAAATGGTAAAAAATGATCTCACTATGTCACTCTGGCAATGTATGTACATTGCTGGGGACATTTTGGAGGCTCTTGATTTCAAAATGGCCAATGTTGTTTTTCTTTCTCCAAAGCTATCATCACCTCACCAGTATAATATTGTTACAGCAGTATTGGGGTCATTTCTGTTTCAGTCAGAGACAGGAATGCTGGCTTGAGGCAAAAAAAAAGTGGGCCACTGGTATAAACCGAGAGCAGAATATAACTTCAGGGTTACAACTAAAGTAATGGGCAGAAATTTTACTGTAAGAATTTCTGCCAGGTGCATTTACAGTGATACAGTGAGGTGTACGGGCTTAGGGAGACGCAGCTACAAAAATAACAACTAGGTCACACCCACACAAAGAAAAAAGCTACTACAGAGGAATCCCATGTTAAAGACAACAATTTGCACTTTCGCTATATTAGAAAAATGTTCATATCAAAAACACAAATCCCTGTTCTGTTGAAGTTAAATCTGATATACAGGATATCATTATACTGTATTGCTCCCACACTATAGCACACTATCATTGGACCCTCAGGCAAATTCCTGCAGTATATTATTAGGGTAAATCACTGGATTCATCATACGTAATGATACCATTATGGAATAATGTTCATCAACTAATGTGCACTTGCTGGGAATCTATTTGTGTCTTTAGCCGTGCGCTGTGTGCTACAACTCCTCACATCTCAATTCTTAACCCACCCAACATCTTTGCCACAAGGAGATCGTAGAATATGAAGAGATGCCAAAACCAGACAAGCAATAAGGGCTAATGAGGTTTTATGTCTTGGCCCTCCCATTCCAGCACTTAGTCCACCTCCTCTATTGCTGCTGGGCTCAAATAAATGGAAAGAAAAAGAAAACATCCCTTTTTTTTTTAGAACATTTTTATTGCTTTTTATTATTGGCGTATGGTTGTGTGTGTTTTTCTGTCGAAAATGATAGAGATTGATATGTTTAGTAACGGTATGAGAGAGCAGCAGGCAATATTGGAGGTAAAGCTAAAGTGACTTTCAAAGTTTATGGGCTGAGAGTCAAGTATTGTATGTTATTTGTTTTAATGCAGACACTGCAGGCACTTGAGCATGAGCCCAAGCACATACTTAGACATGCCATGCTGTATATCCAAAAAGTCAACCTTTGTCTTCAGAATTACACATATTTGTCTACAATACATATACAGTATGTCAACTGGCTGAGCCTGAGGGCTTTAATATGATGATGTCAGCCATCTTTACAGTAAAAATAAGAATTGCTAAAATGGAAGGCCAAGGTTTTTCCAGCCACTAAGGTTGGTTGTTTTCGTCTTGTGCAGTGATGAAAACCTCGCCAATATTAACATATTTATCTTTCTACTTGGATGAACTTTTTCCAAAGTTAAGTACTACAAATTATCTGTGCCTGCTTTATGACACTGCAAATGGAGGTAATCCCTTTGAGTAATATAATCTGTCACTGTTTATGTTTAGCTTCCGTGTCTGACACCTCATTAACAGGCTGGAAGTTGGTTCTTTCTTGCTGCCTGCAGTGAGGAAAGGGAATTGAAAACCTTTAGGAATAGCTGTGTGCGAACTGTCTCATTACTGAGGTTTATATTACGCCCTACAAATACACATATATTTTACAGGTGTATTATGATCCTTCCGTATTATTTGTTATCTCAAACAATCTGCAGTTGGTGGAAGCTTTGGAGTTGGTAAGTTTGGAATTGCAAGGAGCTTTTGAAAGATCACCTCAGGACTTATTCACTGTATCAAGCAAAGCTGAAAAGAAAAACTCAAATCTGCCCCTAATCCAATTTCAAAGTGCTGCATGTCGTTGATTAAGGATGATCAGTCCTCAGATCAGTAAGCATCTGCATTTTAATGAGACCATTACATCGTCTTGTGTTTGGACAAGAAATATGCTTGGGGCAGTGAGGCACCTTTTCCATTTCCAACATTTCTGCGTTGTGTGTAGGATGACGGTGGACAAATGAAGGATTTGAATTACAGAAAATGAAGCAAGAATTTCTCTCCTTCTCTCTCTCCTTCCCTCTCAGCTCTCACTGACTCTACCTTTCCCACTGCCAATACTGCCATCCATTACAACAAGTGGCCAGGCTTCCCCTCTGTGCTCTAATTGGGAAGCTGGATGGCAGTAGGTTTAGCCAGTAATGGGGTCCTGCAATTTGGTAGCAGAAGTCATCCTGGAGAGACCTGTCACAGTTCATAGAAGAGCCCAGTTGTGTGCATCCCACTTTGGAGCTCCAGAAGAAAACCCCTGCATTTATAATAGTGCAGCTGTAAGCATTTTCGTAATTCAGGGTGGCGTCATTAGAGCCTTATTTATTCACCCGAAGCGTCTGCTAGAAGGAAGATGATGCCGCCCAGATCAGCTGTGGCAGCTCACTCTCAGCACCTCCCGCGGAGCTGGAGAAGGAGAAATTAGAGAGGAATGGGCAAACATGACAATCATAGCGCCGTTACTGAATTAGCACCTAAAGAAAACAACAAGCTGTGTGTAGGTATCGGAGGATGGGTTATAATGCTGTCTTGTTCAAGGGGCAGCACAGTCACGACTGTCTCTGGTGTTTCAAGAGGTGGAGGAGGTGTAAAAAGGATAATATAGGGCACTCAGAGAGACGCATCCTAGGAAAAAAGGATGGTAATGGACTTTGCAGGCTTTCAAGATAATGTGATAAGCAAGAAATTGACAAGCTAGGATTCCCGTAACAATGTCTAAAAGGCTTTTTACAGCAGGCACGAACATCCATGTAAATAATTTGCACCTCAGACATGACCAAAATCTTTCTCTAACATACTCTAACCAAGAGGTCGTTTAGTCACAGACAGTAACTGAAGGAGGGCACCAGTTTGTCAAAACACTCAACCTGATTTAAAGGAATTTCTGGACTAAGGACATTTTTCAAAGAAAAGCTTGACATTTTGGGAAATGTGTTTATTTGCTATCTGGCAAATTCTGGAGAGTTCGGTGAGAAGATCAATACCAGTCCCATCTCTGTCCATTAAATATGAAGCTACAGCCAGTAGCCATTTAGCTTAGCTTGTCACAAAGACTGGAAACTGGGAAAAACAGTTACCATGGCTCTGTCAAACAGGGTTAGAGTCACAAAATATATCTACCAGCACCTGTAAAAATCACTAGTTACCGTGTTATATTTCATTTGTAGAGTCCGTTCAAAAAGTGTAAAACCGACTATACCTAGTTCTACAGGAGGTTATGTGCCAGACAATTTCTTGGCTGAAGGCAGTAATTTACTGGAGTCTTCGCTGGTTGCCTAGCAACTGTTCTGAACCAAGAAATAGCCCACCATATAACCCCTCGTAAAGTGGTGAATTGTCATGTTTAGTCTTGGGTTTCGTATGGTGAGATATAACGCGTTAATTAAGGAGTTTAAGAGGTGCTGGTAGGCAGATTTTGTAACCGATGGACAGAGCCAGGCTATTCTGTCTCCCCCCTGGTATTAATCTTCTCATCTGAATCTCTGCCACAAAGTGAATAAACGTATCTCCATGTGAAACTATTCCTTTCAGAACGTCTGCAAATAAATCAATACTATAATTTCAACTAGGGTTTTCAGCATATTGCTAATTGTCTCTAGGTTTTGGGCCACCTTAACTAGGTGTCAGTGAAACGGCATCGCAGTGCTTTCTTACGGCAAAGATCCTTGATACATTGAGGTAAAAGCTGATTGCTTTAAACACTTAGCAGAAACACATTATGAGTTTTTAGCACTTATCCCACTTCAACTGTATTATACTATAGTATGCCAAGGTAAGGTATCTCTTGCTATGCTGCTTTCTGAGGAATTGCACTGCCATTCATTATGCCTAAAAAATCCATGGTATCATTTCAGCTCAATGAGGAACACTGTCATTGTTGACACTATTTGTAGACACGGTTCTTTTCATCAAATCCAGGTGCGTTTTCTCTATTTTGGTGTGAAATGCAATGAAAATAGCAGAAATCAACTGAGGTGGTGTGACCAAAGGTTGGATACTGTAATTCTGTATGCAAATGTTTCGCATATTGCCGCTGAGTTTCTGCATCACACTGGTGAATAGCTTTATGCTGTCATGTAAGGTAATGGTAGAGCTACCTCAAACTCCGTTCACTGTCATTGTCTTCACTGCGGTTAAGGTTAAGACTATGTTCCTTCTGCTGTGTTAACTTTTAACATTGCAATTGTTGATGGTATGTAAACTGAACTGAACACACACTTACACACCTTCATTTGAACAATTATGTGTTTACAACAAAAAAATGTGTGACATCAACAATTATAATTCAGTGTGAAATTACCCAGTAATAAGTTTCACCATTAAGAGCCAACACTTTCATTTCGGCAGTCACTTGGTAACTTGGTTTTCTCATTAGTGGGTGTGGAATTTCAAATACATTTAAGTTTCTATTTGCCAAATGGAAACCCCTTTTAGCTCTCAATATCATATGTCCATCCTATGGCCCCGCAGCAACAATGCTTGCAATGTCTCAGCAATGTAACCTAGCAACGAGTCTCTCACTTATATAAGATCTTGTTTAGGATGTTTTTTTTATTTAATGAGGGACAACAGATGGCAGAATCATATTTTGTTTATACAGTAGCTGTGTCCGAAGACGCTCTATCACTCATTCACTATTCCCCACATAAAAAAGAAATGGTTACTGAACAGTGAGCAGTACATTAAGATTAAGGACACTTAATTTCCACCATACCTGACAGCCTAACTGCAAGAGCTTGTATTGTGGTCATTTCTGGCGAAAAAGTAATTCATTATTTTTGTTCTGTTTTTGGAATTTCTTAAACATGACAATAATTCAAATTTAAAAATATGGTTGTGGTGACTGAAATAAAGATGCGTAAAGCAAATATCTGGAAAACTGGCTTCTTACCTAAAGCAGTTTTGGTTGCCCCAGGTCTGAAGTGCTTGATGGTGTCTAACTACAATAGTTTTTAAACACATGAAACAAAAGCACGGATTACTGCCTGGTGAATACATTGCTGTTCTGTACTTCAAAGATATTCCCATTTGTCTAAAGTTTGACTAATTTCTCTTGATCTTTTATTCTGTTTCCATGACTTTTTGTTATTTTCTGCTGGAGCAAACGGTGTTGTACAGTAAAACAACTGCTACAGTAGCTCTGAGCTGAACAACTGAGTGCTCTTCATCTGAACCTTAGAAAACCTCTCAGTCCCTCCCAGGGAGAGATAGGATCAGTAGACAACCCCAACATTTTCAATTTTGTGCTATCAGACAGTGAGGAAATGTGTCAACAGTGGGGTCCTACAGCAAGTAAACACAGGAGTCTGACAAGCAATAACCTAGATTCAACATCGCCTCTGGTCCTCCCACTCAAGGTCCGCCACTTTCATCTCATTTAGATCGAGATCTGGGGATCAAAATGACGCCTATCCCCCCACAACACAGAAAACACCAGTGATGAGAATGTTCTCCAGAGCAGCCCCTCATATCTTTGAGGGCTGTGTTTGGCTGGGTCATTGCAGGCTGGGGTGGTACCAGTTGGAAGGTTATAGATGTTTTTTTTACCCCCCTGCATAATAGAGGTTCCAGTTATATGAGTCTTGATGCTTTTAATGATGCACCGCCCTGTATTTGACAGTAGGCTATTTTCTCTTAATATACAATCAGTGCTCATACAGTCAGTGCATTCAGTATTTCTGGGCTTAATGTTGATGAGTAGTGGTGAAGTAGTGGGTCCAGAACACAGATCATTATTTTCATTACAGTTAAAATGTCATTTGGTTAACTTTTTATTTTTATTTTACTCCATAATATAATATTTGAGGAAGATAAGAACAGTAAAGTAAATCTAAATCAGTGTAAAACGTATGGTGAATATTCTCATTATTCGTATTGCTCATTGTAGAGCGAAGAGGAGGGTGGCTGCAGCTAAACTGGACAGAGCTCAATCACAAAAGAGACCACGTGACTCCAAAAAGTGTTGGTGGGGTCTAAAGAGGAACTCAGGAAATTGTTGAATCAACTTTTCTTTTGTTAGTTTTTTAGCAGGCATCAGGAGGGATCAGAGGGTAGAATAGTTTGAAGCCCCAGACGACTGAGAAGCCATTACTGTACAGCACAGTCCACTGCAGAAACGCTCCCTCAGAGATTCAAATCTTGCAGATTAAAATAGCGCCTCATAAGCCTGTGTGTGTGTGTGTGTGTGTGTGTGTGTGTGTGTGTGTGTGTGTGTGTGTGTGTGTGTGTCCGTCCATGTGTCTTGATGTGTGCTCAGCTGCTTGTGTTTAAATGCCTTTGTGGGTGGCTGCATGTGTTTTGAGCAGCCTAAATACCGAAGCTTTTAAGTGCACAGAAACTTGTCAATTACTGTATGATTGTAAGTGATGTCCAGCAAGGACTGTTGATGAGCTGCCCTCAATAAAAAAAAAAAGAACTTCACTTTTCTTTCTTTTATAAAACACAGCTTCCAAACCACCTTAAGTATGGCCTGGTTCCAGACCTATAAATCACTGCCCACGTCTCATTTCTTATTTTTTTTTTGGGAGCGATTCAAAAAGGTCTGCTTTTTGTCCTTGTGAATAACTGTTTCAGAAAGGACTGAGCCTATCGAAGGATTTGTGGGTGGGACTAACTGACTGCCAAGTTCTGTCAGGAAATATTAAACATAGTTACAGTCAACAGCTTAATCACTGCTTATGATTAACCGTGTCTAACTATAAAATACACACAAATGAATGAGTATCTCATTGTTTTATTTTTTTATAAAGTTGAGTATATCATGCACTGTAAGCAGACACAGACTACTGAACACAGGCCTCTCTTTATTGCCTGGCTAACATTTGCTAGCGATATGTTAGCAACCAATAGAGTACTGCTTCTTTCCAAAACATTCTATTTTCCTCATATTATTATGATATACTGTATATCAAGTTAAGTGAGGAAACTATAGAAGCATGAGAAATTGGACTCAGTCTGGAAGCAGGAATTTGTTTCTGATAAGTTTGCTAAAGTTAGCTTGCCTGGCTAACCAGCATGTTACGGTCTGTTTGCCTAAAAGGAAATAACTATTACAATTTTTTCCTTAGTTCTTCTTTTATTATCCATGCCATAACCGTATGCATTCTAAGTCCCTAGAATTGCCTATTATTTTTCCGTGTTTGACAAGAGGAAAATCAAATCCTCCCTCCTACAGGAAACATTTAACAAGATGGCAAAGTCAAACTGAATCATGGAGTCTGAATAAAAGGTACTCAGTGTGGTTTTTCCCAAGTGACGGATCATTTAAGTATAGCGTAAACTGTATCTTCTTTCTCAAAACGGGCAAACAGGCCAGTTCTTACCTTTTAAGATTTCCACCTTTTACTCTCTAATCTAATATATATTGCATAAAGATGATGTTGGTGGATGATTTGAAATGCTAATCTTGTTTCTGTATTTTGTTTTTCTTCCTTTTTTCTAGTTCCTCCCAAGATATATGACATTTCCTCTGACATCACGGTAAACGAGGGCAGCAATGTGTCGCTCATCTGTACAGCCAGTGGGAAACCCGAGCCAAGCATTTCCTGGAGACACATAACCCCATTAGGTGAGTTCACTTCACCTCTCACATACCTATGCTAATGAACGGGCAAGTGGATAAATGGATGGACGGATGTATGGATGGAGGAATTGTTAGAGGAAATGAGGAAGCATGGACAAGATCAATCAATATGTGATAGACTGAGGACGAGAGAGTCATGTTGCAGATCAAGAGATGGAAGGGATGAGGTTGGATGGATTCATAACCGAATGAGGGAGGGGGAATGGACAGATGTAATAATATATTCAAGTAAACATACAGTACCCAGGAGACCTGAGTACACACTGAGCTGCTGCAATAACAATGCCACCTAGGCCAGAAGCAACTGCAAAGTTGTTGTTTTTCTTTGAATCACTTCAAGAAATAGTTTCCACCCACTGACCAACAGACATGACTTATCTCTTAGCAGCTGGGGAGATACAAGGTAAGATGAGGGAATTACTTCTTTACACGCATAAAAATTGCATTTTATGCCCACTCAACCTCAGTTTAACTCTGGAGATGTGTAGTTCTTAATTTACAATTAAATAATAATAACTAGAATGGCTCTCAGAGAGCGCAGACCTCCGCCGAGGCCAATGGTGCATTCACATGCTCCTCGGACGGTCCCATTACTCGAGTTGGGACGTCGTTATTTCGCCTTTGGTGAGTTCATGAGCTTTAAGTCATAATGTGGAAACCACATGGATGCTACAAAGTTGCGTTGTATTTTATTGCTCAGAGTTTTCAAACGACAAGTTGATATCTGTTTCTGATTTGTTGCTTCATGCTCACAATATAAGAAATAAACTCTGGTTTAACATATTTTTTGACATAGTTGCACTTGCAAACGGATGATATAGAATAACTTATATGCAGTGAACTTAAAGTAATTTTTATTAAGTTCGGTAATTTACTTAACATACACTACTCATTTCATGAGTAGCCTATGTTTCCTGCATCATTGCACAAAAGGTTATTTAACAAATCCATGTGCAGGTTCTTAAAGAAGTCTTGATTTAAAAAGAATAGCCAAATTAAAAAAGGATCAACCTTGTGAGCTGTGTGACCTCCTAACTGACGCTATAATATACAAGCACATTTCCCAAGATGTTGAACTATTCCTTTAACTCTAGGTTTGGTATTTCACCTTCTTGTACAGGTTTTTACACGTGTCTGGCATAATGAAAAATCTTCTTTGAGAAGACTATTTCACTTGAAACTAGCAAGTTCAGCAGTCTGTATTAATATATCTATGAGCTAGCTCAATATCTTAGTTTCTGCCTGCCAGTATGGAAGCTGTTAGTGACCTTAACTGCAGGTCCTCATGGGGTTTTACTGCAAGTAATGAAATCAGTAGAAGAAAACTGTATCCCCTTTCAAAGTACAATATATCTATCTTAAGAAAATGTGTCCATATGCTGTATAAGTAATAGTATTAAACAAATTAACATATCTCCTAAAATGTCCCTACTTCTCACATCTATACTTGTTCACTTCCATGAAATGACACTCCTCAAACAGGTAACAAACAACAAAAGATAGACTCACTCACTCAAGGCAACGTGTTACCAGAGCTCATTCTGCCGCAAAATCAAACGTGCTGATGTGTATTGAGAATTTCTAGTATAACAAATGCAGCTCTCATCACTGCAGGGGCAGCCGCGGTTTGCTTTGGCAGTTTGTAAACTACCATTTAAGGTGCATTAAGAAAGATTTTTTTTTATTTTTTATTATCATTATAATTTATTTAGTTGGCTCCTAGTCAGAGCACACAGACACCATTAAGTGCTTTGAATACTGAATCCTCTCTTTGAAAACTCATTCCAAAGTATTTAACTGTTGCTGCAAAGCCCCCACCCAGCCAAGCCCAGTCCTCCCTCATTTTCATATTAATGGATTAGAGCATGCTGTGCTTATCTGATAGCTGTGAGGATGACTGCATTTATCTTATGGCTGTCAAATCCTCCTCTCTGGTGTGCTTGCCCTGATTGCGTTAGGGGAGTTTTCAGAAGATGATCAAAAGAGCCATCCTCAGAGTCCGAGTGGCAGTCACTCATTCTACTTTGAAGTGTCCACACTTTGAAGTATGCCGGGAAAGAAATGATATGCTGGTCAAATGAAAGGGCCCGGGACTAAATGTAATCACAGACTGTCTCCCAGCACATCAGAAAGGAAGCCATTTGCCGTGGGATCTTTGAGTCGGTTATAGTAGTAAGGGCGATTTGTCTTAAGGACGTGGTACAACGGAAAGGTTGTAATAGGCTAATTACCTATCGATGGAATTCCATTAAGTCTGTTGGATATGAGGAATAGTGTGCTCCAACCAGTGCACAGGCAACCTGGATCTGGAAGAAAGAGTATGATATAACTGCTATAATGATATGTCAAAGCTAAAAGAGTTATGCCATTCACCACATTTGATTTGGAAATTGGTGTTTGTGGCCAACTAAAGCTTGAAAACAGTTTTGTGTCCAAACTAGCTCATACTTTTGTTTTTAATTGTCTTCAGTAAAGATTTAATGTAACAGCAGTACAAGTCATATACTGCAGAAAATACAAACAAATACAAAAAAATCGCCGAACACCGCAGAACAGAAATTCCCCAGGAACATGAAAACTGTTTATTATCTGTTTGCAGCGTATATCGTTAGAAGGAATAGTATTTGCATTTGCAACACAATCTCTAAGAAAACTTTAGTATCAAGGAGAAGATAACACATTATTAACTTTCATAGTTTATTTTCAGTCAAACTTTTTATATTTTCAGTGTATCGAACCATGAGTTTTGTATCATGAACGGCATTAATATCTGTATCGTTGTACCCCCGTCACAACATTTGGGCTATTAATATTTGGCTTTCATTGATGTGAGTCCAAGCAGGTGAAATGGCTGTAAAGTGACAAACGTGTCTACATGGCAGGATTTATTTGCCGAACTTACCCTCTTCAACTCTCAGCCATTTTCGGGTGGGGTTGGGTATTTTTTGCACTGTGGATAGTTCTGCTGCAGCAGTCAGTGAAGTTTGACAGGATGATAAATTGCCCTGACTGACTGTCAAGTTCCTATTCCCACTCCGACTGTTTGGTGTTTGCATTTTTTCCTTCTCACCCCTTCCTGCCAACCAGCAAACTGCCAGCTAATAATAAACGTTGTGCATCCAGTGAAGTGTGGCCATAAACTGTTTATTGAGACGATAATTTGGCTCCGTATGTGCGCATATAAAGTCCATGCATAGTCTTCAGTCGGAGAGATTCAAACTATAGCAAGTACTTGTAACACACAGATCATCTTTGTTGACATGCTGCTAGCAGAAGACATGGTGCCAGCATATGTCTGGAGCTTAATGTGCTTAAATCATCATTGCTGTTTTGTGTAACAGTTTAATTACCCGTGTAAAAATTGTGCTTGGCAGTGAAGTCCTGAGGAGTTTGGGATGATTGCTGCATGATAAAGGCACTCATGACTGGAAAGCCCGCCCGAGTCCCCTTATCAGCTGGTGAAATCTGGATGTGTAAAGTGAATGTTTCATGCTCTCCCTAACCTTATTAACCGCTGTTGACGTGCCCTTGAGCATGGATTCTACCGCCGACTGTTTCAGTGCAGTAGCACAGTCACCAGTTGAAGATAATTAATGGGCAGCTGCCAAGTTTGTGAATCAATGTGATCATTTCGGACCCTGTAACCACCCCCCCCCAAAGGATTCTGATGTTCTCAAACAGCTTGTATGGTTAAATAAAAGCTGAATTTAAAGGAGAAATACCATTAGAAGAAGTACAGTGGTAATACTGCCAGAAGCCACTCCGTCATTATTAATTTAGCTCTTGACATCTCTACTTACTTTACTTCTATAGCTCACAATAGCTTGGTGACATGTCAGCCTTTCAGGGTATTGCTTACGCATGGAGTCCTGTGCTGTGGTTTCTCACCACTCTTTCATAGGTCATAGGGAGGGGGGTGAAATAGCCTTTAGTCTGTTTCCGTTCGGTTTGGTTGGGTGGATGGCTCAGCAAAATTGCTTTGATAAGCTTTTTCAATTGAGATTTGAATCCATGAGAAGTGTGACCTTTGAAAAGGCTGACTAGTATACTAGAATACATATTTGATTGTTTCCTGTGATAGGACTCAGCTGGGACACATTTTTCTTTCTCTCTTTCCAAGCAGCTACTGTACATATATGAACTACATACTGTTATTTTTTTTATTATTTTTTTTTGCCTTTTTATTTAAGTGCACAAGGCAAGTCTTCCCCAAAACTTCCCTCCAGGAAACAGACAGCGACATCCTCTACATTGACAAGTCACTAAATTATATGTGTACTGTAGTTTTCACAAAGCTGGATCCAACAGAACTTAGTGGCAGCAAGTGCATAAGTACAGTAGCTCAGTCGGATTCAATTTGAACGATGCAATGAATTATTCAAACTTGACTTTATCTCCCTGCTATACATACCTTGAGTTGTGCCTGCCATGTCGCACTGGAATTTGGCAGCTCTTTAAAAGACGCTAAGTACCTACGTTTTTGGCGGTCTGTTCACCAGGGATCTCTCATTCAGCTCTGGGTTCCTTTTCTCATAGTTTGCAATGAACTGATGCGCAGTTCAAGTGCTGACACTCGAGTACGCTTTAAACACGATGGGAGGTGAAAGATAAAGAGTTAGGCGCTGCATTTTAAATTTCAGTTATCAACAGCGGGAGCCATGTCGAACACTTCCCCATTCAGCTGTTGAGCGGAGTATTGCGAACTAAAGAGGTGCTCAATGGGTACATGCTTTATTGAAGTGTTAATAACATGATGACTAGTAGACCTTCTTTTTATAAACTAAAATGTGATATTGAGTTACTGCCACTCTACACATATTTAATAGCAGCTGGCAGCCATAGTTGATTTCATTCCAGGCAGTAACTTCTTTTTATGTTACTCTTTAACACCCAACCCTCTTTTGAAGGAAGTTCCTCTGAATTAAAATAACTGAACTTTTTTCGATTGTACATCACCGTGGACATCACAGGACTTCAGAACTACAACCTATTATTTCCATTAGTGATTAATTTAAAAGATAACTCAAGAGTACATCGTCGAGCTGCCATATTGTTTTTTAAGTTTTGGTTGTATAATTTGCTCTGCATTGTTCCTGAAGTATTTTTTTTAAAAGAAGTGAAAGGATGAGTGTGATATATTCATACTATGACATCTTCATATTCAACTTTTCATAGTACTGGCAGTCTGCCTAAGTTATACACACTGCTTCCTTCCCACAGACTAAAGCGTGTGGTAGAAGGTTAGTGATAGTGTTTGATTTGACTCAATTAGATCCCTATATTACAATAATACTAACCTTGTCTATACGTATAGAAATATATATCTACATTTGTTTTTGTTCTATTCTTGTAACAGCTACTCACTCTGAATACATACAAATGGAAATATGGTTAAATATTGCACTGTGTTAAGTATTCATTCATTGGCTAAACTCAATAGATTGATTCAGTTCCACACACTGTGGCGGCAAAAACATTTCATTAAACAAGAATACGCACAGTTGAGATGTGGTATGGAGTTTTGCTCAGTTGTTATGCACAACAATATGTTCCAATTTATTGGTAAAGGAAAACGTATTTCATATTTTGAACTCAAATCCTCTGGGATTGAGGGATTCATATCACAGTACCTATTTTATTTACTTCTAATTAACTACAGTTTTTTCTCACCTGCAATTTATTGGGAGAATATGCCATACAGATTTTAGGAAAACAAATGATCTCTCAATAACGTTCACATATGGTATATTTTGACTTGAATCAACAGATTGTTTATAAATGAATTGATGTGACAAGTTGATGTAATATTTTCCTCAGTCATACTTATTAAGATTTTTCTTTTTTTTTTTGTTGCCTTGTTTAAGCTATTTCGCTAATCCCACAGCCACATAGATCTTTCAACCCAGCCAAGTCCAGCACCTGAAATTGTGTGTTTCCCTTCGTGCCGTTCATTTGGCTAAATATGTCTGCACAGAAGTAACAGTGAGGTGATTCTACTGATCACTGAGGTGGCGGCACACGCAAATCATGACTTAAGGTTCCCTTTTTCCCAGTTCCACTCTCTGGATTTTAGCGGCCTCAGATTGACAACCAGGGATCAGGGTCGGGGTTATGTATCGAGGCAGACTAACAGCCTGTTTTTCAGACAGGCCCTGCACATCGTGTGATTCTACCCCTAGTTCTGGCCCACACCTTGAGTGAGGGCCAGAAGGCAGCAGCACACAATGTAGCAGCGTGGGTTGTTCTCCATTTTCAAGAGTTAAAAGGATAAATTGATGTAGAAAATGCTGCTCTATGCTATAATGGATTCTTCAGCGATGCCTGCCCTATCTGCGTATTGCAGCCCTGAAGGAAGTGTACTCACAGTTCCCCTACACAATGTGGGAAATTGCTTACTGCAACAGGACTTAGCAAGCATTGGCGCTGAATGTGAAATTAACCTCGCTATGATTTCTTTAATTTGCTCGGAGTGACATCTCCCTCAGGTGAGAAAGGCCTCAGTAAGTCTTTCAAATTTCTCTCAGCATGCACCTACACACAACTCATGTTTGGTCTCTTGGTGGTTTTACATTACTTACACCAACAGTAAAGGTTATTTTCTTACATCTTTTCTTCTTCTTTTTTTTAGGATACATAATGCTTTGTCTGTTTTTGTTTCCTGTTATGTCACGGTTGAGCATTCAAGATATGATGTTCTTCAAAGTATATATCAAGGATGCCATTCTTCTTTAATGGCTTCTATGACCTTTGCAAAGCCCCCTTCCTGCTAAAATCGATGGGAATACCATTTGCAGCCAGGGCAGGATGATGCAACTAAATATATTAGCTTTCTTCCATCAAGAAAGACTGCAGCCTTATTAGATTATTTTTTTCTTACATTGAAATTTGTCAATTTGTTTTTCGGAAATATCTGTATTTATTCAAAGAGGAGACCATAGACCATATCTGCTTAGGAAATAAGGCAATCATGAGATAAATGTTACAGTATAATAAAACCCAATTTGTCTTGCATTCATTTTCTTCATTAAGCCACACTTAATACTTCAGTTTATATGTGGCACAAAATAATATCCAATTGTTTTGCTGCATTTCTATAATAGTCGGCATTTCATAATATTTTTAATGGTCAGAAATTGAATAAAGGAAAATAACTCACAAGTAAAATCTTTCAAGATTTACTTTTTTTCTTCCCACTACACTGCAGGGTAGTATTTGAATTACAGTACTTTCATAAATAAATAATGTTTTGTTCTTGCAATAAACGTACATGGCAGCAGAAATCAGTCAACAAATTACACATTTATTAATACTTAGGGTCAATACAGCAATCTCTCCAGCACGGCACTGGTCCAAATTTAAACTCATATTTAGTATAAATCTTTTCACTTACCAGCAAACGTGTTTCCCCCCCGAGTTTCGTAAGCCTAAACACTGTAGTATTCTCAATTGATTTTGCCTCCATTCATGTTTTTTTCAAAACCTTTTTCTTTTCATCCCATAAAATGTATTAAATCTTAACTTTGTGCAATGGGGACCATCTTTTGGACATCTTTATTACAGCTTAGCAGCACAATTTGTCTGTGTTGCAAAAATAATTTGGCAGCAAAGACACAGAAACGGGGAGTAAGCCCTCCAATCATAATCAGATTTTCTCAGTGGGAAGGCAAGTGACGGTAATGGTTGTAGTGGTTAATAATTTACCTCTCCAACCTTACTGTACTCAGCAGTGCAACTATAGGTATTATAAACTATCATTAGTGAAGATATTTACAGCGTGATTTCAGCCGTATAGTTATTATTATTAGCAGTTCTTCTTCTTCTTGCATGTTCCATTTAGTGATCACCAGCAGCCTTGTTAGATTATTAGTTTTTTATTTTCATTTTCATTTTTTTTGAGCAGCCAAACACATTCAGAAAGAGAAACACGCTTCTTCACAGCTCACAATAAGCGGAGTGCTTCAAGAACAATGTTATACAACTGGGACGACAGATTTAAGAGCACAGTAAAAAACGCTTTTTGGCACTTTGTGGGCTCGGCAAAAATGATACAATCACGGTGATGATGTCATATCTTCCACCATACTTCTATTTAAGGTTGAAGTCATCTTGGAGGCGTGACCAATGTTTTACCACATCAAAGATTGGAGGGTATATTCATGCTGAATCATTACTCCACAATTCTCTTCACGTTAGTGAGCAGCAAGAAACTGTAGCTCTCTCAGTTTAATTGGGAGCCTACATACCACCTGTTGATATCACTAAAGGGTACCGTTGAATGTGGGAGTCATTATTACTCACACCTGCTCCTCATTGTTGTGCCAATTACATTGAGCCTTGCATTTATATAGCGTTTGAATTGTGCGAGCAGACATGTTTGACTTGCAGGGAAACCAAAGGAAGGACTGACTATTAATAATGGCTGCAATTTATTTAGAAATACAGATTCTACGGTACTGGTATTGCGTATGCAGGCTTGCAGGCATAGCTTACTTGGACACCTCACAAGAATGGAGCCATCATTAATTTAATTGATTACGCCTTTACTTGACAAGTGAAAATGTCTGGCATAAAAATGGAATTTTCCATGTAAAAAAAAAAAGGTTTATCTTAACATTTGTATGGTTTGAATCCTTTATGTCAATTACAATAATTAAGCACAGACAGTAAAATTGCCCAAATGGATATATACTGACACTCTTCATCATTCCTTCTGTAAATGATCCACTTTTATTTTCATTGGCCAATTCTTCAGTGTTTATTTGATTTATTCTGCATCCTCAATCTTCAGTGATATAGAACTGACTTTGTCTGTTGTATTTATATTGAATCAAAAGCTGGGTGCTCATTTTCAAGCCAGTTCGCTGGAGGCACCAACGAGTCGGCCAGAGATGCTGTTTTACATCATATGGTCAACCAAGCATAGGCGGCCCATTTTGTACCCACTCTCTTATCATGAAAGCTACACTTGTTAGTGGCATTTCAGAAGTCACTTTAATTTTCCCCTATTGATCTATCTTGAGCCTTAGTTGGCATTCTAATGTTTTCTAATGTTGACTTTGCAACGTCGGTAGAATACATATTATATGTCTTGTTGTCACAAAAAACAAAAATCTGTTTTTAACTCAATTAAATCAATAGCTTTAGTAATTAATTCTCAGACTTCATTCAAAATGGCATGATTCCTTGGACTTAAAGGCTAAAATCCACAGGGGGAAAAAAAGATAGTCTTGTGTCTGGTGCCATGCAACTGGACATCAGGCCGACTTGCCTTGAAGAACACAACGTCAGACCAAATTGAATCAGGCAGTATCAGGTGAAACGGATATTTCCAGTAGAGTGAAGTTGTGTTCTGCTGACAGGAATAACATATCCAGTTTAGGTTGTGGCCATTTAAAATAAAAGCTCAGAACTCAGAAGCTAAGTCAAAAGATTTAACAAAAAATGGAATTAATTCATTAATGCATCTGCACTCCCTTGCATTAGAAACGTTGTCCGATGGCTACAGATATTCAATGAACTGAATGATTTTGAACTGTGATTTTGCACAGGTCTTTATCACTACTATCAGCTAAAGCCAGGAACATTTCATTTGCATTTCTCCTGAGCAAGTGGAATCCCCTCCCTGATTTCAGGTCAACTGAGTGCAAAAGTAGAGGCTTAGAAATATTATTGATTCTGTTCAAAATCGTTGTCAGTGGCATCCAAGCTCCTGTTACCTATGAAAATATGTGTAGGCCGAGGGGCTGTGCAACACTGTTGTGCAGAAGGGAGAGAGCCCGTCTCTGTTCTCACCCTGCTGATAGTACCGTGCCTCACCACCATCTCATAGAACATGACTCGTATATTTCATACATAAGTTTCATTTTTATTCAACATCTATTGGTTTTGGACATTGATTACTCTAACTTCCCCTTTGCAACGGACCCCCCCACACACACACACGCGCTCACACACACACGGCCAGTGGCATATAAGTGATTCATTGCATTTCCTAGGATGTGAACAAAAAAGTTTGCTTTCCCATAGAACCACTGCATTTGATTCAGCTGTGTGTTAAATGGCATTGGAAGCATTAGGCATAGTTGGCCTCATGGGTCACTGCTTTTCATTTCATTGCCCTAGTAAAAGACACACATGGACACAGTGGATTTCCACATCCTGCGTATAATAATTCCCCATTACAGTGAAATACAGTGGAACTGTGCATTAAGGGCAGTGTATAGGTCAACCATGTTAACTACTTGGTGTGAGGGGGAGAGGGGGTATACACGGGGCACTGATACTGATGAAGTCCTGTGAAAGTCTGTAGTTCTTTTATAACCCATAACTGGGCAAATAAAGTGCATTTATATAGCAGCCGTCTAGTGCAGAAGTCACAAAGTGCTTCACAATAAAAGACAGAAGCAACAGACAACCGTGCTGTGTGGGTTCTGGGATTTGTAGCATTGATCAATGTATGCAGTAAACAAGCTAGACACAGTGGAACCACTAATGGTTCAATGGTCACAAATCCATAAAAGCTGTGTTTGCAATATGTAGACATTTATTAAAATGAATATATCAAATGTGTTGCTTTGTCGTGTACAGTGGACATGTGTGTTCCTCTGACACACATACCAGCTCCTGTACAGTACATGTACACATCCTGACCTCTTTCTATGAATCAGTGGTGCATAATTAAAAACACAGTAAGTGGAACTAGATGTATAGAACTGATACATGGCCAGGAGCATGAATTTTGGTAATTCTGTGGCTACATTGAAATTAATACATACATTGTGGCTATGAAACAGTTTGATATTTGAGGGAATCAGTAGTTCCAGTATACCTGGTATCAGTCATGACTAAATGATGCTTGATTTGCCTCGAAACGATTTGCCCAGCCCAGATGTAATCTGAACTCGACTCCCATCTGCCTGCATCATAATGTTCAAGTATGTGTTGATACTGGTGATGCCGTATGTCTACTTCAGAGACGTTAATATATGACCAATTTAAATCTCAATGAAAATTACTTTAATTATCAATACCATGTAAAGAGCGCTTGGTGCTGAAATGTGGTCTTATCTACAGTTAAAGGTCCAGTGTGTAGGATTTAGTGGCATCGAGCAGTGAGCTTCTCAACCCTCCACTCACCCTTCCCTTTCCAAGAGTGTCAGAGAACCTACGGCAGTGATCGTCAACTGGCCCACCAAAGCTTCCCATCCGGCCATAGTCTGTTCATCTCTACTATTCACTTCTTACTCGCACGCGAAACAGAAATTCTAGAGAAAGTTTTAGCAGTGCACCAGTTGTTCTAACAGCTGTAGCAGCGGCAGCATGCTAGTCGGCTTAGCCCGGTTAGTGAAGCTCAGTTGACGACGTTGTGTGTGTGTGTGAAACTATATCCCGACATCGTATTCACACCGTGCCAATCGGGTATTCACTCCGTGCCAAAGCGAAAAACTAAAGCTGTAAGAGTGTTTATCGCTGCGTTTATGCGACCAGACTCAGTCTTAGAAAATGCAGAATTTAAACATATGGTCAAAGTGCTTGAGCCCCACTACAATATACCTTCACAAGTGGATTTTAGTCAGTCTGTTGTGCAGGCCTTGTATAAACGAGTGCAAGCAGCAGTTCAGAAATGATAGGCCTGCACTCTCCAATTACATTTCTGGAATTACAGATTTTAACCATCACTCCACAGTGAACTGCTTCCTTGGCAGAGGTCTGGGAGCATTTTCTAGTTAGGTATCTAGTTATTATTATGGATTTCCCGTGTCTGTTCACACTGATATAGGCTAATGAAAAACAACATTAATTTTGTAAGAAAGTGAAAATAAAATCAACAATAATAGGCTTATCAGGCAAAAAGGGTAGTTGATGTGCTAATTAAACAGCACTGTATCTGTTTATTTCAAACAAAGATTCAATTCCACGGTATTAGTTAACCAAAAGAGATTTCCTCTTCATGAACACAAATGACAAAGAGATTACATTATATTTTTAAAGTATTATTTTATAAGTAGCATTGTTGCAAGAAAGACAGCTGGCCAGTAAGATCAACACATGCATTCATGTCTATTCTCCTTGAAAATCTAGCCTATTTCTTTGCACCGTTTTTAGGAGGATGTGATGTCTTTTATCAGGAGTAGAGGGGCTGGTATTGGCTGCAGCCTAGCATAGCAGGAGACCTACTTATTCAGTGAAACAGATAATATCCAGTCCCTTTAATACTCATTGCTTTAATTCTAGGTATTTTACTGTTGCTATAGGTCTCTGCAAGGCTACCGCACAGGCAACGACTTACACTAAAGCTACAGGAAGAACAATTCACACATCAACCAAACTGTTTCAAGTTGAATTAAATGTCAATGTATTCATTTAATTTGAATTAGATTTAATGCTGAGAAACTTGATAGCTGATCCCTGTTCTCCTGCAGAGATCCCAGACGTTGCGGCTGATTTTGACAACAACATGCTGTATTTATCAATCCAGTCCTTTCTTACTTATTTAAGAAAAAATATAGCAATTCAAAGTTCCCAGTATATTATTCACGGAAAGCATAGGTATGTTTGTTTATGTAAACATGGCTTAGGTAAAGTCATAGATACATACAAGGTAGAGAATGACCGTGAATTGCAACATGTTAACCTTGACCGTTATTTTTTTACGTCAAACTTGCACTGCACCATTTGATCACTATACTGACACGTTCTGTGCTGCACCCCCCACTCAGTAGGATTAAGTTTTTAAGAAACAACTTAAAAATGCTTCTTCACTAGTAAATGCCCAGCCATGAGCCATGCACCGCCACAGAAATAGAGCCCTTTGTGTTATTTCTCCATCCCTGTGCTCTCTTGGCATATTAACGGTTCTTTTTTTCAGACACATCCGGTGCTTGTTTATGGATCAACATTTTTCTTTCCTTTGCTGTTGTTTGTGTAGCTACCAATATCTTTGCCAAGACTCTGGGACTTCATTGTTGTGTGAGAAGAGACAGGAAAGCTCATTATCGACAATTCCTTCAGTTTCAAGTTTTTTGACATAGTAGCTAGTAGATAAAAAGCCACCATGGTTTCAGAATAACAAAGTGGCAATACATAAGAATTCAGCTCACTCGCAGGCGTGATTGGCAGCACAAAACGGCAGTATCTCCACTCCTGAAGAATGGATTGTCTCTTTTATGAGGTATTGCTGAGTCAGTGTCGGGGTCTCTGCTATTTTCTGAATAGTATTTTGAGCCCAGTTTTGCTTGATTGTACACTCTGTTTGATCCCCATGCTTTTCAAACACATCCACACACCTACCATCCCAAACCACCATTACCACCCTGAAAAGTTGTTTATAAATAGATTTCACACTGAGCACCACTGGCTTGGAAATTAATTCTGGTCATGCAAGAATCTGCCACAGTCTCTGTAATACACATACAGTGCTGCCTGCTGAGATCCTATAACTATTTATTACAGAAGCACACCCAGTCAAATTGGTTTCATTATTAGTATTCCAATTTCATATCTATCCATCCATCCATCTATCCATCCATCCATCCTTCCATCCATCCATCCATCTTTTCAAACTAAGTAATATTGTTAAAGTAAATGCCCAATATTTGGGAACATCCACAGGTGGCTTATTGATTGTCATTACCAAAACTTTACATGAAATCACTTCACTTATATATGCCGTCCTGATTATTCATGCGTCTTTTAAATGACCATATTTTCAATTTTAACAAACAATACATTTACAAAAAAATTGTGCTATACTATTTATTTTGGTTGATTGGAGTGGACATGTTTGTGTGGATTTGAGCTCCCTCCAGCTAATATGCCAGTCATGGTGCTTTGCTGCTACTGCCTTTGGCACCGTTGGCTAACTATAAAGCACTGACATGTGCATTGAGCCATCGAATCTGTCTGTCTTCCAGGAAGTAGCTCTAACTGCGTTGGTGTGGTGTAGTGCAAATGATGAGTGGATGACAGGGACTTCACCATTATTTCATTTCCTGCCACCATATCAATATGAATGCATCAATGCACTGAGTAATCCTCTGCTCTTTCAGAATGCAAGGAAGGTAATCAGGAGTTCAGTACAATAGCTAATCGCATTGCATCTCCTACTCAGGCTTAAACTTAAAAGCTATTTATTCCAAATGAAGGATTTCGACACGCTAACCATAGGGTACAGAAAGCCTTGAGCTATGTACACTATATTAATATGTATACTGTGTGTGTGTGTGTGTGTGTGTGTGTGTGTGTGTGTGTGTGTGTGT
>CALSBV010011200.1:11705766-11752835 GCA_943590825.1 Bovichtus diacanthus | reverse complement strand
TGTGTGTGTGTGTGTGTGTGTGTGTGTGTGTGTGTGTGTGTGTGTGTGTGTGTGTGTGTGCGCGCTCTGTTTGTATTCCTTTATAGACACAGTGTAAGTACTTTGCCTCCATTTTTCTATTTCCAGCCAGGAAGTATGACAGTGGTGAATATCTTAACATCACCGGCATCACAAGGGACCAGGCTGGAGACTACGAATGCAGCGCTTTAAATGACATCGCCTCTCCTGACACCAAAGCAGTAAAAGTCACAGTCAACTGTAAGTGTATCTCTTTCTTCTTCCTTACTTCCTTTTTTTGTCCACACTGGCCTTGCAGACACATGAAAGACAGCGGGGCAGCCTTCAATGATACCAGTGTCATGTCCCTGACGGTGCACTTCAAGAAAGTACACCTTCTAGAAGTTTGAAAAAGTAGAAAGCTGGAGCTTGAAGTTTCTTAATATTTAATGTGAGAATTCCCTTTTTGTCTGTGCATGTGGGTGATTAATTCACACTAAAGAAAGGTCTGACTGTTCCAAGCACTATTCCATTATGCAGGTAATGAGTCTTTCAAAAGAGTGAGGAGACAGTAATGAGGAGCCAGGGCATTAATGAATGATACTGGACTTTAGCTGTCCTGGTCACATGGAAATCACCACTCGTAAGTTTTAGCAGGAATGGGTGCTTGACAATTATTGCCAGGCCTTCTCCTTTTAAAAGTGCTCCTTTACTTTGCTGTTATTCATGGAGGTTTCTGCATAGATGCCCTGTGCTAAATCTCACTTTTGGCAAAGCTTATCATGCAGTCGACTACAGAGACGGGGGGGGTGAAAGAAAAAAACACTCCCCCTGGCCCAGTTACTGAGTCATATCCTGAAAACTAATCATACAAGTTTTAGGAAATAGAGTTATTTTATTTCATACACAGTATTTAAATGATTTAACTCTTCTTCTTTCTTATTTTCTTCCTGTTTAAATCCAATAATGGTTTAACTGTATTTCCATCTCTCTGAGTTTCATTCATTCATTCATTTCATTCTGGCTTCGTTATAAAACCAAGCCACTGTGGCCATTATTTCTGTGTAATGTCTGGCTCTAATGAGCTGGGTCTGAGTGCTGGAGTTTTAGATGCCAGTTATTTATAGCTCTTCTGAGACATGGGTTCAAGGATGAAAAGTGCTTTGACAACTGGGAGTGTCTTTATGCTGCAGAACAAAGGAGATATTCACAGTGATTGATAAGGCATGTCATAGTCAGACGACGTGTTTTAAAGCGAGACAGCAGGGTTATGTGGGTTTAGTGTCCAAACTGAGTGAATTGATTAGGAGGACTTTCCTTTGCTGTCACACAAAGTCACCACAGCTTGAGCACCGGAGCGATACTTTGGATGGGAGTATGCTGTAGTTCGTCAAGTGTTAAGCCCGCTGCCAGAGTTATCTGAAGCCAACAGAGCTACTGAGCTGTTCCTGTCCCTGACCGGTTACTCAGTCTTTATTATTGAGGAGAATTGTCCAGATATCTTTTGTAGACTCCTTTAATAATGGTATGTTGTAAATTGGCTTATGAAAACTATTTATAATGTCTGTTTAATATCATATTTTACATAATCCTTTTGGTATAGCAGAGATTCTGTTGCTGAAAAATGTCTAAAGGAGGTGACTAAATAGGCTATAAACTCTCACACTAAAAAATTAAGGTTCTGTATCTCACCCAGTTTAACTGAAACACATTACATGCCTTTCTTGGAAATGCTATGTATTATAATAAATACACTTTGGATACTTTTATTAAAAGCAGCAACATGATCCTAATTGAATACACTGCAACGACACTTTAAGAGTCAATGTCCATTGAAAACGATTATCTCCAAAGTGTTTATGTTCAGTACTGAGTAAAACAGCCAGTTAGATCAATTACATTACATTTCAGGTCATTTAGCAGACGCTCTTATCCAGAGCGACTTACAGTGAACTAACTACAGGGACAGTCCTCTGGAGCAACTCGGGGTTAAGCGCCTTGCTCACAGGCACAATGGTGGCAGCCTGGTATTGAACTCACAAACTTCTGGTGTTCTATTTGAAAGCCTTATTATTATTACTAGACCCCTAGGCTACCACCACCACTGACAATACATTTTAAAAATGATTGGTTTTAAAAGGTAGGAGAAATATCGTAACTCATAGCATGCAAATCATTATCATTAAAGATGGAGATTCTGTAAATGTTTAATCAGACTGTCTTGAAAAGTAGCTCCAGTGGACATGAAATCTCTTTTTGTAACAGTTCTCAAATATATCATGTCTTTCTGACAAGTCTTTATTCAAAATATGTCTGCAGTAATTAGTTTAGCAGCCTGCGTCTCCACATAGTGTAAAAGCCAGAGCTCGCTCCCACTTAATTCATAAATGTTTCATAATTCTTGACGTCCTGTTTGAGCTATGGCCAACATGTAATTCCATCGTCAGACTTCTCTGTCCTCACAAGCACCTCACACATGAAAGGTCCTGAGTTTTATTGCCGCTGTTTAGCATTCGAAGTGCTGCGCAACTATGAGACCTGCATAAACAAACCATGTCGCTGACATTAAGCAACACACAGCACCTTTAGTTGTCGAGACCTTCAAATGGCAGCGAGAGGTAGCTATTTGAAAAATCTTAACTTCAATACCTTGTGTCGTAACTTTAAATTGTCCGTTTTTCAGCTCTCAAAACATTTTTTAAATAGGTTTTGTTTATGCTTGTATTTTTCATGAAAGTTGCCTCGTCCCTCCTACGTAGAGACTTGTGACATGTGCTTATTTACAAAGAAAAGGGGCAGAATAAATGAATTAAAGTTGTCCATTGGAGCGGCTGATATCGCCACAGCAGGCAGAGCTACAGCCAGCTGGTGGCCACTCTTCACTGCCTCCTCTCCACCCCGGTGCAATCCTCCCTCTGTGAAGGAAAAAGAGGAGAATTTGGACCATATCCCAATCCACTGTATCATTCATGCTTTACTGTCACACATTAAGCTATATTCACCAAGCGCCCAGGAGCGAGGGGTATTGATGAGGGCCCAGTATGCCAAATACTGAATTAAGATAAAGACGTTGGCTGACGCAGAAACTCAAACAGGAGAGGATAATTACATAGCAAGAAGCAAGAAATAAACTTTATTAAAAAATACACTGTTTGGCCACATGTTCATACAGATGTTTTACTCGGCTGACAAACTCAGCCACTGAACTTCATAAAGGTTCTCCTGGGAGATTCTGCAGGTGTCAGTTTTACTCTCTTGTCAGTCAACAACGTGAAATGTGCCATCTGAAAGAGTTATATGTTAAAAAAAACGAATCTTTTTTGATGTTACCACACAGAATGATGAAAGCAAATAGGACTATTAGTCTCCTTTTTCATACAGTTTTTCAGGTTTCATTGGATGTTGTTGTTAAAATATGTAGGACCCTATGATGGTGTACTATCACTGTCCCCATCAGAGCATCAGCACTGGTCCTCTCAGAGAATCTTTCTTGTTAATAGCAGTTTAATTGAATTAAGTCACAAACATCAATCAGCCACGCCTGCACTATTTCTCTTTTATCGTTCTAGTAAGCGAGCATGTGACACTGACATTTCATGGGTTAACAGTCTAATTAAATACTTGTCCAAACAATTTCTCTCTGCTTTCAAAATAATTCATTTTTTTTTTCAAGCTAAGAGTATAGTTGACCTCTGCAGGCTAATTGCAGATTAAGGCCACTAATTAAAATAAGCAAACCGAAGTAATGAAAACAATATTAAGCTCTAGCATGTTTGGAGTTTTAATAACACCAGACAGTCCATAACACTAAGCCTGCCATTTGGCTTTCTATGATATGATGAGTTAGAGGCAGAAGGTTTGAGGCATTGTCATTGTGCAGTCATTTCCAAGTGTTAAGTCCAGTACATGTAACCTCTGTTGGAATTTCACAAAGGCTCAAAAGGCTGCATTGATCAGCCAACTTAATTAAGTGACTTTCCTGCCTTTGTCTTTTGTCTTGCGGTGATAAATGAATGACGACCGAGCACCTTTATGAGTTAAACCTGAAAACATGGCAGTCATCCAGAGGGTGATATTGGAATCTGATTGGCTGGAATGTCCTGCTTGGCTCAAGGATTTTTCAGAAGTGATTTTACCTGATGAGATCTGATCTCTGACCTACTTTTCAAATTTACATATTCATCTTCACTGCAGGTGGGTGACGTTATTGGCGGAAATTCTCACTGCACAGTGTGACACAAAGGCATAAATATCACTTCTAGGTGGCTGAGTCAAAGGGCTGAATGAGAAGGAAACAACCGTGGAAAACCTCCGCCTGAGATAAAAAGCCAGTGCTTGATTAATTAATGAAGCCACCTTATTGTAGAATGAAGGTGTCCATTATTAACTACATACACATAAAACAATACTAAAAACCTGTTTCTTTTTCAAGCTGGGAAATCAAAGATGCCTGACCTTCCTTTGTAGTTTAGACAGAGAGAGCTGTCTGCTCTCACTCCTTGTTGGATGAGTGTCACTACAGAGACCATGTTGCAAGATGGGATTTGACAGTTTGCACAAACTTTAGTCACACGTGGAAAGTACACAGACAACCAACTGTCTTGTTGTGCTACATTTTATCTGCTCGTCACTGTTTCAGGTGCTTCAGCTAAAGCTGTCTGTAACCACGGCAGATGTTCTGATCGTCTCTCCATCTCGTCTCCAAGTAATAATCACGAAGCTGCCACAAGTCAATTTGCAGGAAATAAATGTGTAAAGAAGACAGATCAGTTGATGCCATGTTAGCACCACCGATGTTTGAATTATTGATGCAGAGTAGGAAGACCCTGGCTTTTGGGATATCTGTCTCTTTTATTTATGTTGACGCAAAATGTCTTTTATATGAAGCCACTGGTTACGTAACAGCCACATTTTATATAAAGTTAGAGCAGAATATTTATGGTATGGTCTTTAGCTCACATATGGAAGTTTAATTGGGTACCTCTCCTCAACTTTTTTTTTGTGTGTGCATGTGTTCATACTGTTTGCCAGGGGGAGTCTGTATGATCTCGTCCCTTCCTATTTCAATGTAGGGTTCAGTTTTAAGCCAGCGCAGGCATCTCTCCCTGTTGCTCCCTCCTTGTTTTCCTTCATGGCAAGGTTTCACTTGCTTTGCAGAGTGAAGCTATGCCCTGTTTGCTTTCAAGTTTGCCAGCCATTTGTACGCCTCCTTCTTCCTCCAGCACTCTGCAGCTGTATATTCTGCACACATATTGACCATGGCCGTATTTATAAAAAAAGAAGCATCTCATTTTCTCTCCTGCTTGCAGTAATTGGCCAACAAAACTGTGATCATTTTTAATTAATTATGAGCATGCACATTAGAAGTGCTTTAAGCAATTACAGGCCGTAGTGTTGATAGATTCCTGGGACTAATTGAAATGCAGGGGCATACTGTGAATACTTCAAATTCTTTATATCACCTTGTCTTTTGTTTGCTCCAACCCTGCCTTTCCCTTGAAAGTTCCCATCATCTGGGCCTGTTTGGAATTCAAGCCCTGCCCTGCTAGATACACCCACAACATGCCCCTCTCACTCCCCTGACAGAGTTGTTCAGGGGAGTCATGGCCATCTCCGATAAATAAGAGGCTAAACCTGTTTACTTGTGGTCAGGAGACACATCTTCATGACCCCCCAGTATTAGTATTATTACAGTATGTCAAGTCATGATAAGAGAGTAAACAACTATTAGTGGAGTGCGAGCATGTTTGCACAGCATTAGCATTTCTTATTAAGAATAATTATACAATATAACATTTGCATAGCTGTACACCGCATTTACATTCATGTCCACACACTGTACAGTGGGTGCCCTTGAGTGTGTGTCCAGATCTGCCTCAGTGCAGGGGTGGATTGCACTGGTGGATCAAATGTACAATAAAGGAAGTTCATCGAAATCTATTATTGGGAGTATTTTAACATCAGGCTCAGAGTCTCAGATGAGCATTTGTCGACAGTTTGCAGTATCCATTGAAATACTGTGGCTTACAATTCAAAAGAGAAGGCTTCCTAGAATTGGATTCTGATCCAATCCTAAGTAGAGTTAAAGCCAGTACCCTCGAGCTGTTTGGATGTAAATCCATCTCTCTACATCTCTCCAAAGCTCTTGTCTTGATTGCTATTTGGATTCCTTGCTGCATGCGGGGCATGAATAAGTGAGTATAATCTTGATCTTCTGCAGAATAAATGTTCTTGCTAGTACTGTTTTAAAACAGATTGACACACAGCAACTTCATCGTTTAGCTTGGTCTGCAGTTTTTTTGGGACTGATCAAAATAACTTCATAATGTTAACAAGAGACAATGTCTTTAACATTGCAGGCTTGCATCAAACTGTCTATAATGTGATTGTACTGTGTGTTTAATCAACTTACTGAACTCTCCTGTAGCATTAATGATATTTCCATGTGTTGTGGTTGTGGTGGGGTCTTCATCAGAGCAACCCCACCATCTCATATGTGAATTTAGTAAAATAGGTGGGGATTTGTGTACCTTGAACCATTTAGTGTGAAACACAGACAATAGATTGAAACCCTGGTGCTGTCGACCCACACAGTCCTGCACACTAAGCCGGTTATTTATATGCCTTGCATTGTATAAAAAGAAGGAACACAATGTTCCCTAGCTTTTCTGAATAGAAATCTTAATTAATTAATATATCTTGGCAGTAGAACCATTCCTGACCGACAAAAAAACAGGACAATGAAGCCCACAGATGGCAGTGGGGAACAGTGTCTCTGTGTGTAAGCTGATAAGTCATGCACTGATGAGTCCATTTCTTAATTGCAATGAAAACTCATTTTCAAATCTGGCTGAAGAGGTAGGGTTATTAATTGATCTTTTAATTAAAAAGCCTGCGTTCTCTGGGTTCTCTTGGCAAACAATAGTTTCTAGCTAAATAAATCATATTCAGTCTTGAAGCACACCAATTAATCATTAATAGTCACATGAGGATTACTTAAGGCAAACGACCCGGTGAGGCCCCGTACATTAAGGTGTGATGCTCTCTGAACAAACCCTGTCCATTAATATTAGATGGAGAGAAGGTTAACCATTTAATTCATTATTAACATGCATGTTGTAGGGATGTACAATTGGAGACATTGTCTTTGTTTCGATGTTAAACCCATTATAATGCAGATGTAATGGAAGTTGGTTTGTGATCGACCCGCAACTGGCCATTTGTCACCCGGCAGCACCCATTTTTCTGCCATGCCTGTGCTATTCCTGGACCCAACTCCTTACCCCCATCTGGTGGAGTCACCATGGCTCCAGGCATGATTTACTGCACCACCACAGCATGCTTAGACACTAAATTACCTGGATTATTGGGCCTTCATGATTTTTACTGCACTACTTTGCATTACTCCCTCCAAATCCTGATGGTGTATTGCACAATATATGATGATATAGGACGTGCCAGCATTTTGAAATTGGAATTATTGGATTGGACTGGATTTTATGGCTGTGATCTGTCTTAACAGATCACAGTGCCAGGATCTAAATGGGAAAGACTTGATATTATTGATATGCATATAAAAGCAGAGCATTTTGGACCACCTACAGAATTATGGGGGGCATTTTTTCTCTATTCCAACGGGTTGTAACTGTTGTATAACTTGTGTGGTGAGAAGGACAATTACCTGGGTCCAAACTACTTTTGAATTCTACACATTTGCAGCATAGAAACTATCTTCTGGTCAACTTTTATGAGAGTGCACAGATGATGATACATCATATATCCATATATACCATATATCTGTACCGACATTTAGTCATTTTTGTGGATAAATCTGGATTCGTAATCGTAATCACCACTCCTTAGTTACACCACTGGGAAGTATAGCCTATAGGGCTCATACTGTATGTTATTGTTATTAAAATAAATATGAATAATTATTACTTGATTCCTTTGTTGTTTTAATCTAACTTTGCTTGCCAGGATTTTAACCAACTTTTAATAAAGGACAGTAATCCTTGTTAACCAGAAATAGGAAATCCTTTGAGTCTAATGAAGAAAGCACAGTGTTCTTTTTGGCAAATAGCTGATCCAGTTGGTAATTAATTAAAGGGAACACAGCAAAAAGCTTCAACTGCAAAAAAAAAAAAGAAATACAGCTTTACAAAAGGAGCACATTTAGATGGTTTGCCAGTGGTTTTGTGTTTTTTGTGTTTTAAAAGACAGTGGCTCTATGAGTGAGGTTTCAAGTATTGACACACCTGCCTGGGCCATCATGTCCACTGTCCTAGCAACTGTACATCGCGATAGACAGGTCACCCTGGCACTTTCAGAGGCTTCACATAATCAATGGTCCCTCACAATGACACCAATGGAGGATTACAAGGATTCACTAAGCCTCTGTCCGTCCGCATACTCCATTGATTTTGTCATACTTGTTATTGGCTTATATTTCTGGGCTGTAGAGCACTGTTACAATTGTTCTCCCCTTGTCCCCTTCCTTTTCTTTAAGTTTTGTACAGCTCTTCTCTGGTGCACATTGTCAAATGCTAAACACTCTGATATTACTTTATCACAAGCACCCTTTTTCTTTTCTGCAGGTTGCACCCTTTTGCTTTAACTTTTATTGTAGGCTGTCTTTATGGTGTGGTTAACATTAATACTGGTTGTGATTTTAAAAAATGAATACAGGTCTATGAAGTTTTCTGAGATTGAGTCAGAAAAATGTTCTTTGAGTTTGAATACACACACACACACACACACACACACACACACGCACACACACACACACACACACCTACAGCATGCACACACACAAAGCCAGCACAGACATCCAGTCAAGGTCTACTAATGCCCCCCAGCATGGTGGCATCCAGCATTTCATACAATGATAAATGAACAGGAAAAGCCCCATCATAACCCATCGCTTGAATCACTGTCTAAAATCCTTCAGATTATTCAGCCCAGCTACAGAAGAAAGGAAATAACTGTAGAATTGGCACACATGCAAGGACAGAAAATCAACATACACTAGTCATACGAATGTGCTCATTAGGATACAGAAGAAGGTTGGCAGAAGGGCATCCATCATCACAGAGCGCACTGTCGCCTCAGCACGCCTCTCCTTCATGATCATACGGCACGTGTACAAATGCTCACATGTATCTGTTTCACCTTGCACAGATCTGTTTCATCCCACCTCATCTATCAATGCAGACTTTCACAGGTTGGCAATATGCCTATCTCACAAACATGTGTGTTATTAGCATGTGGCTGCTTCCATGTACCTGGAATACACAAGCACAAGAATCGTATTCAGTAGGAATAGACTATTCTGACATGTTCATTTAATTCATTTGTCAATGTTTGCTGTTTTGGGATTTTGATGCCAGTTAGTATCTTGGGATTGTGTCCAAAGTTGCATCAATCCATACTAAGCTGTCCGCAACATTTTCAAATTCAATTGGAAGTTTTGCAGGGGTTGGCCAAGCTCCTCCACTTGATACAGGCTCCATCTCAGACTGACAGGTCCCTCTTAAAAAGGCTCATTGTTAGGAATATAAATAGTCCACATCTCACTTTCAGACATGGTCGGGTAATTTACTGCTAGCTGCAGGACTGACCCTAAGAGTATCATTTTCCCCCCCCATGTATCATGGGCTTTTAATCAGAATCTGTATGAATGACATAAAGTAATTTTGCTTGTATTGTATGTCAGATGACGATGTGCATCTGATTGTTTGGAGCAGTTTTATTATTTGTCAGGCTGTGGGGAGTCGAGCCAAGTTTACACAATACACAATGTCAGATTGAGCCCTGTGCCTTATTATGATTGGTTCTCGTGTTACACTGCCTCTGTTGATTAATGGAGAAGCAGGAAACCAGTCATAATAATACCAGCAGGCATGAACCCCTGTATGCATTCAGTTCTATGAGGAACAGGGCTACTTATAGAAAGCACAGCTTGTCCTCAATTTTTCAAAGAGGGTCATTTTATTTTGTTTGTCCACAGTTTGTGAGTTAAGCTTTACTCTGACAATGGCCAGTAATTACAATTATAACAAGTGAATCATTTTTATTTCCATTATGTGACTAAGGGAATGGTAAGAGTGCTGGATTTTGTTTCTGTCCATCCACATGCTGTATTCAGGAAAAGGCCATTGTTGTAAGTCTATATAACTTCAATTCATTAATTTAATTTCTTTCAAGACTGTGTTACTATAAGCAGAGTAAATATTTGAAGTACAAAAGGACAAGGCTGCTTTAGAAAACCGTCCATACGCAAAGCTGCCTTCATGACACTGGCAAAGAGATTTACAACACATTTCAGCACATGAAAGGAGCCTCATTTTGCATTCACAGAACCTGCCTGTGCCATTGAGTCTTTGAACTTCCATTAAGCCATTTATCACCATGCAGTGCAATTCATTTTTTTTTCTAACATTGTGGATGGATGGCCTCTTCCCTCCCCAACTTCGCCCCTGTGGAGTGTTGAATTTACACTTTGTAATGTGTGTACACTAACCAATATGTTGGTGGTTGTAATTTTTAGGTTCAGCAACCCTCCGTCACATGTGCTCTGTGTCTCGACTTATACCTTTTCCTTTACATTGCCCTGATGCAGGTGTTGACACAGATGCTTCTTTTACTATAGGAACGTATATGTGACCCGCAAACTTCTCTCTTGGTTTTCTCCAGTTGCTCCAGCTATCCATGAGATGAAAAGCCATGGAGTTGGTCTGGGACGCACAGCTCTGCTCAGGTGCGAGGTAGCTGCTGTGCCCTCTCCAACAATCGAGTGGTACAAGGGTGAAAAAAGGTGAGCGCAGTTTGATTGTATGAGCTGTCTTGGTGAAGTGTGTTGGCGACATCACCCCGATGTCCACTGGGTACGGCTGCATCGAGTTTGTGTTGCACAACGACATCATAGCTCATCATGGCTCAAGCATTTCAGGAGGGAAGGGTCATAAAGCAGTTTGTTGTTCAGCAGCCACATTTTGTATTCATTACAATTATTTGCTGACTTTGAGAACACGTTTGCAATTCATTCATTCGGTAACAGATACTTGTGTTTACTCTTGATTATTGACATGAGTCACGTCTTACCTGTGTTTTATAAGAACTGTATGTTAGCAGAGGAAAACCGAACAGTTCCTTCTCCTGCTTTACACATTTCAAGTAACATAAAGAAAGATCTGTAAAATGTAAATAATAAAAAGTCTGCATATATGTGCATTCAAAAGTGATTTTCATACTTCAGAGACGTGAGATAGACTCGGCACATAAAGATAGGAGAATACAGAATAGAGGCGCGGTGTAGCCTTGACCAAGGCGCTTCAGTCACACGTCAGATAGACATCAGCACATCAATAACGAAAGCAAGAGGTCGTCTCCAGCAGCCGCATCCAGTGGACATGAGGGGTTAGTCCACCAGTATGAATATGAATATGAATCGATACAATTGGTTCTATAGGTGAAATAAAGTTTTTGAGATAGTTTGTTTTATCACATGTAATTATGAAACAAATATAGTACATCTTGCCACACTGGATCTAATAAATTCCATGATTAAACAATCCTTGGAAAGCCTAAAATGTTTAGTTTGAGGTTGACAGAATGGGAATTGTCCTGATGCCCAAATAAACAAATTCTAATTATTATTTATAATTACTGATTTTACTGAGGTTCACAGAGCTTGTAAAGATAGAAAGTTTAAAGTTGGAATCTCTGATTTTAGACAATTATTAGGTCATACTTGTTTGACCATACTTTGTTTGTTGACAAGTAAGCGTGAATGTGTCATCAGAAAGTTGGGGTTTTCATTTGTTTGCTTTTTCCCAGAGACAATCCATTTGTTTTTTTCTGCCATTCGTTTGTCCTCCGGGGAGAGCCCACGTAAATGTTCCTGCAAGAGTCATTTGTGCCTTGTCCTCACCTTGCATCCTAATAAAATGTTTGCTGGCAACCGGCTTAAATCATTTGCGGCATATACATCAATCAGTCTAGATTCAAGCGTCAGTTCTTGAATTTAAAAACCAAATTACCCCCATTACCCATCATTTACCCACTCCTGGTGAGCACAATTTCAATCATCAGCTCGCACTGTGCTAATTGTAATTATGGGGTGGATTCAATTTATTCAAATTGCTAAGGAGGCAAGTTGGCATGATTCTAGTCTTTACTTAATTCAAGGACTTGTTCTTTTTGTGACTTATATGGCAAAAATGGTGATTTCTTCAGTCTCTCGTCATCATGTAAAGGACTTTAGTAGAAGGACTTAAGCACAGAACATTTGTGGCATCTGTACAACATTAACACTGACTGTGACTACTCAGTTGCCCACTTACTGTGTGTGAGAAATGAAGGCCATTTCTTATTGAGGCTCTGTGTTGATGCAATCATACCATCAGTACATTGCTGCTGCAAGCTTGTCTCTATCGGAAATAGTGTGACAGGTTTGACAGCCAAATCTTTCTCTTGATGTGTCACTGAAATCATTGTTGAATGGAGGTGGGGGTTGATGTTAAACTAGTGAAGAACTCCTGTCAAGATTATCAGTGAATGTTCAGTTCACATTTGAGCAGGTTGCAGTAGGAGAGGGAACAACAGATTAGCACATATTTGCTGGACATAAGGTCACACATAGTGTTGCCACTCAGAGAGCCTCACAGAGCAACTCGAGCCAAGCCAGAGATCATGGGGGGGCCACAGCACGGCCAACATAGAAACATGTCTTCTCTGGGAGGTTTTTATGGTTGACAATGTCAAATGTGAAACTAGTAGTAACACAAGCCACACTGATGAAAACAAATTTAGTATTAATATCTATGATAATCTCACAATCAAGATGCACAGCATATCCCTTTTATTGAGTGAATTTTAATCTCTAAAGGCTGTTAAAGGTCACCATGACGACCAAAGTGAACAATTAAACGTTCACACATGTTTGTGAGATAGGCATATTGCCAACCTGTGAAACGTTCCAAGTTTAAACATTAAATATTGCCCCCCAAAAAAATGTTTCCCATCTTACCTCTTAGGGCTTCCGTACTGATGCCAGGCACAACTGGAATAGGATTGATTGCAATCCCCCTGCACCTGCAACACAACAATGAACAACGTGTCAATTGGCACCCAGCTGGTTCATCTCTGGGTCATTTTTCTCCCCTCTCGGTCCTTCAAAGCATCTCTCTAAGGCATACGTGACAGACCAAGGGTTAAATAGATCTGTTGAAGAGGGTGATGAAGTACTGTACAATCTGAAGATCCACCGTATAGATGACAAAACATTTGTACCGTCTTTGACTCATTGCGCTCCCCTCCCGACACTTTGAGTGTGGGTGAGAAATAAAAGCGTAATTTCTTGTGATTGTGTTCTGTTTTCAGGATTATCAAGGGTCAAGGCATCGAAATCAAGAGCCTCAGCTCCAGATCAGTCCTCACAGTGAACAACATGACAGAAGATCGTTACGGGAACTACACATGTGTCGCCTCCAACAAGCTAGGGATGGCTAATGCCAGTGTGCCTCTCATTCGTAAGTTGTCATTCTATCTGCTTGTGGCTAACTGGAGTGGTGGTGAGTGAGAGGGCTGACAGAGTGTTGTGGATGTCAGTTGGGGGTTTGTGCCCCCACTGACAAGTGTTTTCATTTTGCCGCAGCATTCTTGATATAGGATAAAAGCTAAAGTTAAACCCAGTGCTGCAACTGGTTGCCTACATATCTCCAGTAGAAGTGGTTTCTTATTTCCTAGTCATCAGTTTGTGAATGTCGATTGTCTATTATGGCTGCAAAGTCTGTATGTGTGGCCGGGTGTGTGTTATTGTGTTTTTGCTGTGTCTGCTTTTAAAGTCTACATTTGCATGTGTATTGGACAAAAACACCACCTGGAAAAAGAAATGTAGCTTTAGGTAACAGCATCACAATTACAAAGGCAGCTACACAGGTCAGCCGTGCTAAGTTGAATGCCAAGTAGCAGTATGATTCAGATTTTAAAGAGGTCTGAGAGTCAGCCCTTTCATTTTCAGGACGCCATGAGGCTCTAACAAAGATCCAGAGAGGCCAAATGATCAGAGGCCAAACTGCTGGTGCATCAGCGATACACTGCAGAACTGTTTAACATGGTTAGGGAAGGATTCTGTATAAATGTAGGTACTGAAAAAAATTATTATTTGATAAACATCCCGAGGCTAAGACAGCAAAAGCTTCCTCAAAGCAAGCGAAGACACTAAATATCGGCCTATCATGGCATAAAGCCAGGTTCAATCCTTGAGCAGCAGCAACTACAGCTTGGTGGTGCTTTCCAACAAACACAAATAGCAGTGTTCATTGGTGGGAAGCCAGTGAGAGATAATGTCCATGTCACTGCACTAGCAACTTCCTCTAGTTGGTCAGGGTGTCCGCACAGAGGCGGTGAGATCTCGGGAGATAGTGTGAGCCTCTGGCCACATTTTACCTTCCTGGTGAGGGCTGGTGGACTTCATATGTATTTAAGGAGGCATGTGGCTGCCAACTCACTACCCAGACCAACAGTGGAGGAGGCAGTCATAACAACTACAGTACAATGGGAATAAGTCATTGTGGAGAAAAACACAAAACTGCATCAAAACCTCTTTGACACAGCCCGAGCAAAACTGAAAACATGAGATTAACAAAGTAGTAATTATGGGATCAAATATTCAGAAAAGGCTTGATAAGAAAGCCATCACACAAAGGCACATGGTGTGAAGGGATCCTGATTGACCCATGAGCACTGGGACAAGTTGTGTGTTGTAGTAAAAACCTTCTTTCAATCTTTTCAGATGGGTTTTGAGTTTAAAAAGCCTCTAAACAATAGTAGATGTTGCCAACTGCTAAAAAGACTGTAGTTTTAGATGAAAACGCTCTGAAGTAGGCTCCGTGCCGAAATGCGTTAGCGTATGTTTAATGTGATCTGAGCCAATAAACCAGTGGAATGATGACCAGTGTTACTTTATCCTCCCTGAAACTGGGATGTGCTACCCTTTCACAATTTTTTTTTTATCTAATTTTTTTTTATGTTCACTGTAGTTTTAGACGTGTACTGTATACTGTAGGCATCCATCTTATCATAATCATAATGTCCACTGACTGGAGCAACTCATCAGTCTATTATAGGACTACCTGGTGATTTCAATGGCTGATTGAAGCTCTTGATTTCCTTAAAGTATCATAGGCCCATTATGTTGGGGATGCTCAAAACAGAAATGATCAAAAAAAGGCAAAAGCACTTTAAAAATGCCCCAAGCCTTCTCCCCATTGTAGTGCTTAACAGCTAATGTCTGACAACAGCTCAATTAAGGGACAAAGAATACAAAGCTTTTAGGATTCCTGGTGCACAAACTGGGTAACGTGTTACTATATTTCAAATGAGGGAAATCCTCTCCACTCATTTTTTAACACATTCCGGAGTCTGTAGTCCACATATACTCCTCTTTGAATCTCTATGGGAAGCGGATTTCTATTTTTGTTGAAAAAGCAGGACCGCTTTCCTTCTCGAAGAATGTTACAACATCCATCTACACACAGTCGCAAACTTGTTCAAGAGCACTTTTTCCAGAACCACAATGTTATTTTGTCCACCTGCTGTATCTGCCAACCAGAAGAAGAAAAAAAAAAGCAATGACAGCAAGGGGTTGGGGAACATCATTTCCTCAATATTTTAGAGGGACTGTGGGTGAAAAAAAATCCATTTAATGTAGTCTGTGATGAAATATGAACAGGTGAATTAAATTATTCACCAGATTGTGCTGCACCCTCTGATGATAACATTGTCCCTAGCAGGCCAGCAACTCAGAATACGAAAAAGATATTTCTGTAGAGTTGGCAATTGTCAAAGGAGCACTCCACTCTCCTGTTTGTATATGCACAAAGAACATCAAAGGCTTGTCTCAGATCCTCAAATGGATGATCTTAATGTGACACTAGCAAGGCCTCAAAGGCAGAAGCGGCAAAGAAACCCTCAGAATAGTCAGAGGAGGCAGCTTCCTGTGCTGCCACCCCCAACTTCTCTCTCCTTCATTCCCTCTCTTTATCTCTTTGTCTGTCTTTTTCTATTGTGGCTTTGTCTCTCTGATTCTCTTATCTCACTCTCTTACTCTCATTCTTTTGTCCTCTCCCCCCCCCCCACTCTTGTCTCTCATTCTTCCTCTATATCATCCTTTTTCTCGCACACACACAGCGTCTCTTGTCCCTCCCTTTCTCTCTCATGATCTCCACTTATGGAAGACAGGCCAATTCTGCTGTCGCTCTTAATGAGAAATGGCAAGCAATCGCCGCAGCACACTTTCACCGCTACATCGATGCAAATAACAAAACCCAGAGGTTAGATTTGACCACGGGTGACTTTGGATTGCTATTTTAGAGCCAGTCGATAGCTATTGATGAGCAAGATGGGAAGGGGGAAAGGGGCATGCATATTTGATAGAGCATCATACATTGAGGTGAATTTTAAGTGGGAACACAATGTGGGTGGTTTGTGAAAGAATTGGAAATGTTTGTATGCATACAGTAGTTTCTTTGGATGTTTCCATTACACTGCAAGGTTTAGTGAACGAGCATGAATTGATCAGGTCAAGTGAGGGTCACCCTGATTCAAATAGCCTCCTTGAATTACAGCCACTAATTAAAAAGATTAAATATAAACCGAAATACGAAGCATGCAGGGCTCTTGTCAAGATTTTGAAGTTGAAAGGTTGTTATCCTTCAGCAGTTTTTGTTTTAACCTAACAGAGTCACTTTAAATCAGTCCAGGAAAAGGGTTGCCATTATCGCTGATGAGATGAACTGTGACTCTGGAAAGCCTCCTCCCAGGGAAAGTAAACACATTTGCCTTCCATCCAAAGCAGCCACTGGAAGACTGCTCGTTTGGTTTCTGTTTCAAATAAAACAAGTATGAAAAAACTGAATTTGTATCCTGGCTTTGTGCACATGTCGACATGGTGGCTTCTGACAAATTTTTGCCTTTTTGAAATGAGTTGGATGGCCGTGTCCTCACTTTGTGCTGCCGTGCGGGTTTGGATTCAATTCTGCCAGTTGTGTTGAAACCATGTGGGTTTTTGTGCTGTTTAACCATTAGTCAGGGATTGTGATCTCTTTCAGCTAAGTACCACTTTAAGCTGTGTGTTTAAAGCTGTGGTAAAACACAAACTGGATTCTTTGGAGCAGAAAGAAAGCATACCACCTTTTTGTCACTACTTGTTGGAGTACTCTGTGTGTGCACAAAGCTTTTTATATCTGATTGCTTTTTGAATAACACAATACCCAATGTCATCAGTGAGTGAACAAATAATAAAGTAGAAAAGCACTTGTCAAAATTGTCTGTACTTCTAAACAGTTGTTAAGTTACAAAGGTGTAATCTATTGGATAATAAGCTTGAATGATTGCATAAAAAACAATCAAAAATAACTTGGGAGGCTTTTTTGTGCTTCTATATACGTTTGCAGATGGAATATTTGACTTTAATTGATTACAACTGAACCAGAGCTTGCACAGGTCTAGTTCCTGCTGTGATTTATTTTCAGTCAGTTAGATTTAATCACAAGACACGGGTTTCCTCTCAATAGCTTCACTGTAACAACAGAAAAGTAATCACAATTAATGAGGTTTCAGCTTTCGGAGAAATTAGCTGTATTGTATTTGTATTAGCAGTTGTACTAAACCAACACTTCTGTGGAACTTGATTGGTGAATTTTATTCTTACACTAAAAAAGATTCATATAAAAGGAGGAGTGAGTTAAGTCATGAGCTACAGTAGATTATGTTCTGATTTGTTTGTTGATTTACTTATTGAGTTTATTTGACATAAATTTGATGTTGCATACTACAGTCATTTCCATAAATAAGCCGGAGTTAGCCCAATTTAGTTTTTGTGGCCAGATGTTACAGTCAGCATGTCTGTTATTATGTACAATATAGTTTTGGTCATATGTCCACAAGTTTATGTACCATTAGTGCTGGCTTTGCAAATGTTTGTGTGGGAATTACTATAGCAGGCTCAGCATTATGAGCATTTTCAGTTGGATTTTCTTGTAAAAACAGACGAGTGACTACAGTTAAGCATCAGCATCTGTGCTAACTTAATACAATTTGCTCTTAACTGAAGTTGTCTTGAAAAACATGAACTTTTTTAGTTTGGAGTAAAGAGAAATCTGCCAAAAAAAAGAAAAAAGTAGAGTAGTAATGGAAGTTAAAGAAACAGAAGTCAAAAAACTGCTGCTTCCACAGCCAAACTGTTACAGATGGTAGTGGTAAAACGCTTGGATTGAACAGACTGTGACAAAATGTAGTGATAATGTTTGATAATCTAGTCATTAATGAGAATAGCCTGTGTTACGCATTAATTGTTCGTCAACATAATCTTTACTTAATGATGAATGTTTTTTAAAAGCTAGTACCGCTGAGCTGGCCCCAGATTGTGTCCTTCACATACATCACCATTACATCCAAGGTTGTTTAACATCATTTACTGCTGCTCTGTAACTATCTCCTGAATCGTCACTGACTCTTTCAACCATGTTGTACATTGTTTTCCTCATCCAAACAAAGAAGGTGGTCAGAAATGGCATATCTCCTTGTTCAATTTGTGTAATATTTTGTTACTGATAGTAAAACATGTACAGTAAATGTCGTTATACATATCAGTTGTATTGGTATATATTGATGTTTCCAATCCCTATTTTTTTTATAGTTTCATAAAATAATGTGTTAAAGCTTGTATTTTACAGCATGCGCAGGGGCATGCCATTTCCTTGAGGGCAGCAGTTAGTGGAAGGTTTTTTCAAAGATTACTGGGTGTTTATTTTTCATTAAACTGAATGCTTAGCCCTGTGACTCCAATGTGATGGTAATACATGAGGCACAAACTGGGGCTATGGCTGAGCCATCCATAAGTCACGCATCTACGTTCCTGTAGACTTGTCAGCCCAAAGAGATACTGTATATACTCGTTGTGCTTTAATGAAAGTTGCTGGAGTACTCTTGCTGTTTAGGTGAATACAGAAAAAGACGTTATTTTTGTATGTACCAAAGCATCTGCCGGTTGTTTTTCTGACAGTCTCTCCTTGCAGGTGCACAAATATACTATATAGAAACCGCACACTCTCACACACCTTATGATTTTAGCTGAGGTATAGCAATCACCAAACTGGCAATCCCTATTTCAACTTCCCATTTCATGTGCTAGATGGAAGGAAACTTCGATGAAAAGACTGAGGCTGTTCACTCCAATTTTCTGAGGAGTCCTCCAGCTTAATTGGTCAAGCTCTTATCCCCCAGCCCACCTCGGCTTAGCCCTGGAGGAGATTTTCTCCGCCTATACCTCTGCCTTCATTTCCTCCTTTCTCCTTTCCCCTCCTCCCCTCCCCGAGCAGTAATCGGAAGAGACTGATGGGGGAGAAAAAGAGTTACACTCTCTCTCTCTCTCTGTCACTCTCTCTCTCTCCGTCACTGCTCAGCCTCCCTCAGGCAAGAGAGACACTGCTGGCTAGTTGGTTAATGAACATTGTGTTCGTTTGTCACGCTTATCAATCACCGCATGTGTAGGTGTCATTTCAGCGTGTCTCCTCATCTGCCATTGTTGTTGATGATGTTGTTTGTTCTCACATCGTGTGATTGTATCTGAGTCATGGAGCAGAGATGCAGGGAAATGGGAGCTAAAGGTGAAACCTGAAATGTGGGTGTGTGATTGTAGCTTCAAATGCAGGGAAGTAAAACTGAACCCATGTGGGGATTGAAAGGCAGCTGTTTTTTTTATCTTTGCATAAAATCACTACCTCTTCTTTTCATTTGGTCATAAAACCAGCTGAATCCTGACAATATTCATCTTTTTTTTTTTCTTTTTTTGTGTTTTAGGATGAACATATTTTAATTTTCAAAAAGTTACATATCAAGATATTCTGAATAAATAAAAACATTGTGAGGTTGCAGTGTACTTTATATTCCCCAAAAGCGCCCTTATAGTGTTGTGCCATTTACCTATCATTTGAATGCCTAAATTTCCATATTTAGGCAATCAGAAAAACCCATTAACATTTTCCCGTCTAACTGCAATGAGGAAATGTTTGGTGCTGTAGCAGAGTGTTCATCCTGCAGCCCAGCGGGCAATGGACTTTATACCCACCCGACCTCGCCGACGCATGTAGGAGGCCAGATGCACTGCTAGGAACGCTCATCCCTGGATGACTGAGCCCAGTTGATGCTCACAGGATGATACACTCTCTGGACAGCATTAAAAAAGACATAGGATGAATACGTAATTTGCTGGCTCACAAATTAACACCGACTGTTCCATCATCAAAGAGGGATCAGTGAGGAAAATGTGAAATAGAATAGCTAAAGTGTTTACACAAGGAAGGTGTCCCTGCATGAAGAATAACTTGATGATGCACTCATATGAAGCAGTGAAGATGAATTGGAAGTGTATTTGGAACATCCTCTTCCTACCTATTCATGTAAGAGGTACTAATAAATTAAAAAAAACTAATATTATGGACTCAGCATGTTATTCATCAGGTGTTGGGTTTTTGGCACAAATACTTGAAATGTGCAAGACATTTTGCGTCTTTGTCGCATGCTTCTTTTGAATCTTTGGTTTTATTACCTTGTCTCTTTATTATTGTGACAATGAACAACCTCATGTTAAGGACGACCCGCTTACATACTGTACAGTAGCCATCTGAGTTGTGATATTGCAGCTTTAGTATTAACTCCTCATTATGCTTGTGATGAGCTAAACTGAGCGGGGCCACACATGAACATTGATTCCTAAAAATCATGTCCTATAAATCTCTCGCATTATCCCGTCTACAGAGAACAAAGAGAATAGCAATCCATGAAATGAAATGGCTGTGAAAACTAATGTGTTTTATCTTGCAAGTGAGCAGGCAGTGCAAGGTCGACTGCCATATACAGTGCGTGAAATGATGCGTTACTCTGCTCAATGAGAGAAAGTGCCCAAGTCAGTGTGGAGCTATGAGGGAGAGATTGCATGTCAAAAGATGTTCCACAGTAACGGACGAGTGTCTGAGAGCTCACGAAATGATTCACTGGTGAATCCATGCTCAAGTATTAATCAGATAGCAACCGCCTGGCTGTTTGAAGAAAGAACTAAAAGGAAACTGTCTTCACATATGGGCTCCCCCAGGAGTACTTAAACCGGAAACATTTGTGGAAGAAAAGATGAATTCGACCACTTCCCCACCAATATACGGAGGGAAAAGGCATATCATTTCATGTGTGAATACTGATTTCTACACAATTTCCCCATCAAAACGAATGATGAAATCAAACGAAAGCAAATGTTTTTATTGTTGTTGGCACAACAGTAGCCTTTTAAAAAGGCAACACAGTCATTACACAGTTGTTAGAGGGCCTCTGAAAAGTGAAACAGCGAGCACAGATTGAGAGCATGCCGTGGACGACAGTGCACCCTTTTGCCCAACAATTGAAATGGTCATAGTGAGTTTCCATGTAAATGGATTAAAATGGAGAGTCTAAGTAGGTTTCTGAACTATTGCATGGCCTAGATACAGCAGCTAACTGCAACACCATAGAGTAGTATTATTTTCTGTGTGAATATGTGTGAGGTGTAATCATGGCTGCCATGGTTTTCCTTGTGATAGATAAGCTCCTCCTTCACCATGAAGCCTTCTTCGTTCTTACCTTTTGTGAGGATTATAAATAGTTTTTCTTAGCTGCAGGTGTAAGACGTACTGTTGGTGTGCCACAAACACAAAGCTGGAAAAACCTTATGAGTCCAACCACTGCATCACTTTGAGTTGAGCTCTCAAGGTAAAGAACAGCTTTGCTTTGCCAGACATCCCAGATTCTGCTCCCAGAATGAGTCACTGCACAAAGCTGCTCATAGCTTATCTTGAATTAAGGGCTTGTTTACCATACAGAAAGCCATGCTATTTATTTATTTATCTTAAACTTTGGATGAAATGGGCAGTAATGTTTACGTTACAGTGATATCTTTGTACCAAAGTATTATTGAATAATTTATGCTGCACAGCAGAGAGTACGGGTTTAGCTTTAAGCTGTGGAAAGTCTAAAATCAAAAGGAATTGACAATGTTATTTTTGAGTCCTTGGTATCAATAAGCATCGCGAACACCTAAATGTGTTATAATTATTTTGTGGCTACAATATGTGACAGAAAAATCTTTGCATCCCTGATCAGTCTGTTAGTTCTTACAGAAAACTGTTTTAACCAAGCAAGTTTGGTTCCTTAGGTGACAGAATCTGCAGAAACATCTTTACCATAAATGTGACTCAGCATAAGATCTAGTGGGTGTGACATTTTACTCATGCACTTCAAAAGTAAAGAAGATGTTTTTCTGCCGTCCTTCCGTGGACACACTAAGCTCTAATGGTTTGACACACTGGACTGAACATTTCTGGATGTGACATTATTCCATCTCTCAAATGCCACGAGTGGCTCAGCCTGAAATGAGTTCATAAGGTAATCAGATTGGGACTCTTGAGTTCTGTCCACAGAGGGATCAAAGGCAGACGTATGCCGCATTTCCACTGCATGTATGGCACGGCTCTACCCAACCCGACTCGCTCGGAACTGTTCTCTTCTGGTTTTCCATTAGCAAAAGCTGTGGATATGTCGAGGTGGAGTTAAAACAGTGCAAACCACTGATTGGTCAGAGTGAATTGTCATAAACGCGACATGGGACACACTGCACAAACCCGCCATTTTTAAAGAGCGAAGCTACAATCAATAGCGACCGCAATCTTTTCATTCACTCGACTAGTTTTTTCCGCGATACCAAAGTTACGACTTCCAATACGATGCCTGCCTAAAGTATCTCCATACCAATATTGAAACATTACCACGGCAAAAACCTAAAACATCAGGAAGTAATGGTATAATAGATAAACTTAAAAATACTTTACTAATAAAAAAAACACTGAACATATTTAGACAATGTCAATGTAGGGCAGTGGAGGATGTGAAAATAAGCCATAAAGTAACAGAAGAGAAATATTCTATAGTTCATACAGACTATACATGGGGGACATAAAATGAACAAACGGCCAGTTTATGATACTATAAGTGGGATGAAAGTTGTTCACCCAATCACAAAACCCCTTCAGAGCCTTGGCGCTGCCCCAGGTTCCCCTCATTTTTTGTCTTAGCAGTAACCCGTGCAAATCCAAGGCAATTGGGGGGGATAAAAGGTGTTTATGAGCTTGTGGAGTGCCTTTTGCCACAGAGACACCGGTCCTTAATGCATGGAGAGGATTTGCCTCCATTCCCTGTCCTTTTGTCCTTGCATGCATTTTTATTTTTATTTTTATTTTACGTCTCCATTCTGTTAATAATACATGAATGTCCTCTTTCCCTCCCCCTCCCCCCTCCCCCCTCTCCTCCCCTGTAGCAATTATTGAACCCACCACCACTAGTGCTGTCTCAAGCCCAGGTCAGTATATGTCACCATGCTGTACAGCAAATCAGCAAAGAGGCCCGCTGCCTCAGACTAACCTGAGCCGAAATCCTTTCCTCCATCTTGATTTATTACAGTTGGCTGGCTGCAATGCCTGCTGGGTGTACAGCTTCATTGTATGTCCTTTATTTGTTTGATTTGCATTCCTTGTTTTTTTTTGGTTGGCTTCTACAGCCTGGCTATATATATTTCCTGCAGCCTGTGTCATCACAACACCCTTCCTTTCATTACAACGCCACCTCCGCCACCCCCACCCCCACGTGGAGCAAACAGTAGCGTCATTAAAGTGGCTGCTCATAGGCCTCTGGGTCTGATGCTTTTCATAATGCTAATGGCTTCTTCTCCTTCTTCTCCTTCTTCTTCTTCTCCTCCTTCTTCTTCTTTTTCTTCTCCTTCTCCTCCTCGGCTTTCACACCTCAAGCACCACCACTCTCCTGCTCCTCAGTCCTAAATGCAGTATACATCAAAGGCAGGAAGCTGTTGGTGGCAAAGGCCCTTGGTTTGTTGCTTTTTGCAAGATGGAATCTCTGTTGTCTTTGTACTTTTATCACTCCCTTTCTGTCTTAATCTTCCTATATCCCTCTCTTTTCTTTCTGTCTCTTTTCTTTCCTCTTTCTAGAACAATCAGTTGGCTCTCTGCCACACTCTTTAACCTGATCTCCTGCCAGTGCTGTTGTCAGTGCTACACTGTCAATGTCGCCCTTGTCCCGTCTCCCTCCCCCCCCACCCCCCTCCCACTGTGTTCTGCCACTTCCACATTCCAGCCCAGAGTAATCCCCTCTGCCTGGTCGTCTTTTCTCCCTCTCTAATGGTTTTAAGCAAGTCACAGAATGTAATCTCTCACACTGGTTACATTATTTTTTTTAATATATTTTTGCTTAATACTGTTCATGCTCACAGAAACATGCAGACATGCACTCACGCTGAAAAGCTTTCACTGGTACGGAATAACACAATAGCCACGGAAGTTAAAACATGCTGAAATATTCAAACATGCTCAATGCACCTGTACTTACAGGACACTCATAACCACATGTGAGGATTCATACTGCATGATGAATTCGCTCAGCATTTTTGTGACTTTTCCATCCAGCTCTGTGGATAGACGCCATTGTTTCCTCTTGCGTTTCATGAAGACACAGCCCTGGATTAGCACGTGTTCACCTGTCTAGCTGAGCCAAATATAATTATCCATGGAGATTCTCTCAGATAACAATTTAAAATAGGCTCAGCAGCAACGAACAGTCCTGGCATGACCCTGAACTCTCATTTGATGTAACGCTTGCAGAACAAATGACAATTTCATGGTCCAAAGGAACACCATTGGTTTCAATCGTGGAGATAAACTCACCCAGCGACCCACTGTTCTTGTTTTGTTCCAAGTTGTATTTGAAGTAAATTTTTTGATGGCGCCCTCACTAAGTGGCTTGGGAAAGGGAATTATTTTAGATCCCTGCAAATGGCTCTTTGTCCCAACCGTTGTTTAATCAAGTTTAATAATGAATTTTACAGTATATTATCTGCTTTTCTTTCCCCTGTGAATGAGTTTGGGAAGATGTGCTTCCAAAATAAGAAATGGCATTCTAGTCTGTAAGGTAAGCGAATCAGGAGATCTGTGAGGTGGGAAAATTGTTCATCCCTCACTGCACTTGAAGTGCATGTTTCAGCCCATTGATCAAGGGTAGATGACAAAGAAATTCAAATTACATAAAGAAAACAACATTAATAGGCAACATCAGTCATTGTGCTTTTATATCTCGCCCTGTTGTGCCAGTTCTACACTAATATAAAATGAGTTCAGGTGGACCAAAATGTTATTGTGTAGTTTATAAGTTCCTATTTACATGCTAGATATTAGATTGTTTTTACTATGATCACTATGATCCCAACTTGTAATAGGAATTACCACCCAGCAGTAACACCTGAATAATACAAGTCGGGTGGGTTGTATATTCTAAGCAAGTATCCAGACTCAGGAAGTTGCATAATGAAATAAATGGAAATTTAAAGTTGATGTTCTAAAATGTGAAAAATCAAAAGTGTTGCAGTCAATCCGATATTCTGATTATAGAAGATATGTAAACTAACCAAAAGGGTTGCTAACCGTTAAGCTGTACATGAAGCTGATCGACTGAAACTATGCCTCAACTAACTATATCACTGAATACAGTATGGATTTATTTTGCGTTGTCGACAACATGAAGCTCTTATCGACGAAACTAAAAGAGGTGATAGTTGACACGCATAGAAGCAGGATAGAGATGGTTGACTCCCAGGAACCTTTGGATCCAAAACAACAAAATCCTGGACTGCTCAGACAACCCTGTGAGGAAACTGAAATCTGTCAGTGTGTGCAACAGGCTGCTGAAAGTCAGCAGTGGTCAGTGCACTGTTCTTGGATATAGTGTGTTGGGGAGGCGGCATCAAGGCTGGTGATGCCAGTAAACTGCTAAGGAAGGCCAGCTCTGTGCTTGGGCTGGAACTGCACAGTCTGGAGTCAGAGAGGGGGATGATGGACACTACGAACACTGTCCAGAATAACCCCTCCCACCCTCTCCATGATGAAGTGTGGACAGCACATTCAGTCACCAGCTCATCCCACGAAGAGCAAGAAGCTCCGCTTCAGGAGTTAACTTGTACCCACTGCCATCACCGCACACACACACACACACACACACACACACACAAACACACACACACACACACACACACACACACACACACACACACACACAGCCAGACCTGTCACACTCATTGCTCACATCTCTAACTGCTCCAACATCTAGACTCAGTGGTGACTATTAAAAGTGTTATTTTGCTGTTAACATGTAGACTAACATGCTTTACTTATATAACAACATATTAGTGTAGTATATTAGTCACTTTTTTAAATCAGGTTTAAAATTCGATTTATTATTAGAGTTCTGTTCGTATCCCTCTAAAGGTCATTGTAACTGATGATGATGATGATTATAATAATAATAATGATGATAAATATAGTGTAATATTGTATACCATGACATTTTGGAAATCGTACCATAACAATCTCGGATTTTTACAACGCTACTTTATAATAAATATGGCTCTTCCTGTTATTTTCATAATTATTATTTTTGTTACTGGTGGTAGCAGAAGTTGTATTAGAGGACTAGTTTGACACTTTAGCAGGAGGAAACGGATAGCCTGGCTCTGTCCAAAAGTCAAATAAATCAATATAGCAGCACCTCTGAAGCTACAGTACTATGTATCATTTTTCTATACCGACAGAGTTCGTGTTTTTGATCTCTGACACTTGAATTTCACCCCTGGGCGTCAATAAAATCTTGTCTTATCTTGTCCTTTCTTAACTTATCTCATGTCATAAATGTCATACTGATATGTTCACACTTGTCAGGGAACCAGACAGAAATAGAAACCATCTGTCGTTGCTACAGAATCTTTCATCTACTGCATGAACGTTTACGCTGCCTATGTTTAAAATGGTAATATACCACATTTTGTTGACAATCAAGGTCTTAAGCTTGTTTTATCTTAAGCATGTGGATTTGTATGTGTACCTAAACGTAAAGCACTGATCCAATACTCCAAAGCAGCTGGCTCGTTGCCACCCTGTCATCCCAATGAAATGTAGATCTGTGATAATAGCATATGCTCCCACAGGCTTTCACTTCTGTTTATTTCTGCAAATCACTTGACAGTAGAAAACCAATGTTCTTACCACTGTACTGAGCCCAATTTCTTGTTTTTTTGCGAGGAACAGTGTACAGTGCTACTGGTTCAAGGAATATTACATGCAATATACATAATGCATGTGACTTTCTGATTCTCATGTGTCATGTTAACTCCCAAATTCAGGCAGCCTGAGTGTAGCGAAGTGAAAATGATCCACATACTGTTTCACTCCCCTATTAAGCCTGTTCTTAGCCCTCATTTCTCATAGGGCATGATATATATTTATATATTTGTTCCATTATCTGGTATAATCAGAACTAATGATGGAGGAAGAGGTAACGCGGATGCTGTCGTCTTGGATGTGAAGCATTTATTCGACCCTCCCCCCCAACCTAGCATGAAGCACTAGGAGATAGGAAGAAAAGATTAATGAGTCCATGAAGGTTTGTGTTTTGGTAATATGGTGGAGTAGGTCATAAAACAGAACTTGTGTCGAGAGGATCCGTGATGGAGCAACCTTTAAGAATTGTTCACTTTTAATCCAGAATGGTGGCCAGCATTTTTCTTCTGCATTTTAGCCCAATCAGATGTCTGTATATAGACGTTTTGAAATTAAAAGTCTCACAAGCTTAATGAAGACCATTTTGTGATTGATTTAAAATGTGAGTAGGTCATATATCTTTCTTTATTCGAGGTCCAGAGCAGAACATCAAAGAGATAATCTACCTTATTTAGTATTCTTCCAAAGTCCTCCAAAATTCAAAAGTCACTCACTCAGCTCCCAAAGGTTCAGGGAGCTGGGTTAATCAAATTATTTTAGTGAGCATGTAAAGCTTATTCTAATCAAAGGATAGCTGGCTAATTTATGTCTGAAACTGGAGTAATGTCTTCTTTGGAAGATTACTTTAAACAAGATTAAGTTTCTGCCTTCAATTTTTTTATTTTTTTTGTTATCTGATGTTGGTACAAGTTGGACCCTAAGGCACATTTGTTGATATTACACTGCGCAAAGCCTTCTCAATAAATAAACAACTTGGCATTTTTCTCTTAAGTTCTTAATTAATATTCTCTCTTGGCCATCACTTTGTAAATATTAGGCGAACTATTACTGGAAAAAGCTCATATGCACATTTAGTGTGACTTTGAAACCATGTAATGCATTACTTTGATAATTAAATCTTCAGCTGACTGTTTTTCAAAAAAAAGCATGTTCTAACTTTGGCCCTAATACATAATGCATCTTTAGCTATGTGCATTAAAATTTAATAACGTTTGGACTTTTTTATCAGTTTATTTTTTTCTTTTCACGTTAAGCCTTAGTGGGAATTGATAGTGATAAAAAAGCAACAGTTGAAAGATTTTGAATTAAAGTTTTCACATGTTTGCCCAGTTCAACTGAGGCACTCCATTGTGGATGGGACTGAATATTAGTGGCTGTAAGCTACTGGCTTGTTATGAAGGCAAAGTGACTTTGAGATTCACTGTATTTCTTTTTGTTTGAAACGGCATCTTTACTTTCTCTTAGGGGCTATTGTCAATATGCTGTCACATCAAACAAAAGTTCTGTTTCTAGTCATGTTTCAACATGAAAGCTTTAACATCAGACTTGGTGAAACGAAGAAACTAATTCACTGAAAATCATTTCACATATTGAACTCAGAGCTCATTCCTCTAAAAACAGAAAAGCATATGTATTTTTCATTTTGTTTAAATGTTTTGCCGAAAATACTAACGGAGAGAGTGTTACTGCTCTTGGGCCCTGCAGCTGTGCAATACTAACTTCTTGCAATATAATTGTATTCAACATATGCTCGAACATATGCTACATGTCCACATGGACTACTGGTTATTACTGATTATAATTGATAACCTGAATGGTGGGTCATCCTGAATTACCTGGTGATCAGGAAAAAGTAAAATATTCACAAAAGTCATTGAAGGAAATACTAAAAGAATATTAAAGGTATCTTTGATTTAAGACACAGTAATACGTTTTTTGCTGCCACAGTATGTCCTTAATTTCCTTCAGGATTATTTCTGACATTGTGCAGGAGAACACTGATACTTAGAGATTGATATTGAATTCCCTGGATGTGAATGATTGAGCTGAATGGATCTGGCTGTCTTTTGTTTCACCCCAGGCACAGACAATCAGCATCAACCAGTCCACATCACCAAATACATAACACTATCTTCTATATGTTCCTCGACTTCTTTTTAAACCAGACTTGTTTCACATTCCTTATGTTGTCTTTTCAGACATTGTTAAGCCTAGCAGATAAGCACTCTGACACTCTAGGAGAGTCAAATAGAACCAGGTACCAGATTGTTAAAAGGGGATTTTTTTCTTTTACGTAAATTGTTCTGTTGCTCTTCTGTAGCTAGATGCACGAGCCAGAAGTGCTAAAGTTGGGTTGCGTCTAGTGGCAATTACAATACAGTCAGAAATGTGACGACTGAATACTCTGCTTTGGGAGTCACCCCCAGCTAATGAAATTATGAATACACTGCACTTATGAAATATTCAATAGAATGGAACTTCTGCCACTGACGAGCTAACTGGACTACAGTATTTAACTGCTCGAGGAAACTCTACAGTAAACAGTCTTTCCTGCCTTTACCCAGCATGCCTGGCGTCAGACACACTGAGCTACCCACAGATAATCCTTTTTTGGCGGTGCATTTTCAGTTATATGGTGGCAAGATCAAGAGCCGTGCAAACCCCTTCTGCACCCTCCTCTCGCCACCTCTCGCCACCCCGACTACTGTCCCTTACGGTTTGTTTTGAGGGGATATGCTGACCTTCATTTTTTCCCCCGAGTGCTAACTCCCCCAATCATCTCTGGAAGGGCCTGATAAGCAGATGGCATGTCATCTATCACACTTGACCCCGAGATCCCTGGACAATCTAAATAGACGATGGGTTTTTGTCCTGTGGAACTGGAGGCCTGTGAGCTTCCTCAGCCAAAAACCTGTTGTTACAGTACACGGGTTCAAACACACACATAGGCTGTTCTCTGCTATGCTCGTGAAAAGTAAATAGGAAAACGTAATTCTCCAGTGGCGACGTGTACAAAACCCCTCACAACGCACCACATTATACAGGATACATCCAGCACTAAGTAAGACTACTAATTAAACTCTTTTATAGCCACTCCTGAGCTTTACAGCATTATCCTCTGAATTATCAAAGTATGGTTTCCAGAGTTCATTTAGTTGAACAGTACCCATGCCTTGAAAATCTTCTTTTTTTTTTTATTATAGTAGTGCACATTATGATTGCCTTGTGATCTTCTGTTTTCTCTGTGTAATTCATTTTAATGAGTATGAATCAAAGGAAGTGTTATTTTTGCTCTTTGGCTGATTGGTGCCTGGTTGTTTGTGTGATATTAGTCATTACGGGTTAGGTTCTCTTTTGCTGGGGCTGCCTGGGCTTTTTATTGCAGTGGCCCTAAACACATTCTAAAGTGCTAATACTGATTAGTTAAATGTAGGAGATACGGACAATGAAATTGATTTTGGATTTACTGTGCTGGGAAGAATGGTTTAAAAAAAAGCGATGTCTCTTGGTGTTGATTTGCTTTGGTTAATTCATGCACACTTATATAGATATGCTTCAAATAACAACATTAAGTGCCAATGCAGGAAGGAGTTTTTAGTATGCACAGTGAACTGTCCTCCGTGTGTGTCGTAAGGTGTAGAAAAATGAAAAATACTCCATTCAGAAAGACACTGTAGACAGGAAATGGCATCCACGCTCCATGTTTTAGCCAATCCAAATATTGGACAGTATTATTAACAAAAATATGCTTAAAATCCTCCCCAGTGACAGATTTTATGCCAATAAACTGATTAGCCAACAAACATCATATTCATCATCATCTAGAAATAATAATACTACTCAACAACTTTTAGATTTAGTAAATGCACTGAAATATTGTCACTAATAAAGAATAGACCTTAAAACATAAAATCTACTCAGGCAATGCCTGGTGGTTGCTATGGATTGTACTCGCTTACCTCCTGGTTTAGGTATTTGTAGTGCAGTACCATAACCGGTCAATAGCGTAACCAAAGTTTTAAAAACTACAAATGAACTCATCTTACTCACTAAACTAAGTGATTAGAAGATGGATAAATCAAGGATTTTTCAAATGTTGACATTGGGCATTTAAAGAAAACAAAACTACGTTGCTACAGTATTGAATGTAGCTCGAGGTTTGCGATGTCACCTGTTCAATGTTAATCAGTTAACAACGGAGGATATTTTCGACTGGTGACGCATGTCGGTCTATAGATTAATAGACGTATGTTAATCCAACGGGACGGGCCCGGCGCCGCATATCGTGTTTGTGTCCAGCTGTGTCGCTCTCTGAGTGAATTAAAGAGCAGGCGGGAAAGCAGGCAAATGAGTATTGAAAACGTTTCGATTCCGAATGGCTGCGTCGTCTGATCCGCTCTTCATAGAAACCACCGATCAAACTATATAGAACGAATATCGGCTCATAACGAGCGGTGGCCGATTGATCCATTGACCTGATCAAAATGTGGCAATAAACTTCGGCAACATGAAATAAAAATAAAAACGCGAGGCATTAACAACACAAAACATTCAAATTTCACCAGCTCTAAATGGAAATAGAGCTTTGAATTGCGGCGCCAAACGCTCATTGAGTCAATGGAGAGCCCTCTTGTATTCACTTCATGTTTCCTTTTTTTTTCCCCTTAAAAATGAACCTGTTGGAGACCCGTTATTGGGGAGTCAAATGCAAAATGAACCCAAACTGATATCCCTACTCTGGGCTTTGCAGAACCATCCAATATTGATATTAATATTACGTGATAGGGTTAGTATGCATCTTAGAGTATGAGCTGAAGCACTTAAGTCATGTCATATGTACTAATGTTCTGAGACTAATACAGTATATCCCAACATTACTCCTTTTCCAGACTCTGATGGAGCATTCAGAACACACATTGAACTCCCACAAAGGCCCACTTACCTATCTTCCCAGAAATCTTTACTATATAAACAGATTGTTATCCATATTTCATGGGCCTTAGCCTTTGTTGTTCTTCTCTGCCCCACGCAAAGACTTGTTTTCAGGGTTGTTTTTCACCTGTTTGTCAGTCTCAGATATAAATGGCTGTGCTGCCCCCCCCCCAGCAAATGATTCTACTTACCCCACGTCTCTCTCTGAGTCTCTCTGCCTCTCTGTTTCCAGCTCTATCGTTCCCTTGCTCCCACATGTACCGTTCTCCTCTCTGCCTCTGATTATCTCTCCCACTTCGCCTCTCCTCAGGAGTGTCGGCCATTAAATGCAAACCTGGTCATGCTTGCAGTCCCACGCACGCACAGAAGAAACGCAGCGGCACACAAAGAAACCGTAATAACTGTCTTCAAAAGAACAAGTAAACTATTTCACAGACTTCACTTTTTCTCTTGCTCATCTTCCATGGATATTTCTCCGTATTTATGTGGATAATATTGGTGGTGGGTATTAAAACTAAGACAAGTCAGAGCCTTTCCAGTTTTTAAATTGTGCCAAAGAATCTTCTTTCTTTTATGTGTTTATTCCCACCTCTCATTTGAGCTCTTGTTGCAGGCGGTGCTTTTATCCCTGTCGCTGTCACTTATATTCTTTTTCTCTAGCATAACTTTTCAGAGTTTGCAGATCACCAAATCTCACACATCTGCCGCTGTACCCAGAAGATCAAAGCACATTATGCATTGTAGCGCTTTCAGGTCTGTGACATCCTTCCCCGGTTTTGATGTTGATGTTGTTGTTGCACACTGTTAAAACCCGCTTTCTTACTTTTGAATTGAAAGTTTGGCAAATACGAAGAAAAGACCACACAAGGGAAATCACTTTTAAAGGGACAAGAATGTGAGTGTTTTTTTGTCAATTCAAATCTTTTTCCAACTTTAATTGGCTCTTTTGCCACAGCCGTCAGGGCGATTAATAAGACGATTCATTTGGAAAGATGAGTTTTGGTCCCAACAACAGACCTAACTCTGCAGTTGCTTTGTGAGAGCTGGAGCAGAAAATGGATAGCCATTTACTTTTATGACCACGAAAGGCTGCTGTAGAGATTCAGTCTTGGTCTATAATTGAGACACAAGGGTATATTCTCTTTCTGGACAGCCTCTAATGGTTAGTGCATTAAGGAGGATGATTGAAGAAAGCAACATACTTACAGTAGAAGATGCGGTAAATCAGAAAGGATGGCTTTTTGGCCAACTTGTAGATTGCTGTGGGTTCACACTGTGCTGTGCTTTAGGTCTTTCCTCTCTCTCATCTCTGGTGAGAGCACTCTTCAGCAATGTTAAATGGGTGTAATTTTGTAGCAAAAGAGAGAACACTTTTAGCGATAATGGAGAGAAGGCTTTGGACATGTTGTCATTGCCCTTCGAAATACAGTAAATGCACTGTTCCAGCCCCGGTAGTTGTTAGGAGGCTCTTCTCTGCATCACTCTCAGGTTTTGTATTCAGCTCATGAGGGATGAGGAGCTGAGGCAGTAGCTTTCATTAAGACATCAGCTGGACTGCATATTCACAGGTGCATAATCTAACGAAGCCTCACAACAGTGTTTCATTTTGGGATTTTATCGTTCTTTTAACAAGAATTCACATTCTCGTCATTTGATTATTATTCATTTTAAACGTCGTTTTAATCACGTGAAATGTAAGTCTCATTTTCATCGTGCATTTGAACTTTTTATGTCGTCTCAGAATTCTGAAGCTACACCTGCCGCCGTTTGATGTGTACTGTTACCATGGTTACAAGGGTTGTGTTATCACTAGGTTAGCAGAAAAAGGCGGCGATTACTTGTTTATGCCAGAATGTAATGCACACAGTGCCCATGTCACTCTGCTGTAAAACAATAGAGGCAGTGTCCTTAGTTGTCGTTCCCAAACTCTGGCTGTTTGAATCCTGGTCTTCTTCCTGTAGTCGACCCTGTACCGTCACAGAACACGGACAACTCGCTGTCATTCCTGCTCACTTAGTGCTGCTACCTGAGCTCTCCACTGCATGTTGCACCGTACTCGCTCGCATTTTCACTAAAATACTATTCACAGTCTGGGGTTAGTTTAAAACTAGCATCAATTAACATTAATGCAAGGACATTCATAGATCATTTGTTTGTTCATCCATTTTTTTGATTATTGTTACGTTTTTATTTGCTGACTAAAAACATTTAGTCAAGAAAATAACACTGCCTACCAATAATGTGATATTCCTATGAACACTGAACATTTATTCCAAAGCTTCTGTCAGGCAATTCACATTTCCAGCAAGCTTCACTTTTGACTTTGGGTGTCAGGCCTGGGCAGCTTGTAGTGTGGTTTCATATATATTCATATGACAGCTGGCTGCCAACAGATTACTTGTCTTTCATGTGATTGTGCCAGGAGGGGTTGAGTCTTTGTTGCCAACTATCCTGACATGTCTTCTTCCTTGTATTTGAATCTCAGAGGCATGGGGTGCCTATATGTCACTCCATGATAAGTGTTGGGAATTACACAGTAATTAGTTTGCCCATTCTAAACAAACCCTGACTGGCACTGACAGTGGGAGACGCCTGAGGTGTAAAGATACTATGCCCACTGACTCCAAAAGCAACCTCTGCTAAACACTTGCCTCCCAAATATGCACAGAAATGATTATTCTAGGATTCGTTTCACTTGTATGAATCAAACATACATACATAATGATATGGAGATGCATGTAAGCTGCTGTTTTTTTGTTTATTAAGTCTCTTTCTAAATCATTTTCTTTTCATTCTGCAACCAGATTAGTGACACTGCAGAGGTTTTATATGTTTGTGCAGTTTTTCAGTTGTACTGTAAATTTTCCCAGTATATAAAATAGCTAACAGTAAATAAGCTTTAGGAAAAATAGCAACAACCTTTTAATTAACTACGTGCCGTATGTGTCATGTCTCGTCGAGTTTGTTAAAGTTTTCATGTTGTAGTTATTATTGTATTTTATTTCCTGGTCAGATTTAGTTTGTTAGTCAGGTTCATGTTTAGTATAGTTCATGTTTATTCTTAGTTGGTTTTTAGTCGCGCCTTGTCTGTCGTTCGTCAAGTCACCGTGTCTCACGTCCAGTCTTGTCAGTCAGTCTCCCTGTCATTGCACTTCCTGTTTTATTTTGTACTTACCTCGTGTCCCTCATCCCAGATCCCTTTACTTCCTGCCTTTGTGTGGTTTCCCGTCAGCGTCTGCCCCGCCCCTGATTGTTTCCACCTGTGCCCACTCACCTCCTGTATAAATAGTCCTGTCTCCGCTTGTCTTGTGCCAGTTCGTCTTGTTATGTCCCTGTGTCATGAACCAGCGTATCAGCAGTATTTTGGAAATTTTGGTATATCCTCCTTGTGAGCGTTTTGAGTTTGTGCTACCTTATGCAAGTAAAGAATTTTATTTTACACTTTACATCCGTCTCTGGTGTCGTGCATTTGAGTCCTCCTACCTTGTGTCTGAGGCCGTGACAGTATGAGCTGTTTAAGGGAAGGTGATATGACGGTAAGACAATAGAAATGTCTCAACCCTCAAACACTTTATTATACCATATATACTGAGGGTGTTCTCTCTTTTATATCTCTCGTTGTATTGGATATGCTAGATTTTTGTATCAATATGATAAAGGGTCTAGATTTTTTCAACTGTTTGATTCACAAAATTAGCCAAAATCCAACATTTGCATCTGGTTATTAATGAACATTTTCTCGGTGGAATTTAATTTAATTAAAAAAATATAACAAATATCAATATCAAAATGTAAAATTCCACCGTGATAGATAATCTTTCTATATTGCCCACCTCAGTTGTTTAGTGTTATAAATAGTAACAGTTCTCTTTAAGTCCCCCTATTTAGCATTTGTAAGCCGTATATAAAAAATGTTTTTAAAGTTTATAACGCAGTATAATGTAGTTGTAAACAGATATAAGTGTTTATGAGCACATCTGTCGACTATTATTACTCCTTCTGTGGAGGAAGCTATAAAAACAGATAATGAAAGTATGTAAAAACACAGTTGTAATAAAATAAAATGTCTTCATAGGAAAAGTTATAATTGTTGACAAATACTGTACATTGATAAACACTTTAAAAAAAAAGTGTCCTTATAGCTACGTACAACAATATATGTACATCTGTTGTAAACCGATTATAGAAATGCTGTATACTGCGTGTAAATGCTTAATAGGAGGACTTAAATTAAAGTGTTATCCATACAACCAAATCCAATTGGGATCAGTTATTATATGCATATAAACAGAGCATTTCGATGCATTTAATAACAGAATGCGAGTCCAGTCAGCTTGATGACTTGACATAACAGGTTTGTTCGGCGCTCGCCTGAACTCGCTCCATCGATTGATCTTTAACTCCTACTTGCATGAAAATGCCTGCCAGTCATCACAGATGTGACTGCGTTGGCTACCGATTTGCATTTCATCCAGCTTTGGCTGAAACGGAATTCAAACTCCTTTTAATCAAAGCAACTCAGACACAAACAGCATAACTCTAACCGCAGTTAGTTTCCACTTTGTATGCATGATCATACTGCAGGAAATGTGATAGGGGGACTCACTACTGCTATTCTTAAGTCAGGTTTAACGCACTTTCCTATCTTTGTCCACAGAGCGATTTCTCAAAGAATTCTGTAGACTTCCTGCACTTGTTTCCTTCAAAAACATTGTGTTATCGATTATGTGGTTCCATACGCACTGTCCTTATGGCACAGCAAAGATTGTTATCTACAGTCTTCTCAAATCACACTCCAGACACCTTCCCCTCATCTTTTCTTTAATTCTTTCCTTACTTCTTTTGTCAAGTTTCATGTCTTCAGAGTCGCCCCCACCGCCCTCTCAGAATGAACTCTGGGCTCAGTGTTGTTTTACTCTGGCAGACAATTATCTCTGAGACGCCTGGACAGAAAGGGCTGCGCTTCACGAGAATTTCCCCCTAACCTTAAATCAGTCCACACTGCCCAACACCCACTAAATGGCACAAACACACACATTAAATCACGCTGACATACACAGGTACCCCCTAAGCCTTTTCTCTCTTTTCATTTCTCTCGTATTTATGCTATTAAAGCAGTGTGGACTTGCACTAAAGTTCACGTAGCACACACTTACGCACACACACACACACACACACGCCGCTTCAATCACTGTCACGAGCCTCAGGAAAAACCTCTCAATCAGCCCAACAACAGATGACAGTATCTATAATAAACCACCCATTAGAATCTGAGCATATGCATCGCCTTTCTCTCTGTTTACGCTCCTCAAGAGTCTTCAAAATCTTTTTATTGACAAACCACACCTTGAAGACCTTGGAGGTTTTTAAACGCGGTTAGAAAAGGTCATGACATTCAGAAATGACATTCTCTTTGGGGAAATGGCTTGGATGTTTGGCCGTTAAATAAGGTTAGTTCTATTGGCTCGATTTCCGAGCTGTTTAACGTCCTTAGCATTGCTTGAGAGTGGCCGTCTCTCCGCTAATGCTAAAGGTTCTCAGTGCAAGTTGGGTTTCACCATGTGTGATACACTCCCCTAGAGGCTATTAAAGATTGCAGAACACACATGCTCTCACACACACACGCTACCACACATACTGCATAAGCACTTACATCCCGAGTATGTTCCCATTTGGTGGTGGTAGTTTGTGTGTATGTATGTGTGCATTAGTGGTGGATGGCTGGAGGGTTATTGCTGACAGTTAATGATACACTTCTTCATGCGCACAGCCATGCACACGCACAAACACTGTTATGCATCATGCACAGCTCACTGCTATCTCAGTTCCCCCCTCAGTACTCGGGTCTTCTCATGCAACACAGGAATTGCAATGCAAGTGCTTAAGGCTAATGCCTTGAAGGCCCCAAACAGAAACCATTAACCCTTTAGTATTCCCCTCGTAGCTAGTGAGTTATTCAAGGGTTTTGACAAGGATCCCCCCCTCTTTACATTCATTAATGATGAAGAAAGGTCAATAAACACGTTGAAAGATGCCTTTGGCAAAATAATCTCAGAACTCAATACACCACGGCTCTATGAGCCTCTGAAGTGATAAACGGCCTTCTTCTTTTTTATCCAAGTCCCCCCGTCCTGCTGAATTACTGTAAAGTGTTTGAAACAATCAATGGGCTGAGCTACTCACAAGCCAGAGTCCTGTCACCATTGACACTGTTAATTAGCACTGAAGAATCCCAGGCGCTTTTGTCTGAGCACATTTGAAAGGAGTCGAGCGGATTAGACCTTTTTGTTTTACATTTGTTATTCCTAATGCCATCTAGCATGGGGAGATCTTAGTGATGGTGGGTGGCTCCCGGTGGGCATCCAGCCACAGATCTGCGTACCAACATGAAACAGCTAAAAAAGACTGGAAATGGGCCCAGGTGCCTTTCACCAGAACAGTAAGCAATCCTAGCACAGATCAGAATCTGAGGAATTCTCTACTTCTGTGGTTGTTCCTTTGTATTGCTTTTATACAGTATATGTCTGCCGCTGAATTAGAATTTTACATTGATGGTTGACATTTGATTGATTAATATGGGTTTTGAGATGACTAGCAACCCCCTTCTGTGTTCCAGATCAGACCAAACCAGACAAAAGGGGATTGATAAACCACCCCAAATATAAACTTTGTGGTTTATTAACCATCTAAGTAGCCATATTTCTATATTTAGTCAGTGAACTTAACATCAAACAAGCCTCCACAAAGTGTTCCAACGTGTACTATTTTTGGAGGGGTGTAATTGTTGATAAATAAGTCTGGTTGTATATTTTATATTTCATGTGTCTACAAATTCCAGGAAAAGACCAAAACCAGCAATAAATGTATCACTAAAAAGCGTTGTGGTATATCGTATTCCTCTGTGCTATAGAGCTACACTGTTGTCCAAAAACAATTAGAACATTAATGAGCCACATCGTTACACTGTGTAACATGAACACCATATCCACCAATGTTTGCTGAAACCTACGTGAGGAAATTATTTAACCTTTTTCAAAAATGAAACAGCATTTTTGCGAGCCGTTTTTATAGATTTACATCTTCAGTAGGAACCAATGGGGTTGGGTCTGCGTGCCACAGACAGGCTGGGCAAGCAAAGGATTGCGAGACGAACCAACACATCGTAGGATTTGAGCTTTTCATGCGATTTGTTGACAGTAACATATGTTAATATAAAATATTTCCTGCCGTATCCTAGCTATAGAGAATTGACACCTAAATACTTGTGGAGATGCTGGATCCAGGTGTCCAGAGGGACTTATGCTGTATTCAAGGTGAAAAATTATTCAATTACAACGTACATGTAGCTGAACATTGTTGGACGGAAGCAAGACATGTTGTCATGAGTCATACAAAGAGATGTTTGATTATTTGTTACCTTACACAATCTTTGGTCCCTCGTTGTAGGTTTAGCAAGTCTGCAATTACATCTAGGAATGTGACGAATTAACAATGATAGAGTTGGCCTGTGATCAGATTCTGGGTCTTATTTATCAATAAAACAGCATTTCTTTTTTTTTCTTTTTTTTTTTTTATTGCTGGTGGAACATTTGATCATTATTTTCTAGACAGGTGGCATTAGCGCCTTTTATATGGCTCCTCTGTGACCCTGTACGTTCTGCTATAATTACCTTTAATGGTATGAATGCAATATAATTTAACTGACATTTCGCATACTCACGTTCACGGTCACGAGAACAGTGAGTCAACTTGATGATGAATACTGTATGTAAATGTGAATGTCTACTCTGTTTAAACTACAAAGGGAGATGTGTGTGTTTTACCAAACGTATTGATATTTGCTGCTTCTGGTACCCAGCTGAGTTGAACCAGGGGTCAATCCACCAGTCCAATTTGTCGGTAAACGCAGACTTATTCCCCTCAGTGATTCCAGTCGATAATGTTTGACCTCATGTGAAAAACAGGAACACAGAGGCGGAGAACGTGGTACTTACAGACTTGGGAGCTGAAGTCACCAAGCGCAGTCCCACATCAAAGGGAAAGAGCATGTGTCACCATCATCAGTTCTGGTATTTATGCAACCATGAAAGTTGCATATCGATATCGAGTGTGGCAGGGAGGATAAGCCTGCAGAAGAAAGGCTAAAGTGGATTTGGAGTGGGGGGAGGGGGGTGTATGTGCAAGAGCAGATAAGAGTTAAGGACTTTTTTTAGGATCTGACACATTTCAGTTTGAGGTGATATTGTCTGCCTTTTATTTATACAACCCTAACTTCAAGTCGTTCATTGTCATTGTACAGAGTGCACAGCAGTCAGCACTTCCAAATAGTGGTATAAAGCCTGGAACGCTCTCAAATTGGATGTGCGTCACGCTTAACTTTCAAATGCACCCATTGTTTTTATTTGGCAGCATTCTGTGCTGGTGACTTGTGTGCCCTTAAACTGTTTTGATTTTCTGAAGCATTTAAAAAGCAGCCAGACCGGTCCAGCTAATCTTAGCCACACTTAGAAGGGTATTGCCTAAACATGGAAATGAAGTTACGTTGGCACAGTTTTGAGGTGCTTGTACTTTAATTTAGTATTTCCATTTTATGCTACTTTTACCACTACATATCAGAAGGAAAGGTAGTGATTATGATAAACATAGTGGTCTAGTCCACCGCTATATGTCGTTTTTTTCTTTCTGTTTACACTGAAAAAAACATAGCTTATAAAAATACAATTCATTGTAAAAGATTAAACCAGTGACTCCCAACCTCTTTGGCTTACCCCTTTTAAAAACAGCAGCGTTTCGTGCAGGCCCATTATTTGAGTTTTGTCTAAAAGCTATTTGAGCTGCAATGCATATGATCATCTTAAAGGATACAATACATTGTTATACAATACTATTAACTCCCAAACAGTACTGAAGGTTAAATTGTCAAAATGAGATCTACCTCAACCATTTACATCATTAGAATGATGCTTTATATGTTAATGTATCACTGATACTGATGCAATAATATACACTGTATATGACACTCTGATTATCTCTCTGCATGATAAGTCCAATTACTTTTGATACTCCAAAAAATACTAACAGAAATCTTCCACCACTGCCTAAGCACAAACACTACATTTCTTTGTTGTCTGTGTTGTCTGTAGAACTGTATAATGAAGGCCTATCCATCGCAATGTAAATCAGAGCTTCAGTAAGCTGGATCCTTCTTGTTTCATTCCTTCCGTCTGCAGGCATCCAACAGAAATGTCAGACGAAGAACATCAGTGTGACACACGTCATATTCACTCTTCAGTTCTGCTTTAAATACACCCTCCAGATTAACTGCATCTGACATTAGTGACTTAGCTTTTAGGGTTTTTAGTGCAGCCCATCTCCAGGACAGCAGACAGCGGCTATTAAGAATTAATTATAAACACAACAATTAGTTTTCTAGTTTCAGTTCAAAAGGGAGTTCATTTTCATTCCCAACTGCAGTCTCCCAAAGCTACATGCGTCAAGAGGGTCATTAAAGAAGAATTGACGAATCATTGTGTTTTGTTTTGTTCTGTTTTTTTCATTGTCCATGAAGCTGCAGCATGCATCGTGTGCGTGCTCGTGTGCACGTGCGTGTGTAAGGCAGACTGCTGTATAAAATACCCCTCTCTGAAGCAGTGGTGCTCACTTCGGGACTCTATAGCTTTTATCTGAACCTCCCGCAGGCAGTCAGCAACAAGGTGGGGAGTAGAGACAGGAGTGCGTTCACTGCCTCGAGTTCTGTCTTGGCGTAATAAAGGAACATTTCATGTGTGACACTCACACAGCCTACGGGCGTACACCATCTAAAGCAGACTTTGAGCTAGCAATAATTAACGTAAACATATGGCGTGTGCCTCCATTGGATTGTGCCTCTCCACCACGCAGCCTCAAGTCTTATGTAGCGCCTCAGCAAGAAATAATCCACTGCACATGCTAATCACTTGGCAATTGATTTGGCCCTTTTTGGTCCAACAATTTCTGTAAACCACTGAATTGATCTGAGAGAAATCAATTAACAGCTCAGGGTAGGTAAATATGAACAAAAAATATGGATTGCTCTGTATACAATATGACCATCTGAGCAAATTCTGGCTGCAGCTTGTGCAGAGTTGCTCAGCGTGAGCAAATTCCATTCAGGTTCGACTAGCCCCAGGTGAACTGTGATAACCAGGCAGTCTGCAGTGATAAAGTTATCTTATATCCATCAAGAAGAAAATGCACTTAACCCTCAACATTCAGGCCTGCTGTGTTATCAGCACTATAATGGAAATTGATAAAAGAGAGCAGTCTTATCATAATCCTACATACATAACAGCAGGGAATTGCTATTTTAGGAGGCTACAGGCGAAGGAGCCAGGCAGAACGGAGAGGGCAGGAAGAGAGGGTTGCTTCCTAGTTGGAGATGAGATGTTATCTGGCTGTATTGATGGAGCAGCTCATGGAGATGCAAGTAGCGTCGGTTTTGTCGTAAGACATTTCTCATAACCATAGCCAGACTGTAGCTGTCATCACAGGGGCGCAGTAGCTAAGCAACGGCTGACTCAGCGAAATCCTTGGGCCTGCAGCAGGACTCGCACAGAAAATAAAACCCTGATAAGCATTAAAAAGTGAGGGAGAGATGGGGGCTTTGGGAGTTATTAGAGATAGTGGGAGTGAGAGACCCAAATATGAGAGGGAGATTATTATAGACACAGTGAAAGGAAGAGAGCGGGAGAGAAAAGAAAAGTGGGGCTGCATGAATTTGCTACATGCTGACTCCATTTGTTTGCGTCCCTGTGCATTTTATTAAGCCTCTAACATTAAACAGATTTAGCGGGAGCATCCAAAGTCATAGAGTAATTATGCTTTTGGAAATGCTGTGATTAAAAACGCTCGCTTAAAGTATCAATCCACTTTTCTTTTTTTCTTTTTGTTTATTCCCAGAACGTGCTGATGTGGATTTACCCTCTAAATTTAGAAAAAGAGAAGAAGAAAAAAAAGCTACAAGGGAAATTTCATAAAATATTTGAAAAATGGAGATTTAGCCATCAGGCATGCATATAAAGTACATCATTTGCAAGCTCAGTGATTTCCTGCATCAAGCATGTCCTTGAATTGATAGGTGCAATAAACATACGTGTAGGTCACTCTGAATTTTGGATGCCAGACTCATAACTTCACTACCCAGTATATATACTTTCTGTTTAAGACGGAGGAATAAAGAGAAACTGTATAAGTGAGGAGGCGATCAATAATGAAAAAGAACAGTATCTGTGTGGAGAACGCTGTGAACGTCTCCTCTGTCGGGATATCTTCCTGCAGCTCGCACTGTGCTGAGGTGGCTCTCTTATGTGTCCAGATACCCCACAGAGACGTTGATTAAGTCAAGCTGAAGGCCAAAGCCTGACTGCAATCGAGAGCCCCCAGCTCACTCAGTAAGCTATCAGGTGACCCGTCTCTCTCACTCATTCACTCTCCAGTTAGATACTGATGCTGAGAGGAGCTATTAGAGGCTGGGCTCCTGCCCCAAAAAGCATTCTGCTGGGTGTTGATAACCGGCAGGTACCAGGAGGTGGAGGGAAGGAGGGAGGGCTGGGGTGAGGATATGGCAGCACTGGGAGGCGGAGGAGGGTAAATGATCTCTGAAGGCCATCTTATTAATGGAGGCTTTTCATTACTAGCACTAATGCAAATGATTGGTGGGGCTAATGAGCTCGAAGGTCCGTGTGAATGAGGGCTCTGTGGAGCAGCAGTGTGTGATGATCATAGCGGGAGATGAAGGTGATGAGTTTTGAACATCATATCTGGCCATGATGAACATTTTGCTTGTAAAGAGGAATAGAGAGAGAAATGGATGAATGGGCTGATGGGTCGGCAAGTCAATTGTGCAGCAACTCAATATGGCAGGCTGCTACAGGCAAGAGGGTACAAGATGAGTGGCAGAGGAGACAAGCGTATTTCACTGTCAGTGGATTGAAGTGAGGCAAAGCATGGAAAATGTCTTGATCGGCTTCTATAAAGTGCGTGCACACTCTCAGTGTGTAAGCATTTAAAAGACGATGGAGCGTCGCGCGTTCTTTGAAGGTGCGGCATCCCCTCATCAAATGTCATGAGCGTTGCATGATATCCCGTTTACACTCTTTACCGAACACCAGCGCAGTTCCCCTGCTTTTGGTTTGTGCTGCACTGTGTTAAAGACACCCTTGGTGGTTGCTGTGAACCTTGCATGTAGAGGGATTTAGCCCGATTTACAGCATGGTGTGTACAGGATCAGTTCTGGCTCAGGAGTGTCTCATGTGGGCTCTCGCAGGGGAGCTGCGGGGGGAGGACCGAAGGCCACTGATGGATGGTCAAGGACACTGAACCCCTCCCCCACCCCCCTGCTCAGAAGAGCCCATCTCTGAAGCCGTGTCCTCGGGGGATTGGGATGCTGCCTGGCTGGCTGCCGTCTGTGCGCCACTCATGACAGGCTGTTCGGAGGATACCAGCAACTCAAGGGATGAATTATCCGCTAAACAACAAAAGAATGAATTGGAGACTTAATCCAACACAAAAACACTGCAGATTCCGTTTTCTTCTTCCTGCATTTTCACTTTGGAACATGTATGAAACTTTACGCGAGAAAAAACAAGATTGGGGATTTCTGAATGGATCTTTAACCCAGCGTGGGTGACGGGTAAAGGGCTGACAAGAGGAAGGGAAAGGAGCTCACGCTATTACTTAATGAGTGATGATGTTCCAGTGATTTACAGTGCCGTGCATAACACTCAAGATGGTACTCAAAACAAACCCCGCATTGAGTGTCACTGTTGCATATTTCAGTATGATTCATTATCTGTGTCAACAGTGGCTGAGGTTCAGGGCCTTAGCATTTGTTGTGCATATGATATGTGGGTGACAAAACTGCTGTCGATGGAGATTTTGGTGGGAAGGGGGAGGGAAGGGGAGAGAGAGAGAGAGTGTGGCTCATACTCCCGGCACACTATTTAAAGCTGATGGCTTTAGTCCAGGATCAGAGGAGAGAACTACGGATTGTTATTTTCATATGACTCTGGCTAGAGCTGGGGAGGCTTTAGTTTTTCATTTCAATTCGGTTGCAAAACAGTAATCGAAGCGTATCGCTTTCATCTCCACTTATCTCCTCCACTCCTCTCCCTTTGGAGCGCTGCTTGTCTTCCCGGCGTTTGTGCATCTTGACACTGTTGGTTTCTCTATGATATATTGTCTGGGATTCTGCTACTTCATTGTAGCTCGGTGCTGATGTACATGGCAATTAAATTCAAACCCAAAAGAGGTATAGCTCAGTCAGACACCCCCCCCCCTCTCCTCCCTCTTCCTCTCTCTCCTGTCCGCTGCTGCAGCCTCGCTCTCGCACCCCTTTCAATCACTGTCTTTTTCCCCAGTTCTCTCTTCCTTTGATTCCTCCTTGCTCTCCCCCGTATCTGTCTTTCTTTTGCGCTCGCTTTTTGTCTGTCTCTGCATCCTTTCTATTCCCTTCATGTTAATAAGCAGAGTAATGGTGTTGCAGGCAGTTCCTGGTTGGGGAGTTAATTAAAATGGCAAGTTACAACCCACACAGTCAAAACAATGGAGGCCCCTGCTTTTCGCAGTGACACAAGGAGATATTAAACAACCCAAAATCACACACTGTAAGGAGGCAGAAACCCAGTAAGACAGACTATCCCCTAACCTCACTTCTCCTGAAGTACTGAGGGGTTTATTGTTACACCCTCCAGACCAGTCAACATTAGTCAGTGCAGAGATCCAGTAATTACCTTCCGAGCTCCCTGAACTGCTGCATGAAAAGCAGTTGTGTACAAGATATTAATGTCATTACTGCAGCATTTACTGTGCCAGAAACTACACTGACACTGATCAGATGAGCAGCTGAAGGAGGGGAATAGCGACATCTGCCTATTCCCCACCCACCACCACAAACACACACACACACACACACACACACACAACCTAAATGATTTTGCTAGCGTGGCTAGCACAATGCAGCGCACTTGGGCTCGGGCAACAGTGGGCCGGCTGAGCAGGACAGGAGCAGTTGCTATGGTTACCATTTCTCGGCTCGCTCTCACAGCCCAGGAAAAACTGTGTCATTATCCTGTACTTTGGATAGGAGAAGAGAGAGAGAAAGAGAGGGGGGAAGGATACAGAGAGAGAGAGAGAGAGAGAGAGAGTGAGGTAGGAAGGGGAGACAAAGATAGAAAGGCAGAGACAAGGAGAAAGCAGTTCACACAGGCCAGCTGTGCATCTAACACACACATCATCAAAATTTGCACCCATTTGTGCTCCCCTATTCACCACCACCCCCCTTTCCGCCTGTCAGCGAAGCTATGGTTTTCACTCTAATAGGTAAACAACTTCAGTGCCGACAAATAATGCTTGAAAATATCAGGTAAAAGCAGTGCTGTGTCAGGTGATAATGGGATGTGCCCCCCCCCGCCTCCCCTCCCCCACCCCCGGCATCTCCTGTGAAAATTGTCTCCCACAAGCTTTTATGTTGGTAAAAACAAGATCAATCTCTGCATCATTGTATTTATTTTAACACACCAACAGCCATATGCCACTCTAATGACAACCAGTGCGGGTTCTTATAGAATTAATACCCGAGCCACAATAACGACAGCACAGTGGGGTAACAATCCTCCTCAAAGTCGCTACCTGCCTCAGAAATACAGGAAGAAAAGGACGTTATACTGTACATCCATGATCGCATCTGTGTGTGTACAGTACGAGGTTGTGGATATTATTGTTGTTAGCTTTTTGCTCGGTAGTTTGTGCAACGCGAGGTCCACATCAGAAGAGTTACATTGTGAACTAATTACATGGCTGTGTAAATAGTGGCACCCTGCTGATATGGGCTGTGCACCACATGATTTCCCCTGGTAGAGCAGAGCCTGTTTGCGCTGCCTTGCTGTGTGTGTGTGTGTG
>CALSBV010011200.1:11669230-11705666 GCA_943590825.1 Bovichtus diacanthus | reverse complement strand
AGTGTGTGTGTGTGTGTGTGTGTGTGTGTGTGTGTGTGTGTGTGTGTGTGTGTGTGTGTGTTGTAACCTGTGAGGTGGGCTTTATTGAGCTGCAAACTAAAAGAGTGTGTCTGTGTTGTTGAGGAGGCAGAGTAGCCCCTCCAAATGAAAGGCTGCTCTCTCCCTCTCCGTCCGCCTGACGCAGCTCTCCAGAGAGACCTGTTCATATTACTGTGGCTGTCTGCTGGTCAGAGGAACACAAACGGCACAAAACAAAGCCTGTGATAGGAATGTGAAGAAAAAGACCTTGTGTTGCCCTCGTTTATTCTCCTCTTTCCACTGATGGCTTTTTTTGTATCACTAATATCAAAGAGGGGAAAGACGGAAAGTGTTTTGACACTCAACTAGAAAAATATGAGATGGAAGAAAAGTGTTTTAGGATATTTTAGAATCTGTGGTTAGAGTATTTTCCTTTTAATGCTGCTTTATACTTCTACTCCACTTGCACTAAAGGGAAATATTATATTTTATAGGAAACATTATTCTTTTTGCTCCACTTAATGAGTTTTATTAACATACTATTACTAAGGAACGTACTTAAGTACCCTTAAGTAAACCTAGATGATACAATGTTTTGTTAAAGACTAAAGCAGCAGTTCACTTTTTGTTGGCTTGTGACTCGTTGTGATTTCCCTTCTAAACTTCTCACAAGGTTTCATTTAAATAACAGTTTTTTGTAGGTCAAAGTTGTAAAACTATATTTCACAAAAAAAAAAACTGAGATTATAGAGTATTCCAAGAAAAATGTGTGGCCGATTTCAGCAGATCAGGAAAAAGCTTAAAAACCAGTTCCCAACCACATACAATTTTTAAAAAAAACTATTAGAATATTATAAAGGTGTTCTTTCATGTTCACTCAGCTAGGTTTCAGAATGCTAAAAAACACCCTCAATCAGAAAAGTTAAGACGGCGAAGAATTCTCAAAAGGGCCTAAAGCGCAGAGTTTCCGTCTGATAATATCTTCTGGAATGAGGTTTGCGTTACATTAAGGAAGGATCAGAATGTCCATCTCTCGTAAGCCCTAAAGAAAGGGCGTCGTCACATCCTGATTGGCCGAGAGGAGAAGTGCACCAAGCTGCTCTCAATTCTTAATTAGCAGCCCGTCCCCACAGCCTGCACAACAGGTGATCTGAATAACCCTCCAATCAACTCAGGGCAATTGTGACATTCAGCTCGAATGAATTGAGGGGGAAAGAGAAATGAGAGCAAGTACCAAAGAATGAGGAACTGCCACAAATTGTGTGCTCATTTTCCCTTTCCCAGCCCAGTGCCACCTGTTGTGTTTATTTAATTGTATCCAAAATGTTATTCCTAATTATTGTCACTTATTTATTTTTGATAAGAGAGCAGCAGTACAATACATATTCAGTACACCAATGCAATGAATAATTTATGAATCGACACTACGCTATACAGCATAAAACCGTAGGTATGCAAGCAACAGCTCAAGTTATACCTAAATTAGTCAAAATCCATCGAGCACATGGCCTCCTAACCCAGACACAACTTCCTTAGCAATGCACGAACAACTAAAAGAGACAAGATGGGTATTCAGGCCACATTTAGGACCAGCTGCTACTCAGACAGCTCTGTAGGGAGGGCTTAAAGTTTCTAATGGAGCTGATCGACTTGCAGACACCTATTGGACTAAACCAGGGTTCTCGACCTTTGGTAACTTAAGGCCCACTTCTGATTGTTAAATCTAAAAGACCACCTTCCCAAATAAATAAGAAAAAAACCCTGAAAAAAATGAATACGAAATAAACTGGGTTGTAAATGCAGTCACTGTCGGCCGTAAATGACCAAAATAAACAATGACTGCTGCAGGGTTGTCTCCCAATGATGCATTTTGTGTCGCAGCATCCGAGCGAACGCTAGCTAGCTAACAGCGGCGAAACACGTGATGATGTTGTGATTCGCCTGGTGATAGTCAAACCTAACAGGTCATTCACATTATGCATTTTAGTATAATGTTTTTTTGTGGTTTTTTTGTGTATTGTTAAGCACATTTAGATATAAATGATAAATCAGTATCAACAGTCTAATAATGTGATATATGATAATATATCAGTTACAGTGGCCAATTTTCTGCAGAATGAGTACTGTGAATTTTGAGGTTTGAAGTGCATTTTGATGATAATATTGGTACTTTTACTTAAGTAGGATTTTAAATGCAGTACTTTTAACTAATGCAGTATGTTTACTTTGTGGTGTTGGTACTTGTATACAAGCACAGGATCTGAAACCCTTTTCCATTACTGTTCAGAATATACAATAGCAGGAGTCTGGTGAAGTATTTCTCTTACAAGTAGAGAAACTCAAAACAGCCAAAGTGGAACAGTAATTGCAGTTTAAACAGTCTCATTTGGAAGCACCATACCAAGACTGCGGGTTTACAAATGGTGAAATTGCAATCACAACTAATCAGAGCTTCTCTTGTTTCCTGCCCACAGCGCCCAACACTGCACCCTATGGGAGCACAGGAAGTGCGCACATCCCGCTGGCCTGCCAATACCTGGTCCTGGCTCTCTCCTCCTTCATCAGTGTGTACTAGCAGAGGCCAGTCCAGATACAATGACTGTCGAGAGCATTTATGAATCCCTTTTGACATTGCTGAAGGCTGGAATCCAATCTGGTACAGTTTGTTGAAAAGCCGTGAAGGGGGAAATTAATCAGCGTTACTTTGTGTGGGGATATTTACTTTTTTTTTTTTTTTTTTTCTCTATGCTTTTTGGTGAAATTTCTGTCATGTAAATACTATGATGTTTTTTTATTATTATAATTATTATTATTATTTCCTCTCTTCTGTCACCTCACTTTGTGAATCAGTGCAACCCCCCCCCCCCTCCAATCATATCAAAAGCCCCCAAACTCCCCAAATGAGTTACTTTCATGCTCTGGGAGGCAATGGCGCAAAAACATTTTCATCCGTTTTTGTACATGGCTAAAAAGAAGCAATTGTGCCAAGTCTCTCAGTACACAGAATTACCATACCAATGTTGTATTGAATGTATTATGGGTTGTTGAACAAAGGAAAGACATTTAGATTCCTAACAATACAAATTCTGATTATGGAGTGTGCTTAAAAAAAAACAGGAAAAAAAACAGGAAAAAAAATATCAAAAGAACAAAAAAGGCAGGGCTTTTTCAGGCCCTGTATTGTCATGATTACTCGCTAGATGGATGAACAGTGTTGAAGGTGTGCTTTGTTGTATTCTGAAATGGGTCCTTCAGTTACTATGCCTGCCTAACAGATTTGATCAGGCAGCCGTCAAAGTAGCAAAGTATACTGTATTGTATCTTTATATTTTAATATAGTGTAGGCTTTTGTTTTAAAGAGGGACCAGCTTTTCTCATTCGACCAAGAACATTAACACAGACTTTGTACAGTATGAAGGGAGGAACATCGCTGCCCTATGTTTACATTTTTCTTGAAAATATAAATACTACAGTATATACTCCATACTTTTTCTTTCAGAGACTTCACGTACGTGAATGTCTCGGCAAACTGTTGCAGTTGAGAAGAAAAAGCAGAGCCCAAGTTCAACTATTGTAAGCTTTTCTCCTAAAGATGCGGTTCTTTGAAACATGCCACCTCCAGTGGGCGTCTGAGCAGAGCGTTCTGCCTCTGAATTATTATTATATCCTACTGATCATCGACTGGCTGAAAACCCACAGCTGCACACTGTAAGTCGCTTGAGGTTTTTGGCTTCAACTTATGGCATGATACTTAAATAATGGACTCTGGGAAAGCAGCAATCTGCATCGCTGTATTTTATTCCTCTGTTTTTCTTTACAGATAATACAATACCTAAATATACTACAGTCTCTTACAGTAAATATGTGTACTTTATCTCACCAGTTAACAAATAAAGGACATCCAGAGAGCCAAATACACCAACAATGAATAATATAGAAACCTGCTTTGCCTCCAATCTGAGTCCTTCTCATGTTAGTTATGAACACAAAATAAAGACTACAAACATGCCCTAAGGTGCTCGGAGCTTCTCCAAGATGAGAGTCCATTTTATTCAAACAGCTGATAAGTGTCCACAGGGCCAGTGAATGTCCAGCAGAGAATAAATTAAACCATGAGGTCGTTTAATAGGAGAAAATGTGGCTTTTTCTTCACTGAAATCAACCATATCAAGGCTCAAAACAGTTTACTTTTTGACTGTCATGGCATATTCATCCTAAAGTATCTTCAATTCATGGTGTAAACAGAGATACTGTACTGTAATGCCTTAATAGTACCATAGACATTAAATTAACCTCCTTTAGAAGGACACTTCCAGAAGCTCTCAATAAAATACAACTCATTTGTTTGACATATTACTGCTTATTGAATGTTCATGAACCAGTAGCTGACTTATCTTCCTAATTAGGCATTATATTCAGTAAAAAAAAAACTCTCAACTCATTGCTCCTGCAGGTATTTTCAAATAAGCCAGTTGCATCTGATAAAAAAAGCAGTATTTGTCATACAGGTTGACATGTTTGCAGGTCTTGTTTGGATTTGGATTGTGTTATATTATGCCCTGCGACCGAGAGACTAACAGTTCACGCAGTATTTTCACATGAACTTGTAACTGCAAACCTATAGAGAAATAGCCATCGCAGTTAAAAGACTTAAAGCACAAACACTGTTATTACTTTTACGTTTTGTGGTGATTTGTTTTTAGGTCTGCTAAACATTTTTATTTTATTTTATTGTTTGTACTGAAATTGTTATCAGCTTGTTTTACAAATTATAAAAATACTGCACCATATGATCTTGTTTAAATGTTAAGGTATAATGAAAATGGGTCAGAAGTATATTTATTCTCTTCCTTTATGAAAACAATGTATAAAAAATTACATTTGAAACATGTAAAACTGGATATGTGACATTTATTTGAATGAGGCACAGTATGGCATAGTTTATAATGTTGTCGGGTTCATTTAGATGCCATAGCTGTTGTTGATTTTTTGTCAGACGAGTACATTAAAAAGAAAAATGTTTGCAATCAAATTACCTACTTTTTGAAACAGAGAGGGTGTGAACCAATATAACAGTATTATAGAGCAGAATCAATGTGTGTATATTTGGAGAAAATAGGATAACTTTTGATCTTTAGAGCCAGTGTGTAGTCATAGTTTTCACACACTTGCGTGTTTAACGATGTGCGGAGAGTATGGTTGTGCTGCATGTCAAAGTTAACCTGTGTTTTTGAGGTGGCCATTTTACAAATATTCATACTTTTTATGAATGGAACCAGTTTTTTCCAAAAACCGTTGGTTCTTAAACCTGGTCGAAAAATACATACCTCCTACAGACCAGCCGGCTATGTTTGTTTGTGATTTATTTGAAACAACTTTTGCTGATTAACTAAAACAACTGCTGTTCAGAGTCATAATGATATTTGTGGCACATTGGTGACAGTCTGGAGTTTTGTTGGTTGCTTGTCTGAGCAGTCAAGACCATGCTAGTGTTCATACATATGAAATGTACTGGATGTTGAAAAATGGTATTAACAATCCCTTTTATCGAATCACTATTATTTGCAATAAAAGTCTTCATGTTACAATATAAACCCACATCTGAGTTCATGAGCACTCAAAGGGGTTGTCATCATCACTGGGACAGGGTTAAGACAATGTCCTCCTTAAAGTATGAAATGTCTCGTCGCTACGTTCTCCCTACACCCCCAAATGTGTCCCCTTTTAAATCAAGCGCAGAATCATCGCTGTTAGCAGGTTCTTCATATTCCGATTGCATAAGCTGTAAGCGTGCATCGTTCGGCAAAAGGTGGTTTGTTGGAGAGGAAAAACACGACTGTACCGTTTCACTTTTCAAAAACTAGGATAACGTCTATTGGTGTTAAAACTAGCTACGTAATGAGTCTGTTGGTCAGTAAACAATCTTACGTTGGCTAAATGCACACGTCAAAATCCAGCCCGGTATGTTACAGCTAGACCTGAGTCAGCTAAAGCTAGCCAATATTAATTCAATAATACTTAGAATCCCTCAGTGATATTTTTCAGAACATAACACACTAAATTGTGATCACCTAAATCGGCACCTTTGAATATTTAGGACTGAAAATCCGTGAAATTGTATCAATTTAGATGATACGTGATATCTTCAGCTTTTATTGTCAGACGTGACTTACCATATTTTTGTCACTGACGCAGACCACTACACAGCAGTCCCCACTAAAAAATAATACCACTTTTTTTGAATAAAGGAAAAATAATTTTAGGTGTCACACTATTGTAGCTGCATATTTTCGCTAAATGCGAGCTGCAGTACATTGGTCTGGTTTTGTAGATACAGATGAATTATCAAGTCCTTTGAAGTTGACAAGCAAAACACTGATTTGCCAGTGGAACAGTTGAACCCTGGTGAAACTAACACTGGTGGGATCATTCAGAGGCTTGAGAGGTGTGAGGGAAATATCAGGCTCTTTGTACAGCGTAGCTTGAATTATTGAGTCATCTTAATTTTGCCATATCATGCAAATTTGATCCCCTCCCCTCTGCCCTCAAACCCTGCATAAATCCTCCTGAGCCCAGATGGCCAGAAGCCACAGTACATAGGATTAAACACCATTTACACTGCATCCTCATCATTGACTGGAGATTGTCGCTCAGTATATATGATCTGGAGATATTTACAAATGTAAATCACTGCACATTCATCATGCATCAGAGGCCGATTACGGCTTATTCTTTTTTTTTTTTCCCGCAACAGCACAGCGCTTTCGAGTATCCTCTGACCTGAATACACTCCTGGCTTAAAGTATCCACAGTTGTGTGACCTACCTCATAAAAGTTCAGTTGAAAAAGTCATGTTGATGTACAAGCTGAAAAGAGGCCATGCCACCCACCTGCGGAGATCACTGCCTCACCTCCTGTCCCCAGCTGACAGTGCAGGGGGAAAAAATCTCTCCACTATTAAATTTAAGATAAGAGGATTTTAAATATTCATGCTTGTGCGTATTATTACGGACCCACATTCCCCACTCTGAATTTTTAAATTGTCCATTTCGAAGCTCCTCTCACCCCGATGCATCAGAATCCTCTTGTTCTGTTTGCATTTATAACAAGTTTTGACTTATGGAGCAACAGCTCAGTCTTAAAGGGGGACAAGTGCTGTACTGAATGTGCCTTTAAAATATTTTATCAATCATAACCAACCCTCATTTAGAGCACTAATGCTCCTGCACGCAGTCTTTTAGCTCATTGCTCACCTCAGTTTTCCCTGGCTATTTATAACATGAGCTCAACATTCAATATTTCAACATAGAAGCAAACTGCATCACTAATTAAGTTGAACAGTTATTCTAACACATGTAACCCCAAAGTAGCATAGACTACAAATTAATTAAATGGAGCTAAATGTCATCATAATTAAAATAATTAGGATTGATGCATAGTTCACGTGAAGTCGTGTATTTAACAGAAGCAGGGTTCAAATCATCTTCATCCTGGTTCTTATCAGGCTAAACTGTGGACACAAACTCCCCTTACTCTTTGTTTCCACGTCTTTATGATGGGCAGGGACGCATTTGAAAGGCATGTAAATAATCTTCTCTGTGACTGACATACTGTACCTGACACTATCTAAAAATATTCCTGCTGCAGTAGAAAAAAAAAAAAGAACACACACAGCTTGAGTTTAAACAAACAGCAAGAAATATTTTGCGGATGATGTGCCACTCTAAAAAACATCATGACTGCTGTGACGCTGCAACAGTGTTATGCTGTGGCAACAGGAGCACAAACGCTGTATTGCCAATAAAACGCTGATGTAGGGAGGTGATTCAACATAAAGTGGCATTTAAAGTCTTCAAAGAAACACATGAATGAATACCGACGATGAGTCATTTTGTATTGCAACTAATACAAATGTTCAACCCATCCATGTGTGTTTTCAGCGCAAGACGCTTGTTATTTGACCACTCAATACTTTTCATTCTGCAAATGAATATATGTAAAACAGCATTATCCTGCGGCAAAACAAAGGCAGCGTATACTGTGGGTTATGGAAATGATTAGCATGGTGTCAAAGTGCTGTTTGGCTCTTCAGAAAGGCGTCTGTAGCCGGCATGAATGCGGAGGAGAGCGGGGGAGTTGTGAGAGAGGGATTCCTCCTGACCCTGCGGTTAATGAAACCCTTCCTGTGCCTTTGTCAGTTTTAACTGGGAGATTTTGTCATACTACATGCTGGAGCTGCCGCCTGGCTCCTGCCGTGGTCATCGCACTTCCCTGAGCAGCATACTGAGTTGTCAGTATCAAAAACAACTCTGTTTCAAGTGCTAGCGTTCAGCCTGGAAGATATGATTGTTGCACAGCAGGAAAAAGCTTTCCCTCCTGTCAAACGCTGGCAGAAAGAGTAAAAAATATTTTAATTCTGCCTCTACAAGTAGTCTCTGGGCAAGTTTGATTCAGTACTAAATAAATGAAAAAATTTCAATTGGTACAGAAAGAGAGTAATTTCTGACTGGTGTGACTTTTCTTTGAAATGCCTCTGATAGTGTGGCAGCTGCCAATGTGAGGTTGCATCAAGTATTTGTCAACCTGTCCCTCATTATTTCCACTGAACTGGAAAATAAGTTGCCAGCCAATGATGCACAGCCTGAGATACTGCCTGGGTTTTAAAGCAAGCTATCTCAGCCAGGTCTCTCCCTCCATGACGCCGATGACTGAGTCACACACTGCGAAGCGTTTTCACGCGAAGCTCCCAGGCAATTGTCTGTTTTAGTGAAGGATTGAACGGGTTTGCCATAGAGGGAATGTCATCATTTGACTGACAGTAAATGTAATCCTATTTTATTTGTTTTCACGTCCCAAAAGGCAGATTACGCATTGCTTTATATACACTGAATGACACAGCGAATCCGTTGTTTGTAGCTCCACTGCATCGTGTGTCTTCTGTGTTGTGTTTGTTTAACTGGAGTGACCTCTGGTGCAGTTCAAGGTAATGAGGTGCAGCCTTTCTTCTTCTTTGTTTCTGTGAATTGGATATATTTACTCATGCCATTTTAATTTTTATTTTTTTTTAACAAAAACTGGGAATGGATATTATGAGGTTGACCAGAACATCCTTACATTTTCTACACGGACTTTCGTTTTTTTCTTTTTTCTTTTATTCAAATGTTCAAATCGTCATGCTGAAAAACAATATGATGAGAAGTCTGGAATGGAAATGTTTACTTAAATGTGTATGAAGGTCCTTTAGCCACCAGGGATATAGTTGTACATTTATAGGCTCTAAAAATCACTGAAATGATATATATGGCTTTAAGTGGAATTGATATATCTATATATAATATATATAAATATATATTGATATTTGTTCAGAAATAAGAAAATTCATGTACTTTAATTACTTTAAAGCTTACATTGTGTATAGCACGTATGCAAGTCCATTTTCATCATGTTTGATGTAATTTTGTAGCAGTGGTTTGATACTAATAAATGGCAGTTGATGATGGACTTGTAGATTGTGTTTGTGTCGAACTGATGTGACCTTCACAACGACGGCGCTCTGCTTTCATATGTGTTCAAGAGGAAAGCGTTTGACAGAACATACTCACTCTGGAGCCGCAGTGGAATAGCGTAATTTATTCATAACAACATGTTACAGACTAAAAATATCCAAGTCATCCATTTAATGAGCCGATACTTTGTGATTAGAGGTTCTTGTGTAGAAACAACCTTTGTTTTATTTGTTTTAATGGGAATTTGTCATTTCTTTCAAGGTTTTTTTTTTTTATTATTGTTCAGTTGTATCCTTTATATAAATACTCAAGTCCCTGACATTCAATAGGAATAAAAAAACAACAACTATGGACTTTGGTGAACAGTAAAACCAACATTATGCCATTACTTCTTTCATTGGACATGTTGATCCAAATGCCAAAAACAAACTTTGTTTGCATCACCTCACACGTGAATTAAGACGCCTCAGCGCCAGGAGACTAATGTTCATTTCCTGTTTCCTTCTAACAGTCAACATGTTTTACTTTTATCCAGGAAAACCATCTTTCCCTAACTTTAACCAAGAAGTTTTTACAAAACAATCCCAACTCAAGGTCATCTTAGGCACCGTGGTGCCCGACCATAACCGAGTGTTCCCAAACCTTATCAAGCTCAAACTATGCTGCAGCATCCAGCTGTCAGTGACGTCACGGAAACATTCATGTGTGTCCTTTTTGGAAAGGAAGTTTAGATTATGCAAAATCAGCTTCAATATTCCCACTTTAACTAACTAATTAATGGATCAACACAATTATTAAGTCTGTTCTTTTTCCCCCAGTCCCCCTAAAAGCCAGTCACAGTGGCAATGGGGAGTTTGATATGATGAGAAACGGTTAATCCAGTGGCTGAATTATTGACTGGAACCAAAATGTGAGGACAGAAATCCTCCGGGAAGAGAGTTGAGCTGAAGCTGCTCTACACTCTAATTGCCCCCCGCCCACCTTTCTTCCTTGGCAGCCCCGTGTAGAGTGTTACAGAGCACTGATGAACTCGGCAACACACTTTAAATGTTCCAATAATTAAAGCCCACTGAGATTGTCAAGATAATGCACCGCACAACAATAAGCTGCAGCAATCCAAGAGACAACAGGTCTGGGCACATTGCTTTAATTGTAGTGTTCTTGCAATTGGCATATCCAGGAACATTTTTTTTTTTTTTTTTTTTAATGTGCTCTACCTTCTCACCTGAGAAGACAGTTGAGGCAAGTGCAGACTTTGTGGCTCTGGAGAGAATATGTAAATGTGCGGAGATGGAGTTTATGATCCAGAACTACTCGGCTCTGAGATGGGACAATAAGTGCCGGCAGCTGAAGCCAGGAAGGAAGAATTTGAAAAAGTATTTGTGATATAAAAGTGAGAATAATGAGAGCTGTGTCTCAGGCGGATTGCTGCTCTAACACGCCAATTAGGGCGACTGTGACAAGCTGGACGGCCGTTTTGGACGTTTGATACGTTTTGATCGAAACGTAATGCTGCCCGGATTAGGTTTTTTATCACATAATGAGGAAACTTTGCTAATGAACAAATTGTTAATAACCTCAATTCCAACTCCTCTCCTGTGGGGTCCCTCTGTTACTGAACTCAGCTCGGTCAGCAGAACCTCGCTCTGTCTTCAACCGTCGCTTGGATAATAAGACATTGTGCCGGAGAGGCTGTGACCACCTTTTGTAAGAGTTCAAAATGAGCTGATGTACAACTAATACTAACAGCTGCTGTTCCTTGTGGAAACAAAGAATATGTTTTAGGACGCTTATTGTTAATTGTGAGATTAATTAGTACTCTTTGCTGGTAACAAAACCAACCAATCACAATCAGAGAGGAAGGAAAGACTCAATGAAGTATACTGTGTATAATGGAAAACATGAAGGCGGGAAAATGTACCTTTTTTTTTTCCACAGATGGACTTCAATCATCACATATTTTGCCAAAGAAAGACATCTGTCCTAGTAAACAATCCCAGATTAATAATGTGTTAAACCAGAAGGTTCACTGGTTGTACCTTTAGTTTTGTGTGTGTGTGTGTGTGTGTGTACATGTTAACATCTACGTAAGTATTTCTATATGGAGCCCTGGCCACCATCTTCTTTAGAGGGTACACGTCAGTACACATGTATTTATTCAGAACAAGTTTTTTTTTACATGCATCGCTTAAATACCAAACCTCCTCCAATGTTATTTAAAGACTCAGGTCCATGAGCACATGTTGCATTCTTTTACATTTCCAAGCATCTTGATAAAATGAAAAGAGTGCATTATTTTTATGTTCATTATGTGTCCAACACTGCCGGCCTGCCGTCATGCGCCTGCAAACCCTACAATAAACACGCAATCAGTACACACATTTGCAGTTTCTTCAAGATGTTGTAAAATTCAAACACACAGAGCCGGGGTGCCTTACATAACCATAAAAGTAAGCCTGGCGGGGGCTGTCATCAAAAGTGTGCCTGCAGTCGCCTTCCTGAGATGAAAAACAAATGAAACACTTTGAGGCTGAGCTGATTCCCTTCCTGTTCTGCAACTCCATCTGTCACTCCCAGCGACTTATTCTGAGCAAGAGTGCCTTCCTGCATGACCTCCATCACAGCCCGCAAGATGAACGAGGTGGGTCTGGTCTCTGTCCTCTGTCTTCTCTGTGCCAAGGCAGCAGGGGCACCGAAGCATCGAGAACACCTGCAAACTGAGAGTAATGAGGCAGCAGGCCGCGCGCACGCCCATCCTCCCTGCACTAATCAATCCAGCTAGCTATTAAGGGAACCAAGAAGAAGTGCAGCTAGTTAGAGAAACTTGAAGCTTCATATTTCTATAAACCCTTTTGTCTGCTCTCTGAAAGTGGTCATCTGTAGTTTCTATAGGATGGTCATGAGTTGTTTTTAAATGTTTTAGTCGTCCTTGACTTTTTGAATTCCTGTTGATTCAATTTGAGTTTCTGCCACCATTTCTGCCTATTACAGCTCATTTTTACTTCAATTTTCTTCTTCTTTTTAGTCCGTTGTTGGAGCCAGAAGCATTAGACACAGAACACCCAGTGATCAGAGGAAAGAGTTTCCACAACCTCAACTATTTGTCGTATAATAATCGGGTGTAATGTAAGTAAAATGTATGACTTTAGTCTAAATAAATACATTTCACCTAATTGAATCGTTGAATCAGTATTGATATGAAAATGCAAATGCATTTAATGTTGATGTTTAAATGCAGGGTTTACACACTTCCTGAGAGATTATTTTTTTTCCCAAACCCCCACAAGCGGTGGTTGTCATCTTAGTACATGAATGGAGTTTGCAGAAATATGTTTTATTATCGCTTGAAACGTCCATCTTCCTTCTATTCCATACCTTCAATTTGGTAGAGTCTCCTTCTTTGCTTTTCCTTTCTCTTCCTGCCAGCCTCCAACACAGAAGCCAGAGATGCACTGGAAAAAGACACGCTGTCACACGGTGCATATCCCAAAACAAATAATCATGCCACCGTGTCATTACCCAACCTCGACTTTCTCGGAGCAATCACATTCAAAGAGCATTTTTCAGGAGCTCCCTCCTCAGCACAACTAGTAAGCATGGCTAATGGAAATTTAATCAGCAGCAAGAGAGGACAGCAGGCATAATGCAACAGATGATAAATAGAAGAAAGATGCAAATGGTATTTATTTTAGACAGGCCGTGCTGACAAGCCTGATAATGCCTCATCACGCAGTTTCTCCCTGAAGCTTCCTTTTGATGGCTCCGGAGTGGTATGCACCATATTTCACAGCCTATCATTTATGGAATAAATTGTGTTATTCATAGAAATGGTTTTTACCTTTTTTTCCCCTGAATGTCTCTTGTCAGTGGAGCTTGAGCACTATGGCTGTGGGCTTAAATTAATAAAGAGAAATGTAAATTCTTGCAGTCATTACAAACCAACAGTACTTCAAAATTCCAAGCTTGTCCACATATTTTAAGACACAATTGTTCCTTTTGTGCTCTCCTATAGTATTAACACAGTTTGTACTTTGAGCCAAAAAAAAATCCCCTGAATACTCTATAACCTGCACCTCCAACAAAATGGATTTACCCTATTTTATTTCTATGGAAATTACACTTCTTACAGTGAATTCTTCTGTACGAATCATGTGTATGCAGCTCACACATGACGCAGATTCTGTATTTCTTATCAACATGATTCCAAGTACAAAAAGTGTTTCTTGAATCTATCAAGGGACTAAATCCTGCGTTTAGTCCCAAATGTCCTTTCTCAGTTGGCTCCGCGTCCTCGGTTTGTAACACGAAGGTTACATTCAGGCAAAAGGACACAAATCTGATTTAGTTATATTGCACATATGTGACTGATCTGCAGGCATTACGTTTTCGGGTTGTAAGTACGTGTGTTAATCCGTCACATTCTCGTGAAAGCAATATCTCAGCAACGCAGAACTGATTGGATTTTCGTGTTCAAAGGCTGAGGTAACTTTGACCTCGCGAAACACATTTTTGTTCATATGCTAATTATGACAATTACACACAAATGTTTAATCGGGTAAAATGATAACATGATGACATTTTGGACAGACATGGATATAAACAACTCCAGCAGTTGACGAAGGCATGCAATCGCAATCTTTCACATCGGTGTGAACCGCACAAATGGAACGTGGAATCTGATCTTTTCAATTGTAATTTGTGCAACACCTTCACATGTTTGCCTGGGACTTCAGTTTGAACATGCAACTTTTTTTTGTGACTTTTTGAGATTGACGTTCATCACAATTCTGCGCTGACGGGAGTCACTCAGTGAATACAGACACGTAGGACAGCTGCTATGCCAGTGGAGGGACAGTGAGGTGTTAGACCTCAAGTATTTGGGGTGACACTTGAGGGGTCGTATTGTATCCGCTCTGTGTTTGTAGCATTGCTTCCCAAAAATCCATAATTAGCCACTGCACATGAACTTATGTAAATCAAACCATGAAACACTGACTTCATTGGCCTCCGTTCTAACTCCCGTACGACAGCGCGTGACCTCTTTATTATTGGTCTTTTGTGCATGCGGGTCAGTTCATGGCCGCGACCAGTTCACACTGAAATCTGATATTTGCCACTTTTAAATAATAATGTGAACAGCCAAAGCCCCAGTGTATTCACATACAATTTAACAGATGATATCTAGATTTCAAAGGTATTAATGTCTCTTTTTATTTCAGTGTCAAATGTCCGTCACAGCTGCAGCATGTTGCTTAAAAACTGTTGCCTTTCAGTGCTAATCATGTGGGCTCCAGAACAACAGCTAATTGGACCTTGTGATGAGATTAGTGTTGTGCTGATGTATCAACAGGTCAGGTAAGTGCAAGTCCATCATGCAAAACTCTGTGAAATGGCTGGAGATTAAACTGTTGCAGCCAGGTTTTATTCTCTAGCCCTGTTGGATGTATATTAAGTGTGTAATTTACCTCTGAAAGGGCTTCATCGCGCCCCCTGAATCGACATGCTTTCACGCTGATCCAGCAGTCATTCTGTCCTGCAGCCCAGGTGCATCTGTGCCACAAAGTAACACAGCATGTCATTAGCACTAATATAGCTGTCAAGGGAGAGACAGCAGGCAAAGAACTCTTGCCTACACAAGAGTGCAGCTGAGCTGGTTCACGTCCCTCTCTTAAGTTTCTTGTTTTTCCTCGACAGCTTGAATCCGGCTGATACCTTAGCTGTCAGTACAACTGTACAGCTGTACAGAGCAGCATCCCTGCAGAGGCATCGCTAATCAAGTCTTGTTTTGGTCCTCAAAAGCTAGCGGTTGGACTTTTCTGAAACTGTCAACGCTGTCACACATCTCCTTGAACTGGCAGCCCATGAGAGGAAGTAATTTGATGAATCCCGGCACTGCATGCACACAGCCTCTATGCGTCATATAGTATGATCATAAAGTGTAAAAGCACAGTTTCTTGTAATCTCAAATGTGTTGAATATTTATTCATGTTAAGTCTGTTGTGCATCTTCACAGCACTCCCCTCCACAGAGTGCGACGAGAAAATGGAAAAATTCATTTAGCAGCAGCCTCTTCCAGCTATATGCTGCTGCAGATTTCGGGTTTGACATTGATGTATAATCTCTCATAAACACCTAAGAATTAAAAATAATAAAACACCCCCCTCTCCCTGGCTCAGAGACATACTACGTCTTCAGCTGGCTTCCAGAATTCTAAATGAAGATGAACTGAGTGGAATCTATGAAGCATATTGGTCTGGGAACAAATGCGACAGAGAGGGAGCTTGCTGCACGACGTCCTGCTGAGATAACACAAGTTTCCCTGTCATGATTTTTTTTTTTTTTCTTCTTTCATAACAGCAATGTGGCGAAGACAAAACAACCACAGGACTGTATTTCAGACAAATGCAAGTAAACATGTGAGACAACCCTGTCATTGATCAAACTAAGCTGCTCCACATCTTGAAAGCTTTTTGTTTAGATTTCAGTGTCCTACTTTAAATTAATCCGTGAAAGTTAGTGAAAAAAGCTTGACTTCAGATGTCAAACAACACAGGCCGAGCTCGACACACAGGGAAACAATGGTAATAATTGAGTTTGTTGGATGATTAGGACAGTTTAAGAGAACAATGTGTGCCTTGGTGGCTTCCTGTTGATTAGAAAACCATCCATTTTAATGGCTTTTCTTCTCTCTTTTTCTAACTAGGCACAAGAAAATGGCACCCATAATAAATGGCATGCTATTAAATGGGAAATAAAAACTCAAAGTAGCAAAACAAAGGAGACAAATAAAGGCTTGAGACATGGAGATTTGTCTTCTCAGCATGCTGCTCACAGTAAGTATGTTTTTCAAGACTAGCATTGCATTAGCTAGAAGTTGGTTAATATTTAGACTCCCATTATGCTGCTCCAGTACAACAGACCTCGTGTGACGAAGAATTGATTTGGGATTTTATTCTTTTGGTCATTTGTGTTGTCCACCCTTCAGTGCAACACACTACTTCTGCGTCATGCAGCGCGGCATATGTTCAAATGTTTTCTCTTGCCTCCTCACCACCAAGTTTCCGAGGTCATGACTTTTAATAGTTATTATTGTTTCAAAGCAGACAGGAGGATATCCGATCAATCTGTAAGTAGACTGGCCTTCAAAACTTGTTTGTGTTTGGATCCTTTTGGTGATGCATGGGAAGGCCAGCCGCTCTCTAGACAAATCCATTACTGGCTTTTATCAGATAAAGAGCCCAAATGGCCCTCTCAGCATAAGAGCTGTCCTCGTGACATCCCAAACATTCAGCACAACTATTTCACAAAAGATACAACAGGATCTATGCGATGTCCAAAACCAATGTTTGATCTGAGTGATCCAAAACCAGTGTGGCGGTACTGACCCCCGGGGGTCGGGCAGAAGCCTGAGAACCAGGTCCCAACCACATAAAAAAAAAGAATATTTACCTGAGGCATATCCAAGCTAACATTTTTCAGAAGGCTCGAATTCAGCAAGCGAAGGTTCGATTGCTGTCATTGTAATGTCTGGATTTTCCAAAGAAATGATGGGAGGTCGTGGTTTTGACGAAAACATAAAATACCATCCAGATACACAAGAATATGCACTCAATAAATACACTTGCTAAACATACATCAAAAGATGGGTGACAACACTAAATGTCTTTATTTTAAAGAATGTGCTTTGTGTGACATTGTCCCTTCGTGGGGGGGACATTCGAGCTGAATATCACTATTGCCCTGAGTTGATTGGAGGGTTATTCAGATCAATTTATTCTTACCTAACGATAAGCTTATGCCAGCAGGCTCTATTTTGTTTATTGGTTTATTTTTTATTGAAACCCCCTTCATACATATTTTTTGTAATTGAAGAGAGTTTTTCATTGAAAAGGCACTTGTGAGATTAGATTCTCCAATGAAATATATATATTTTTTTATGTGATTGGGATCTGGTTCTCAGGCATCTTCCTGATTGGCTAAAATCTGGGGAATCAGTACCGCCAGGATAAATTTTTCTTGAAATACAACCCAAATAAGCATATCTAATAAATTCAAAATGTGACATGTTGCAGGTTAAATGAAGTTTTGAAGCAAATTAGAGCTTCACTTGCTCTCCTGAGAGTAAGTACGGTGTCTAAGTAGAAAAGATAGCGAAAGGATGTTAAGTTGTTGCAAATCATACTGAGGAGAAATTCGTGTTGGTTGGAAAGGCTGTTCCAACAAAGCATTCGCTCACCAGCACTTCTAAAACTCACTTATCAAAACATTTAATTATATCTCATTTGTTTCTCGTGAGATTGCATTGCCAGGCAGCCAGCTGAGACTGTTACTGTGACAGGTTGTTGCAGGCTTTTTACAGATTAAACAAACAAGACATAATATGTTGGTAGGTTATGGTAGGCAGATATTGTTCTAATTGCACAAACCAGGCTAGCTGTTTCCCCCTGTTTCCAGTCTTTATGCTAAGCTAAGATAAGCTGGTTGCTGGCTGATGTCTTATATTTACTGTTCAAACATGAGAGTGGTATCGATCTTCTCCAGACAGGCAGACGGTTCACGTCTCGCCTTGTACCAACAATGAACACTGGGGTCTTTTAACCATGGTGGCATTAACCAGGTAGTTCTTGAACCCTAATCTATTTAGACCTTAACCATACAGGTAGAAGATCAGAAGTCATTTTCAAGTAAAGTTCATTTGGATCATTTTCAGAGACACTGACAAGCGCCCTATTTTGTCGATGTGGTATGAGAATTTGTTGCACGGACAATGCAAAGTAGTCTAAGGGCAAAATGGACATTTAACAGTTGTTAAAATAACAGTTGCCGCACACGTTGCCTTAAAGATCCTCTTTCATTATGAAGCTCAGCGTTTGTCCAACACACAGAACCCACATGATCTCAGTGGTTAAAACAGACTGCTTTCCTCAGAATGCTAACTGGCATTTTCTGGGCAGCATTTGATCCTGTGGAAAACGTGCGGAGCTGGTGTGCTGGAAGGTTGTTTGCTACCGTTACAGAGTCGGAACGATCCCACGTGGGAATAGTGTGTCCTCCCTCTCTGTCGTTTCCATCTCAGAACTCGGCCAACTCTCCCTCGGTCCCTCAGGAGAAACCTCAATAGAAAAACAAGGTGATTAGAGAAGCAACCTGCAATACAAAATGACTCACCATGCAGTTTACCTCCAGACATGAGCTTTTATACCAGCTGCAACTCTCCACCGTCTCCAACACATGCGCTCGCTCGCTCTGTCACAGAACTTGACATTTCAAAGTAATTACAGGTGTTTCTCATTATTGGCCGTCTGAATTGAGTTTTTTTTCTCTTGACACTGGCATATGTTTAAAGATAAAGCATCATTTAATTACTTTGTGACTTTCATGTGAGGCCTGCGTGGATATGCTCCTGTTTTAACTTCCCACCTGAACATATGGGTAGCTGTGCTGCTTGTGTGCAGCACTCGTGCCTCACAACACCAAGAGCTGTTTTCATCAAACGCATCTCGCCTGGCGCAGATTAGGCACGGTGAATTACAAATCAACCTATCCCGAGTCTGATCTCTGCTCAGGCAACATGCTGCCACTGTTTTCATGTTTTGATCTATCTTCTTAAGACTGATAACAGCGAAAGATGCCTGAAATGGAAGATGCTAGCATGTGTGCGGGTGCGAAACTCCCCCAGAGCACCCCCCAAAGTTTGTATCTCCAGCATCAGCACATCAAGTGTCTTTGCTGAAATGTCACAGATATGACAGGTGATAATTTACAATGTCAGCTGCAGGGCGGAGGACAGAGTGCTGGCACAATCTCCATCGATTACATCTGTGTGTGTGCATCGCTTTATGGCACAGATAAGCAAGAGGGTGTTGGTTTTAGCACTGCCTTGGTGCACGGCGTACATCTCATCTCTACTTGACAGCCTGTTATGAGCTCTCCTCTCTCCAAACACGTCATTGACAAGTGTCTTAAGCTGCCCGTGTCTCCTTGAACTGAGGATAAATGACTGTGTCCTCTTGAAAGCTTAACAATATAAATGATTTATACCACCCAAAAGTCCTCTGGGTGATTCATTGCTTGCTGCATGTATAGCTGTAGCTGGCATTAAATGTATAAACAGCTGAGCTAATGGTGTTAGGCTGAGGTACGACTCAGTGTGAGGCCATGCGTGTGTGCACCTGCTTACTTCAGATGAAGAGCTCTCTCTGGCATTAAAGGGTGTGACGTTTCTGCGGCCGGTGGTGATAAACCTACTCCTGAAGCCACCCGTGCATTCGAGAACCTGCTGTCAACTTCTATTACACACACACTACTTGTAATCTGTGTTGTACAAATGTGCATTTGCATACAGAAATTGTTCAGGTTGATATTTTACAGTATTAACCAAAACTGACAGAGCAACAAATATTATGTCAGTTGTAGTCTACTCCTATGGTTTATTTTCCATGAAATGAAAAAGAAAAAGTTTGTGGCAAGACTATATTGCAGAAGTCAGTGCTGTGCGGAAGTATAGCTGCATATTTAACAAATGTAACGCTTTACGAAAAACAGTCGCCGCTTCACATTCTTTTAATTAAAAAAAAAAAGACAATTTTAAGGTCAACTCAATTAGCCTACCTCCCTTTTCCGAATTGGAAACTCATTTGCATTTGCTCTTCAATACTCTGAAATCAGTCAGCTGTGGAGAATTTGCAATGTGGTCGTAGGTGCCAAAGCTTAGATATTTCTTAATTACAACATAATTGATGGATAATGTTTCGTAGCAGGCAGGAGAGTTGTTGTTACTGGTGCAGTGGCATGAAAAGGCAGAAGTAAACTTGACTATGCTTGAGCAGCTGAAGTTATTATTTCATTAGACCCTGGGATACACGTGTGGCGCTCGGGTTTGGGCACACCGCTATCAGCCCGGAAAATCACGCAGAGATTGTGTTTACATGGTAATCGGCATTCAAAGTGCACGGGTCATGATCAGGAGAATTAATCTAATTAGCATTATTTTATTATCTGATAAATTGGCTGTCTTGACAAATGCTCCCTGAGGATAGACACGTGGAAAATGGCAAAGTGCAGAAAGTCTGTGAGTGGTTCTGCTGGGGTGATCAAATTAAAACTCCTTCGTCAGTCATGCCTAGACGTACACATGGGGACAAGGACGGTGTGAAATTAAGGTTACAGTATAAATTGAGAAGGCCATGAAGAAACTGTTCTGGGAAAACAGTGACTCAAGAGCGGAGAGACACAGGACACGAGGTCGAGGTTAAATTGTCAAAGTCTTTACTGAAAGAACTAGAGGTCACACACAGGAGGCCAGTCCGAACTGAGCTGCAAATCCAAGTAGGGAGCACGCAAAAAATCCATTAACATAGGGAATAGTGTCAAAAACTATGGAAAACCTAACATTGGGAGACGCTGGACGTACTCACGAGGACAAACAAAGAGAATCTGGCAGGGAAGACAAGGGAGTATATAAAGGGGAGGACTAATGGCAAAATCAGAGGCAATGAAAGTGAGGGCAGGTCAGGGAGGCGGGAGACACACGAGGGCAGGGACTGAAAAGACAGGAGGAGTTAGTATTTCAAAACAAAAGCAGACCAAATAAAATGTACAAAAATCACAATGTGTAATGTGATGTTGCTCATTGGACGTTTAAAGGCATTTAATGTAAATATGAATGTGATTACGCCTCTTTGGCTCAAAGTCAAGTCACCAGTCAAAACGCTGCTTGAAACTGTTTCAAATCGTTTTTGCTCGGAAACAGCTTGGGTCAGGGTTTACTCCCTGTCAGTCGCTGACAGGAAGTAAACTTTTACATTTTAGTGTTAATGGAAACAGAGAAATGATCTTGGGAGCTGCAACTGGCTGCCAGCTTGTCCAGACTTAAGTAGATCACAGTGAGCGTCTCATTATACAAATGGAAGGTCATTCTTCCTGCACCCTGTTAGCTTATAGTTAAGATTGACATTTCTCCTCAAAGAGATATATAGTTTTATCATATTTAGAAGATCTTTATTTCATTTCTGTTTTTTTTTTTTTTTTTACACATGTCGGGGAGCCACATTTATGTGCACAGGTAATGAAAACAATTATATGGTAAAGTTAAGTTTGGCCCAATTAATATGGGTCTTTTGTGATCACCACTAAGATGCCCTCAGTCTGCTCAGAAAGCTCAGAGAAAGAGGGGGGACTTTTCTTTTCCTTAATTAAGATAAGACAAGATAAGATAAGCCTTCATCGTGTCTTCTATAAAAACTAAAATACAACCAGAAGTAAAAATAGAAACTATACAAGAACAATTAATTACAAAGAAAAAGTGACAGCTGACAGCATCCCTCTTAAACACTTCACCCATCCCTCCCCGGGGACCTCTTATACACTCCTATTCATTATAATCTATAAGTAAATTCTAATGCACAGTGTTCCTATCTTCATGATCCACAAGGCTTGCACCTATAAGGGACCAAATCTTCAAAGTGGAGGATTTTGCCTAATCAGGCTGTAGATAAGAATCTGCCTTTTTCTGGTGTTAAAATGAAAATGAGCAATCTTTGGGGTAAACGTTTTTTTTTTTTTTTTGGCAGGAGTAAGGCGCACAAGCAAACCATTTATTTTCCTTTCATTTACAGTCCTCGTTGAATTCTAACATAGTGCATTTGTATGGTAAGGCCTTTCCTGTCGAGAGCTCTCTCACGCCATTGTTTGTTGCTTCCTGGCATGTTGCTCTTCCTGCACCACGTTACAATTCAACCTTTGTATGTGTTTCATCCAAAATTGCTGACAAGGATACTGTGTAGTGACACAGCCTAAAGTGAATAAACTGACGGTTTGGGTTCCTGAAGGAGGGAAGAATATTTGCCCACAAATGTGTCTCAAGTGAAGTCTTTGTCCCTCAGATCTAAGTCTCTACGCCCAGCTTTGAGCATTGATCTGCCAAATGTTTATAAGACCTTCTGTTGCCTGGACTGGACTGTACGTTAGAGTAGGGACGGGCATTTTACGTCATTTCCATATTCAAGTACTCGCATTAGATTATTATAGCGTACTCGAGTATTAAAAGAAAAATGAATGAACACCGCAAATGGTTAATCATCAAACTAGCTGTTCTATGAAATGCACGTTTAACGTAACAAAGCTTGGACTGCACAACACTTTGAAATACTTCAAAACATCCCTCTTTGTCTGCAACGTTAATTGCAATTGAATGGCTGTCTGAAAACGTCGAACGTCATCTGCGGCTGCCCAGATCTGTAATTCTTTTGCTAAATGGATCTGTCTAAATATTCATAGAAATCAGCTACATCACTGCGTCCCTTCCAACAATGTGTCCTTTGAACGTTTATATTCAGTATACTGTTTATAGGTGTTTTTACAAACCTATACAATGAACGAACACTGACGTCCAAATCGAGTACTCAAGTCCCCGTGCCCCTCCCTATCTTTGAGTACATTTTATATATACAAAATAAATATATTACAACAGATTCAATTATATTAACTTTATAATAGTAATGGTAAGTTAATAATGAATTACAATAGCGTATACCGTTTACAGATATCTTACTCTATAATTGATCGTTATAAAGCTGTTACCATATTCAGCGGACTGATAGCGAACAGCTGGTCAGATGAAGCAGGGAATTGTGGGATGGAAATACTTGCATAGCGTTCATAAAGGAAGGTGCTGTGTTAAAGGCTAAAGGAAAAGAAGCGATGGATCACGCTTCCCTACAGGTTGGATCAGCTTATCACGGCTGCCAACTGCATTGTCTATTTACAGACAGGAACATTTATAGGAAACTTCTCAGAGAATAACAAGGTTCCTATAAACTCAAAATTTACACGTGGAACCAGAACCAGTGCAGAAACAGGGTTTTCAGTTTTATAGAGTCATAATGAATCCTCTGATAGCTGTATAATTAAATGGACAGTTACCACTGAGCTCGCTCTTACCATTTCATGCTTTGTGTTATTTTGTGTTTGTTATTCCGCAGCCTGTGGAGTCAGGGGCTTGTTAATGATTTCAGGGCGGATGCGTAAAATAAATCATGACCTCTTGGCCTCACCTCGGCTCTTCCACAGCGCCTTTACATAATAAGCAGTTAATCGCACTCCACCACTCTCTTTTATTCGCTCTCCTCTACTGTATTCTAACCCTAGGATGGGCTGACCTGTGGAACCTGGCAGAAAGCTGCTGACTGACGGCATAATTCATAGTTGCCCATAATAATTGGTTTAGCTCCGGCCAGTGGGAAACACAGAGGACATTGGGTAATGTTTGTTGGTGTGATTTGAAAACAATAACAGCGCACACACACACATGGACTAGACTGTCTGGCATTTTGCCCCCTCAGCCTGCACAACTGTCCAGACAAGTTTCACAGATGTTTGTCACGAGAGGCCTCAAGGTCACACTCACAGCGTTTCAAAGGGCTGCAGTCACGTAGATCACTGTATTTGTTTTGTTTTTTTACGCTTTTATACCCGAGCATTCGTTTGGCACGTCATCAGATGAGACCTCCCACATGAATTCACCTTCCTCACACTACAATAAACAGAGCAAGCACTGTGCTCAATCTTAATTTAGCTTGTTGCAGCATCGTCCTTCTTACTTATCTCCTGCGCAGCTATCAAAATATTCACAACACCTCTCCGTCTTCAGTTACAGAACTTGAACTATACTTAAACGTGTTAATATGAAACACTGTGAAGTGTTTGCTTATTCCAGGTGGTACCTTGGTGTATACAACTCCGTGCTTCTCATTGCTTTTCAATTAGAGGAGAGAGAACAGCCACAAATGATCTGCTGGCCCGTGGTGCTTCTTAAGCCTCTGCTTTGCTTAAGACAGTAAATAATCAGAATGAGATATAAACAATGGTTTGCTCTGTGAATGCTGATACAGGCGGCCTAATGAATGAGGCATACAGTACAACAGATGTATGACAGAAATAGAAATGTATCAGTGTGCACACTGCTGTCCATCATTCTGCTCTATGCATGGATATATAAAAACTATCAATAAGCAAAAATAAATAATGTAAATGTTATCTATATAGCCTAATATCACAAATTACAAATTTCCCACAGGGGGCTCTACAGACTGTACAGCATACTACAGTGTCTGTGCAGCGGACAGGGAAAAAAAAACAATCAAGGGGTGAAAAAAACGGAAGAAAGCCTGGATCCCTCTCCCAGGACGGACAGACGTGCAATAGATGTCGTGTGTGCAGAATAAACAGCATAATAAAATTACTATGCTACGCCATTTGCGACAGCATCACTTGAATCTGTTACACCTGTCTGTCCGTCCATTGTGTCTACCCTGTATAAATGAGCACAGCCCTCAGTCTCACTACAAATAGAGGCCCACCATACGACTGTGTAAAACGTGAGGATGGAGTGAGTCTTGACTGAATAATCCGACAAACTCCGAACCTTAAAGTCCCGTTTCCACGTCCATCTACTGAAGTTTCTCTGTGCTCACCTTAAACCGGTGTATGGCTAGTTTTTAAGCCACTCATGGTCTATTATGCAACTTACACAGGTGTGTAAAACCATATTTGCATATTTATAGATTCAGGATTTTTAAATGAGAGCAAAGGGGTAGATGTAATTATAGTCTGGCTTTCCACTACTTCTTGTATTGGCACTGAACATTGGCATTGGACATAAATCACGAGTTGGTATGAGCAGAATTCATAGGGATACTGGGCTGTGTTACAAGAAAACACTTTAGTATTTTGTAGAGATTTAAATATGTTTTCTCCTTAAATGATCCGAATTGTTGCAATAATTGCACACTTTTTGCACAGGATGATGTCACTTCCATTCTCCTCTAACCATCCCTACTGTATAATTAAAAAATGTTCGAAGAAGAAAGAGAAGCTGAGCTGAAAGTGCAGTCACACTATAATAAAAGTCCCTTATGGATACGCAGAGAGGGCATATACCTCTGCTGGCAAGATTGGTGTAATCAAGGTATTCAGAAAATCACAATTGATCAACAATAGAATCAGCCATGTGGAGCAGTAGATGTGAGAAAAGTTTAGCTCCTCAATTTTCGAGGACAAAGCTGCCATTTATGCTTTGTTCCGTAGAGGGTGAATCTGACTGAATTATGGGTATTGTAGTTGACACTAATGCTGTCCTTCCTTCTCTCAGTTATGTACAGTACATGTGTAATTGTTTTTGGTTTGAGTAAAACATTAATATGCACAGCAGAAGATTGGAGGAGAGTTTATCATTGTTATTAATATTATTATTATTGCAAGGAAGCAGTAGGAGGGAATGATGTTCACGAGCCAGTATGAGCGGGGGTGGGGGGGGGTGAGCAGGGATGAGAATGTCAGGTTGTGGTGACAGCTCAGGCTTTTGAGCAGCGCATTTCAGTGTGGCATATTGTGGCCAGTGGATGATATGGGAGTGACAGGAAGAGATCCATGCATACAGGAAGAGCAAGGAAAGGCTTTGTCGCATCTGTTACTCACAGTCGCCCTGTCAACATGTACACCGCCTGTACAGTGGAGCATGAATACATTGAAAACATCACATCAAGTTCGGTATTTATTCGTATATTTATTGATTTACCAATACATGTGAGCCATACACTGTGACTCATAACAAAACAACAGTAATGTGATGACGTTTACAACCATGAATGATGGTAATGTCACAGGAACCCACGCAGACATAATCAAGGATGTGAAACGTGATGTTCATATAACGTCTTGTTTAATGTATTCATGCAGCGATCAGCTGTCAGGCTGTGAAAGAGTCCGAAGTTTGTCTTCTGGTCCAGCTCCACAAACAAACTTTCCTCCGAGTGTGAAAGGAACACCTTCACTGTCACACACACACACACACACACACGTTCTTCACGAAAGGCTGGACACACTGTCACTTCAACAAGCAACCAGTGGGTCGAATGACAAAACAAGCCTTCACCTTCTAACCTGACAGCCAATCAGGACAACAAAAAATGAGGATGGTGGTGCCATGGCAATAATGTCGTACTTTACTTATCTCTCGTTCTATTCTACCGTACAACCAAGAGCAGGCAGTTTTCGCCCACTAGTGAAGCTATCGAGCAATGTTTTGATGGTTTGTTTGTACCTCACGCAGGCAAACGGGGATGTATTGGTCCCTTTATTCTGCGTGATGCTAAGCTGTCCCGGACGAAATTTGACGTTCGTGAGAGAAACGTGGTGAAATCTTTGGTCGTATTGTGCAGCATGTTCACCGACTGCGCTCCCAGAGCTTTGGCCAACAAAGACGGCCTGAGTCAAAATTTAGCACCAAATTCTCACAATGTGACTGCTACTACGACGCTGCAAACCACAATTCAAAGCCACAAAATCAGCATTTCACGTTGCCAGTTTTGTCCTGGCTGCGGCCAGTGTCACATACTCCTCCTTTTTTGATGCACATAAATGCCAGCATTGTCCTCAAAGCTTGTTTATTAGTTGGCTATATTTTCGAAACATGAGAGCAGCACAGATTCGGAATAAGTCTTTATTAGACCTACCTTGCACAGTAAAGGGAAGAAGTAAAATATTGCTAACTAGCAAACATGGATGTAAACAGCACAGGTTTCAAATAGATGTTTTTGTCTATGAGGAAATGCTTTCAACATATTTGACAGGCATCGATGATGCACACAATATGTTTTGTTGAGAAACACTGAATGGAAACCTCCAACATGCAACTGAAAAACAAATCATTAATGTTTTGTTTAAAATGTCAATTTATATTAATTAAAATGCTACAATCTAATGTTTCAAATAGGGTGGACTGAACGCGATAACGTCATGTATGCATGTCTGGTAAAGACTTATATATTTTTTATTCAATATCTGACAGTTGTATTAATTGTTGTAAATTAAACTAATTATTGTATATATGTAACTATAATTGTAAGCTAAACTAATTGTTGTAAATGTCAAAAGTATTATAATTATTGTTCCTCTCCTAAAAGCATTATGATTTCTTTGGTCGTGAAAGGAGACATAAAGGAGACACTCCAGCTCCTGAATCGACAGTTGCATGTGACTTTTCTATGTGGCTTTTTTATGTGTTGGTGGTCAAAGACACCAGCGATAAAAAGAACGAAAGACAAAATAAAACATGCACTTACACAATGTGACTGTGGAATGGAGATTTGTCAGATCCAGGAATTCTTTGGGATCTTTTCCCTGACTGGAAAGTAAATCATTCCACTGAATAATTAATAACTCTCACGAGGACATAAAGGAGAGGTGTAAACTATAAAAACAGTTCCTATCTCAAATGTTTTTCTCTGTGTGAGGAGCACATCAGACTGTGTCATATCTGCAAAAAGAAATGTTGTCACTCAACTCTTGTGGTTTTTTGATGTTCATTTTCTGATGTGCCTTCCCATGCATCTAACAACTTGGATGCACCAAAAACAGCTGCGAGTTCAGTGCACGACAAGCACTAAAACAACAGCAGACCTAATATAATAGCATTTTCTTTCTCCAAAGAGAGCAGCTGAAGTTGTATAAAGAAAATGTCAGCTGTGATAAGTCAATAAAATGTTGTATTGTGCAAAGATGAATACAGTGTAATGGCCTTTTTTTTTTTTTGTTGTCTGGTTTTGTCTGATATTTTTTGAGTGTGGGATTGTTAGAGAGTAAAATGGACATTAAAGCAAGAAAATGATGCTGATGATGAAACCCACGATAAGGAATTGCCATGCTTCTTATATTAAGTTGAAGACACAAACAAGAATATATTGAATTACTTTAGAATTTAACCATATCTTCCAGGGAAAAAGCTTATTATATTTCAGCAACTTTTAGGCTAAAACGTAATGTCAAGCTTAAAACAGGATCAAAGTGTAACCTTAACATGCTGTCAGGTGAAACATTCATGAGTATACATGCATTTATAAAACGTGGAGAATGTGCACCCGTGGTAAAAACAGTATTGTTTGGTGTGACAGGATAAAAAATCATTCTCTCCCACTGGCCTGGTAATCCTCAGGCGGATAATTAAAAAGAGTGTGTCACAGTCGAAAAAGAGAGAGAGAAAAAAAGATTAAAATAAATAAATAAGTGCGGAGAAGGGAAGAGGCTCTGTGCAGATCCCGGGGGGATCCATTAAAGAATGTTTTCTTGAATTGAGGTTAGGTGCATTGATCTCTGTCGAAGCTGGCACAGCTGAGAGTTAACACTCCCTGCCTGCGACTCTGACTCATTTCATACATTATTCCAATTAAATCACTGCGGCCTGCCTGGCTGCCTGCCTTTATGTTTTCTTGGAAAGCGGGAATTGGCACCTGCCACATTAACTCCACTGTCATCAAATATGACTAAAAGAGAGAGATTCTCTAGTCGAAGTTTGAAGACAAAAAAAGGAAAAAAAAGATGGATAACTATGGTGATGTTTTTTCTACAGAAGCAGAAGAAGCGATCGAACGTCCACCATGATAGATTAGACACATTAGGTGCACGCTAATAGGTGCACTGTCCTATACAGTAGGCCTACATGTCATTGTATGATATATTGACTGGTGCGAGCAGCCATTGTTTTTGTTACCACTTGTACAGGATGTGAAAGGAAAGCCCATTACTTTGAGTTACTTTGGGGACATTCTTTGGCTTTTAGGCGGTTGATTGGTACATTCACTTACACTCTATGTCAACCATGAAAGACTGTATACTAAAAACTTCTATTGTTTTCAAAACCTTAATCCACAGTTGCTAAATGGGTGCACACTGTGGACAGCAAAACATGACAATGTAATCTCACCACCAGCTCCATTGAGTAGCTGTTCTGGAGCTTTCGAGTGTATCACAATGTCTTGCTCAGCAGATGGATTTTGCCCAGTTTTCATGAAATTGTAGATGGTGAGATTGTTTTGCTCAGCACTATTTCCAAGGTCAAGAATGAACCTTGAAGCTCAACTTTTAAGCTAACGTGGACAGGATGTCCTTAAGTTGCTCAGAAAAATTGAAATATGCCACAAAAAAAAAAAAAAAGGCAAATTAACTACTGTATCCAAGGTCAACTATGAACTTTCCATATCAAGGCGTTGTTTGTTTTACTCACTCATGCATTCATGCATTTTATCTTTTTAACTGCAATATGTTTTGATTTGTAAGAGAATATTTATAAAGCCGACATCCTTTCTTGTGTTGACAACAAAGGCTTTTAGATATGTTGTTAGTAGCTGGTACTGTACAGCCATGAGGCTCAGTGGTAATTGAATCCCCTAGAACTAAAATAAATTAAAAAACAGCACTACATGTGGCGTTGTTACAAGTAATTCTTGGAAATGAGCTAACTGGCAGCCGTACCTTGACAGATTCACCCCCTTTCTCCAGTGGTTACCTACTCTCCTTCTGCGGATGAGGCTGAGGTTGAGGCCAAAGACCACCCACATGTTTTTCTGGCATGTGCTGTCACGAGGGTTCAGGCTGGTTCAGACAAAAAATAAGTTGGAAGAATTTGCTCTATATGTCGTGCTCCCCTTGCCTGCCTTCCCCTTCTCTGTGTCTCACATTTACTTGTTACAGGAGCAGCAGGCAGCCCTTTGCTAACAGAGCTGTTCCAGCAGGTCCAGTGGAAGAGATGGTAAGTGTGGCACATGGATACTTCCTTGAGGGGGGGCATGTTGGGTATAAAATGGTTACTTTGAGGTGACAAGTTTGTTGGTGGCGCCATTTTTTAAATTGTGGTTCCAACTAGAGCTGGGATTTGGAGAACTCCTCCTTCTCTTAATTTGCTTTTCTGGACACCAAAGTTGCTGAGTTAGAATGGATGAAGTGACGTTCCTTTGAAGGGCAAATGGATTGTTATTGTAACAGACTGAGGTTATTAAAATGTCCTTTTATTTTTTTAATGATGTGATTTCTGTTTTGCATTTCAGGCACGCATTGGCCCGTCATCTTTATGGGACTTTTATGTGTGACAGCCTCTCTCTCTCTCTCTCTCTCTCTCTCTCTCTCTCTCTCTCTCTCTCTCTGTCTCTCTCTCTCTCTCTCTCTCTCTCTCTCTCTCCTATCTACCACCCTGTAGCTCTCTCCAGTTGAGTTGCCTGTCTTCCTGGAGTGCCAGCGTCAGCAGGTTCTTCAGAGTTGGATGGCTGCACCTGGAGAGGGAGGGGCCTAAGCATATAGGAGATAAGATAAGATAAGATAGAACTTTATTTATCCCGAGGGAAATTGTTGTGCAACAGTTGCAATACACAGGAGACAGTATAAGAAAAAAAAATTAACAAAAATGTACAAATAGTGCAATACAATACAAATATATATATATATGCAGAACAATTTCAAAATTAGATGAGCTGAGATGGGGTAAGGTGCAATATTCAACAAGATGAGGTAAGGTGCAGTATTTGGCAAAATAACAACAGAATTTCCAAACCAAGTATGAAGAGGGAAGGAAGCTACATATGAACCTAAAGATAAAGAATGAAGAATATGAAGATGATGGCGAGAGAGAGAGAGAGAGAGAGAGAGAGAGAGAGAGAGAGAGAGAGGACCTCATGTCACTCCGTCTCCTCTGTCCATCTCACGACCTGAGGTGGATGCGTTGTCTTATAGCCACAGGGAGAAAGGACTTCCTGTGGTGTTCTGTAGTGTATCTTGGTGGTATAAGTCTGTTGCTGAAGGTGCTCCTGTATGAGGACAGCACAGGGTGGAGAGGGTGAGAGTCATTGTCCAGGATGCTGCGCAGCTTGCACAGCATCCTCCTCTCTGACACCACCACCAACGAATCGAGCTCCACCCCCAGTACAGAGCTCCACCCCCAGTACAGAGCTCCACCCCCAGTACAGAGCCCGCCTTTTTGAAGATCTTGTTGAATCTGTTGGCGTCGACTGTCCTCAACCTGCTGCCCCAGCTCACGACCGCAAAGAAGATGGCACTGGCTACCACAGACTGGTAGAACATCCGCACCATGATACTGCAGACATTGAAAGACCGGAGCCTCTGCAGGAGGTAGAGGCTGTGTACAAGAAGGGCCAGAGCCGACTCTGTGTTCTTGGCCCAGTCCAGTTTATTGTCCAGGTGAACTCCCGGGTATTTGTAGTCCTGTACAGTGTCCATATAAGATGGCTGCTATCCTAGGAGTTTGTCCCTTTTAGGTGCTGAGCAGATAGGATGCAAACTAAAAGGCCTTCACCTTAGATTAGTTGTTTTTTGTGTTTACTTACTTACTGCTTTACTTCTACCACCCTCACTTCCCACACCCACACACGCTTTACTCCACTGATGCCTAACATTCCCATATTTCATTATTAGTTGTTATACTTAGTTTAATAAATGCCTTTCCCCCCTTTTGTTAGTGTGTTGCAAGCCCTGAGCCAGGTTTGAAGGAGTAGACAATTTACTCAGATGTTTTACTTCAGTAAAGGAATTTGTGCAAAATCCCAGTTAGAGCCTACTAGATGCAAAGGATCAGTTGGTAGAAGTGGCAGACCATTTTGAAGTTGAAATCCCTAGTCAGGGGCGTAAAGACTGTGTTTTGGGTGTAGTAAAGGAAAGCTTGGTTCAGTTGGGGTGTTTGTCTGCTGTGGTAAAGGACACTGTCACTCGGAGTGTTGTGTCGTTAACCATCTGGTCAGTCAGTCTGTGAAGTGTGTGCAGCCTGTAGCTGGGTTTGGGTTAGCTCTGACTTTCGAGCAGTAAAAGAAGCTGTTAACTTTGCAGCTCAGTGACACAAAACAGAACTTGCTCATAAACTGACATATTGGACATTACATTACATTTGGACCTGCTGATAGCCCTTGAGGAAAGGTCAGAAGATTATATTACAATTTATCCTCTGGGGAACATGAATGTCTGTACAAAATTGAATGGCAATCCATCCAAGAAATTTCAGTCTGGAACCAACCAACCAACACTGCCATCCCTAGAGCCACGCTGCTGGCTTAAAATGAATCAATCACATACCAATATATCTCCCAGGACCATACCTGCATATCGGTAGGGGTCTAATCTGGGTTCGGGTCAACAGCGGTACTAAACAATGCTGATTATGAAACCTCTGAGTTCAAAATGTCCTGCATGTTGCTTTATGGATGAAAACAACTTGGATCAGCAATCTGCCGTTGAATTGCACACACACAAATTTCAGTGTCGAACGAGCAGAGAAATGGAGCCATTAAAGCCGCCGCTCAATAACACAAAAACACATTGTTTCAGTTGTTTCCCACAGGAGCAATATGCATGAAGCTAACTGACAGTGGGATCAAATTGCCTTTTTCAGCTTGTTCCTTTCACCTTACCACAGCCATCCAACAGGCACAAACAACGGCAAAATAGAAGAAAATTTATTTTTGTGTTTCCTATCAGACTGGGAAATAATACGAGGAGTAGTGTGTGCAGAGATACTGATGCACGCTCAGGTCACTTAAACCAGACAGTTTTCTGCCCGGCAGACAGACTTTACATAAACGTTTTTCATCAAGCAGCTTTTACAGATATGACTTCAGTGGCCCAGCGAGGATTGGCTGGACACAACACCCACATCAAACATCTTCTCTTCTCGGTGAGAGGGATTAAAGGAAACGCTTTCCTACAAAGGGCATTTGAAAGTCTCATACCATTGTAAGTGATCATTTGAATTCAATAACCAATATTTGAAAAAGGACTATTAGTCACAAGTCCACAGAGAGTATTGAAATCAAGATATCCCTTTATGGAGCTAAGATATTCTGCCACACAGTGATATGATACATTAGAGATTTTTTTCCCTCTCTTACTCTGTAAAAAGAGGAACATTGATTCAGCATTCTGAAATGAATGCAGACACAGAGAAAGAGACACGAAAACAAGACTGAATCAGCTGGAAAGGGCAACAGAGTGGAACATTTGACTAACAAGCAGTTTTTTAATGCACTTTGCTGTTGTCTCAGTAGAAATGTGGTGCCTTCGAGTCTTATGCGCTTATTGATCCCGTGTGGCTGATGGAAATGTCAAGAAAAGAGGGGATAGACCTTGAGGACGAGTCAAAGAGATGGTAATAGCCAGAATAAGAGGACGGAGAGGAGTAATAGATGGGCAGGATAGAAAGAGCCACATTTCTACTTTCTTTCAGCACAGATCCATACATGGTAAACTATAAATTGAGGGCATATGCTGAAGCCTGTCTGTAGTGAGCACACACACACAAGGTTAACAGCAGCTTTCACTGGAGGCGAACACAGCTCAGCACATCATTGTCTCCTAACATTAGCAGGTGGCATTGTATCCCCAGTGCTGCACGAGGACATGCTTTATACTGTGTGTGAGGGGAAATAAATAAACAATGCACGTGGCGGCGGGAAGGGAGTAAACATTCATTAATGTAAGGGGGGAAACATGTTTAGTTGCTGCATGTAATGTTCTATTTATGGCTAAGTTATCTAGGCCCCAATTACTGTGTGAACAGTATTGTTTGGGTTCTTGTATCATAAATATGCAAATGCTGCTGTCTTTTGATTCTGCTTGTTTTTACATCTTAAACTGGCTTTCGAAGCATACTTTACGACAACTCGCTGCTGCTGTGGAATGCATTTGATAAAATAATTTTTCTTTCATGGATTCTTATCCTCCATTGACTCAACATGTAATCATATTACAGGCAATCTAGTGAGTCATTTGACCTTCTCTGTATTCATAACAGGGACACAGCTATAATCTAATATTATATAATCTAATGTTTGATATAATGACATCTATTGCCTACTCTAGACAACACCGAGCCTAAAATGATCCTATCTCCTAGTAGAGGCTATTACAATATTAAAGACATGTGAAAAATCACATAGGGTTTTGACATCTTGTTTTTTTTAACTACAAGCAAAAATCTGCGGTATATACTCTGCATGGTAAACAGTTTACAGGAGCATGTATCGGTTTATTTACACTCCCTGACAAGTATTTTGAATATTCATATAGATGACAAAGAGGGGAAAAAACTAATCCAAGATTTTCCTTGCGTCCCTACTTTTAGCCCTGCATCTGCAGACTTCCTGCACATGAAAACTAATGGAAAATGCATGCAGGATTTCAGCGGAGGCTCCGATCCATTTTAATCCTGAAGGCAATTACTGCGTGGGGTTTTAGGGTCAGTAGTGCTGTTGATTGATGGGAAGAAAAAGTCACTTTAACAAAGTGCCTTGAACTTCAACCACCTGGCTGCAGCACAAAGGGTGTTTCTTGTTGCGCCAAGACAAAGCTTTAATGTTTTTATAATGCATTCAATGAAAGAATACAAAATGGTGAATTAATGGTTGTGTCTCTGATAGGCCCTATGTGTCAATGTCACTGATGTCTTTTAAATTGTAAATTAATTCCTTAATTCCTATGGATCATTTGCTCCTCTTCCCTAAAATGAACGCTGTAATGTCACCAGCAGCACTGATGACACATTTAAAAGTAGATGGTGTCATTGATCAGTGACATATTTGCGATGCCTGAAAAGGCAGGTTTGTTTCAGGTCTGTTTTCTTCTTGCTCCCTTTTAAGAGCCACGCTCCGTATCCTAGCAACAGCACTCACTCGCCCCCTCCGATCTTTGGAGTCGGTGGCGGGGAGCACGGGCGAGAGCATAGGACCCTTACTGTCTCCTGCCACTGCCACACATACTGGTCAGATTCAGCCCTAATTCAGGAGGTAGAAAGTATTAAAGTATATTTACTCAAGTACAGTATTTAAGTACAATTTTTTGTTTTTTTGTACTTGAGTATTTCCTTTTTATACTTCTACGTCACTTAATCTTAGAGGGAACTATTGTTCTTTTTATTACTTTTTACTAACATTCTTCTGACAACTATTGTTAATAGTGCAGATTCTGATTTAACATACATCATTAATGTATAATGTATAAAATATGATGCACTGTTCCACATTAAACTGCTCAAAGGTATAGTATACATGAGTTAACAATGTAGATTTACCTCAACCAGCAGCAATTCCTCCATAATTATAATTCAATAATATGATATAATATAACTAGGGCTGTCAAGCGATTAAAAACATTAATCTAATCAATTACATGCTTTTTGATGAATTAATCAAAATGAATCGCATATATCAATATTTGCTGTGAGAAGCATTTCAAAAGAGTCAAATGGTTTTCGGAAGAGGAGTGAACCAATGAGTAGGCATTATATACTTAAAGGTCAACATGTCTTTTCTTTCAATATTATTTCTCCAATATCTTGTATGCCACAATTCTCTTAGGCAACACAGACCATCAGTTTGACATAAAGAGCCATTTCAAATCGGGCCTAACATCTTTCATTGCACAATTGCAAATCGATGTCGTAAATATGTTGAATTTTAGCCACAATTCTAATCCTGACGGCGGCTTAAAAGTTGTGTCATTTGACGGTACCTGTAAAGCCTCTGTTAACCCCCTGTCCTCTACCACCGAAATTGGCCTGCAGTCCATTGCAGTCCATTGCAATGGATTTTGCGATTGAGTTGGTTAATCTGTCACAGGTAGATTTACTAATTCTGCGTCTGAATGCCTGATCGATGGCCATGACGAGACTGGTCGCTCACTTTAGCATCAGCGGCGGTGCTAGCTAGCTCCAAGCTAGCTGCTAAGTGCTTTGCGTTGAGGTGATATTTCAGGCTTGAAGTACTCCGATGGTACGAAAATTCTTTGCTGCAGGAATTGTAGAGAACGGTGCTCCTATCAACAGTTACATCCAGGCATTTTTTAAATGCAAATGTTCCATTCACTGGGCCAAGTAACGTTTTCTCATCATGGTGACAAGGCGACTGTGACACTAATTTGACAGCCCTAATTTATATACATTAATATATATTTATATACAATAATATACACAATAATATATATTTATGAACATTAATATATATTTATATACACTAATATATAATATATATTTATAAACAATAATATACACATTAATATATATTTCTGAACATTAATATATAATTATA
>CALSBV010011200.1:11658957-11669220 GCA_943590825.1 Bovichtus diacanthus | reverse complement strand
AGAGGGCATTTTTCTGTGCAGACTAAGGCAAAATAGTTTTATTTGAATGATTTCTTTCAAGCCTTTCATACTTATGGATAACACCAGTGCATTTAGCCACATTTTTGTGAACCAAATATGGATGGACAACAGATAAGTGGACTGAGCTGCATGAGTCATATGTGTAGTTACTATGGTGATAATAGTTACTTATTTAACACCATATTTCAGCATTTTACTTTATTAGGTCCTAGAGATGCAGACAGGGAAGATACAGATATAGTATGACATGCATCAAATGTCCCCAGCAGGAGCTGAATTGGGAACATTTATAATGTATGTGTCTTAACCACTCGACCACCACGACCCTCCATAATTCAATATTTTTTGCCATAAAACTTGTCATCATTAGAACATATTTTGAGATCCAGATGACCGATATCTGCCTTTTTTCTGTGTAGGACGAAACTACGAACATTTAGCAGCCACCTTTTAAGGCTGCAGAGGGTGAGTATTTGAGATTAGATAGATTTAGGGTGAGGTATCACTTTGAGTGAAAAATGAAGAAATTAAGTATGTTACATCATATATTAATGCTGTAATCTTCATGTGATGTCATATAAAGCTTTTAAGTCTGAAAAAGGTGTCATTTTAGGCATTTCCCTTTAAATGTAAACAATTGGCCTGTTGTGTTCACTCTGTACTCCTCTCCCAGACATTTTTCAAATTATGCTGTTTTCATATTACCATCCATGTGTGACATGAGCTGCCGATAAACTCTCCCGAGACTTATATCCACGTAGCGTTTATAGCTTTGCATTCACTAGACAGTTAGCACTCTATCTTCCTTTTATTCCCCCCCCCCTCCCATAAACACCCCACAACTCACAGCCCTTCATATTTTTCTAATAGAAGATAGCTGTTATCAGTTCAATGAGAGAGGGAATAATCAACATAAACAGAGTTAGCAATTAGCAATAAAACTTTCACCTCATGTGGCCACACGATTACACACAGTCACAAGCAAAAATAATTATACAAATATTTTATGTTTTAGTGTTACATGGTACACACATTATACAAAAACATTACATGAATGCAAACAATATCTCACATATTACCAGGATACTGTGACTCTAACTAATGCTCTCCTACTATTGGCTGATTGTAATTTAATAAAGTAATTCAATATTTTTCTAGAACTGTAATGTGAGCACATCGAGTTGATCCCTAAAAATGTATGCAATGTGTGAAATATGTCACATTTGTCACAAGTTGTGTCACACGTAAATCAAAATATGTAATTTGGGGCAATAAACGAAAACTATTTAGCAGCAGTTAAGAATAAGATCAGTTACATAAATTAGAATTCTACAACGAGGTAGTTATTAAACCACAAAACCATTAACCCTCCAATATTTAGAGCAGGTGATCCAACAACACTACTTTTAATCATGTCACCAGCCGAAGTATTGACATGCGACTTGCTAATGGCTAATCAATATTGTAATTGCAAGCTTTAAATTGCATGCACTTGGCAAGGTATGTACCAGTACTTGTATTTGTATGTTGCTCAAAACATTGCTCTAAAATTTATGCTTTGTCAAACAATTAAACAACAGCAGTGGCAACTGATAAGAGGGAGAGAGAAGTAAGTATGTACAAAAAATGCAGAGATTGTATTGTTTGGCGGCTCACTAATTATATTACGCTTCACTATCACATGGACTGACTTCACACGTTTGCACGAGGAGAGGTAGCAGATTGCACGTCCAATGATTGACAAAGTTGTCAGTGCAGTTTTTAAATGATTAATGTTTGCATAGGTGCAAACGCTGAATGATAAATGGCACATTGACTACGATAAATGATAGATGTTTATCAAATTGCATTTTTTTTATAGAAAGTTCAAATTTAAAGACAAAACATCACCTTAACAGCATATTCTTTGTACAATCATACTATAATTCGCTGTATTTTTATAATTACAATGTTGTGAGTTGTGCCTCTAATAGACAAATAATGACTTATTTATTATGTTGCTAGAATGGACAGTTATATCCTCCTTTCAAATGCAAGGCTCAAGTGCAGCCTTATTTTCTTAATTCTTAATTTGGTGTCGCCCCAGTGGAATACACGCATCCTGTTTCTTCAGATCTGGGTCTGCTTTCGGAGACCTGAAATCAAACCAATTAATTGCCCCATATTTATGACAGTGACCCAGATTTTATGTTAACAATGTCATGTAACAAAATTAGGCTCATACAGTACACAATGCTCCGAAAACATGGTTGAGTTAGTGTTGTTTTAACACAATTTTTACAATATTGGTTAAAATTCAGATCCAGTGGGGTTTCCCTTTTTGCCTGTTTAATAAAAGCATTTATTTAATCCTGATATGTGTATGCTTTGACGGGACATTCCCATGCTTTATTTTTGCCCTTGGCCTATTAAAATGAACCTCAGTGCACCTCTTGGCAGTCCATGTGCCCTGCTGAGCTCTCCGGATGGCTTTATTGCTGCTGTTATATGAAAGGAGTCCTAACCCTTGACCTGTGGAAGAAAAGATTTTTCATTTAAGGCACTGTCCGTCATAGAATCTATGACACACCAGTGTTCCCATTAGATCAAATGAGATCAGGTCAGTATGGCTCCGCCCAATGATGCATTGCAAAAATCCCCCATGCCCACATGTGAACAACTGATGACCACTAACAGATCAAACAGTACATGTATGCTTGTTGGGTGGTGGTGAAACAAATTCAGCTAATGTTAAGTAGAGGCAATATGTAAGTAGAGGCAATGTAACTTTAGGTCATGGCTCTTCTATAGAGGGTCCGTGACCCCAGGGGGCCCCCAGAGTTACTGCAGGGGGTCTGCCAAATTATTGTCTTGATAATGTTTTGTTCTTTCAAAAATGTAAATATGTATGAAAATACCCATTACAGTGACATGAATGCAACATATTTTTAGAAACAAAAAAATCTGCCTTTTTGTAAAAACAAAACAAAAACAAGCATTCAATTTACACAACATTGATGACAGTCCAACTGGTAACCATGAATCCTCACGCAATCACGTGAGCTAGCTAACCTATGCTAAATTACTGTGCGGCACCTGTCCATAAGGCCAAACTAGTGGCTAAGGCTACGTTAAAGACCCCTGCTTAACTCTGCCCACTGTATGCTCCTCGAAGCTATGCTGGTTGGGTTTAATAACTTTAGAAATGGTTTTTCCAATTGTGTCCCATTCAACAGTAGCTGAAAGGGAAAAAAAACAAGTTATTGGACAGTCATTGTTGCCCTATCCTTGAAGAGCACCTGATTTTTTACTTGAACATCAAAAACTCTGAGTGTCTTGACCCAGTGCAGCACTCCCTACTTTCTCTTCAGTAGCTGAATGAGCTTCTCTGGCTGTTTGGCTGTAACACCTTGCCTGTCATTTTATTCATTTAAAAAAAAAAGTGGACTCTTTTTTTAAGTTTAGAAATGGGACAAGTGTCACGCAGTACTAAGAACTGCTGCCCTTGTGGTCGAGGACGAAAAAGCTCTGTTGTGGGAGGAAGCTAAAGAGAGAGCTTTTTGGTTGCCCTCAAAACTGTTTTTTTTTCAAACACTAAGAGGACTCAGGGAAGAGCAGTGCTTTGCCCAGACAGTACTAAGCAGAGGTTGGGAACATCTGACCTTGACTGGATATACAAAAAAAATGTTGAAGAACCCAATTCTCCAATGGCGAGCTCTCTCCTGCAAAATGTAAGCTTCCATGTGTGGTAGCATGGAGATGTAGGAGGTATGATGCTGCTACTTTCTCTGCTACTCTGCTAGACACACCAAGACCGTTGCCATTTGATATGTGTAGAACATTCAAAGCCAATGGGGTACAATATGGCTGATGACAATTTCAGTAATAAGAGCTATGTTTTACTAAAGAGCAGTTATAACTGTGCTCAACAGAATGATCAGACAGTTATTGTAACTGTAGCCTATTAACAAGAATCAAAAGACTAGTTGAGCATAAATTAATGAGGCTACAATTGTAACTGTAGCTGTTTACATACAGTAAATGTATGCATATGCCTTTGTGTTTCAACTTCCTGCCTGCATGTGTGTATGGACTTCCTTTGACGGGGAGACTTTGAACGCAGGGCTCAAAAGCCCCCCACAAAAAAGGACTTATAATTGTTTCAATTTTTTTCCACAAATCCACTCCTACACTATGCTTCCCTTCATCAGCTTTAAATGAACATTTACCAACAGTATTTGTTTTCTGACAGCACATGCCATATTGACTCTCAAAGTGCAGACGTGCCTCTTAAAATGACAATTAATTCAGCGAATAAACTGTGAAACGTTTGATTCACTGACATCAAAAACCTCAGCACATAGCCAGTGGAAGAATAATACAAAATCAGTACTACAAACAAACTGCAAATGTAACAAATAATTGGCAACAAAGTCCTTCAAAAGTGTTAACAACTTGTGTATTAATGCTGGTTTGCTGTAACTGACACTCTTCTTCACTTGTAGGTGTTGAGGTATGTGAATGCGGAGGGTATAAATGATTGATATATTTTGAGTTGTTGCAGTTGTAAGTATTTGGCCTGAGGGAAGCGTCTAGAAGAAACAGTGGAGAGGATGTGATGATCCTCAAAGGATGTTATCTGCCAGCCCACTAACTGCCTCCAGGAGAAGGCTGCTAGGGAGTGGAGTTTGCAGTCATCCTGTGATTTTGGTTTCTGAATTATTTTTGACTTAAGGTGAGGGATTCAAAAAACTGACTCAATTCAAAAGGGGCTGCAAGACCTGGATAAGTGTGGCCCTCGAGCTCTTGAAATTTCATGGGATATTTTTTCTTTTTCCCCTTTAATAATTATTTTGGTCTTTTTTCCTATATTGGGCAGACACAATGAAGAGGGGACAGAGGGCGCTAGAGTCATGCTACACAGGTCCCCGGCCTGGAATGGAACCATGGTTATGTGCCATGGGATGTAACCATGCGGCTACGGGGGCGCTACCGTGGGAAGTTTTACAAAATATAACATTTTTCACAAGACTGTTGGCTTTGATGGCTCTATACTCTATGAGTCTATTATTGGAACTATTCGGGTTAACAATGTCACAAGACTGAAATAGGAAGCTTCATGCTAAAGTGCCTTTTACGCCTCTGTTAAGGTCAAATGAATGTATGTAGGCTAGCACATTTAAATACAACCACAGTTACCAAAATGCTGAACAGGATCAAAATACCAAACAAACTAATATGAAAGTAAATGACAGCCATGGAAATAGTGATATCAAAGGTTTTTGAAATGCAATCATTAAGAAACACGTTTTAGGTTTTAAGAAGAAAGGCGTTTATAAACAATGCAGATAGAGAGTGGGGACAGGATCTGGGTCGGGTGAAGATGTCATGTCAGGACATCCATTTCTGTAAATCACCTAGGAGTGCAGGTGAGGGAGTTATTGCTCTCATGGTGGGCATGTGTTTTATGGCTGTGTTTGCACTGTTGTATAAAGGTTGTATGTAACTCATTCACTACAAGGGACACTGTGTGTGCACACATTAAAGATCGTGTGAATTTGTTGCCTTAGTCATCACTCTCTAGAGAGCGATTGATTTTAAGTTGCCACAAGATGACAAAAGAAACAATAAAATAAACAATAAACATAATTCTTCAAAAGAGTTTCGGCACAATAAAAGATGAAATCAAGGTATCGCGCCCAACTCAAATTGAAAAGTAGCGAGAAGAAGTAAATCTTTAGGAGCAACTTAAAAGTTTCTCGGGTCTGAGCAGCTTTTCTGTGAAAAGGTAAACAGTTCCATAGATTAAGGTCAGCCCCCGCAAAGGCTCGGTCATGTCTATTTTTGTGCCTGAATCTCACAACATTCGAGAGTATCTTGTTGGTCTGCTCTAACTGGAGTATGATGAAGCAAGAGATAAGATGGCGCCGGCCCATTTAAAACCTTGAGAACAAGCAATTAAGTCTTTAAATCAATCCTGAAATGTACAGGAAGGCAGTGGAGGGAGGGATGGAGCTTTTGTACTATCTTTATTAAACTGCGTGTTTTTCAATTTGAGAGCATGCCTCCTTGATTTCACCTTTTAGATTTTTTTAATGCAATTCCCAAAAACCATTCCCTAACCCTAAAAAAGTCCCTGCTTGCTGGCTTAGCTTCTGCTCAAACTGCATGCTTTCACTCAGATACTTTGTTGCTTGCACAGATTGCCTGTCCTCCAGCTTCAGCCCTTCTCCTCACACTCAGGCCGCTTCTGTGCGCGGGCGAAACATATTTCTACTCTGCTCTTGGATTTTTTTGTGCAACAACCTTGTCAAAATTCCCCAACCAATAGAATTGCAGGTGCAGTATTGACCAATGAAATGATCCCGACCTCGTTGTGGGTGCGTTTGCTTTACTTTTAGACTGTCCCAGACGGGTGGTTATTTGGCCTCCCGTCGTGGTAGCTATTATATTATGCTACAGGGGAACGGACAGTGTAAGCAAGCAACAATATATCTGAGCACAAGCATGCAGTTTGAGGAGAGGCAGAGCAAATCTAAGCACAAGCAGGGGCTATGTGAGTGCGAGGGCATGGTTTTGGGGGAAAGCATTACTAAATCTGAACATGAAATCAAGGAGGCATGCTCTCAAATAGAAAAACATGCTCTCGAATAAAGATAGTAATAAAAGCTCCATAGGGAGGCCAATACTGGTGTTATGTGTTTATGCTTCGTTTTCCAAGTTAGAAGACGAGCGGCTGGGTGTCGTACTAACTGCAGACAGCGTAGAGACTGTTCTACACCCACATAACATACAGTGATGCAGTTACATTGGATAAACCTGCGTTAGAGGACGGACAGCAAATTTTCATGTGCTCAACCGAGTGCAACGCCATGACACATGGACACAAACTTCTCTAACAACTCTAGGATTTCTATTAGATTACAATAGAGTTGTTAACTAATTACTATAATAATAATAATGATGTTGTTTACTTTTTTAATCGAGACACTTAATCATGATCGTTCAGTGTATGTTGCTGCATTAAGCTTCCATGATGCAATCACTTGAACATATTTAAGTGTATGTGTCCTGTATCCTCCCCTCCCTTCTCAGCCATGCCACATGACATGTTTTAAGTCTTATAGGGCCTCATGAATGTACTTCCTCATTGAATTGCTTCGTTTTAATTTCTATGGTCGAATAATATCTCGTAAATTCTTTCCAAATCTGTAAAGTAGGGGCTTTTTTTCCAGTGTTTTAAAAGGAGGTTGTGGGGTGTGGGGCGTCAGGATGAGAGGTGTTACGTGTAAGATGAATGAATGTTTTACATCTTATGTCTTGTGTATGTCAATGTATTAATATATTATGTTAACCTGGCACCATTTTAGGAGACTATAATGTATAGTATCTTATTCAATAAGGTATTATGTATATGTTTATTGGAAAGAGATTGTAAGCAATGCCCCATGGTGGAAAGCATGAAATTAAATAGAGATAATTATTTAAAAAATATAAAAAATATTTTGAATTCTGAAAACAGCAAATGTAAGCTCTTTAATTTTTCAACAAACATAGCTCTTTAATTTTTCTCAGTAATTTCAGCGTGTCTCCTTTCTTTTTTTATCTTCCTCCTCTATCTTGTCCGTCTCTTTCTACTACTCATCGACGTTTAGCCAACCTACTAATTAAAAATTTCACAACAACATCTGACATTTTGTAACAATTTATGTGGCGCAGTAATACTGATGTAATGCTGTCACAGGTGTGTGTTTGGATTTTACAACGGCTTTAAACTCAGCCAATGATAATCAAGGACTGGAAATATCCATTAAAAAAAATTGAGAGAAAGAATCCAGCTCTGTAACAAGGGGTCCCAGCAGGCCTGCAGCCTAACAGCTCAATGAGTTAGCCAGCAGTTGAGCTGACTCAATCTGTTTGACTTTCTCTGTGGGGCACATGGAGCCCTGGGCAGGCAACAAGGTCCTTGGGCTTGGCTCACATTGATCTGAAAATTCAGCATCGGACTGCTGGCCAACTCTTAAATATTTGGTTTTAATTACTGCCACAACCTTTACTCTGGCAGGTTACTGTTGAAACATAATCCCCAAGGGGCTGCGCAGCAAGGGCATCGCACCATTATTCAACCATAGAGGGGATGGCAGCCATTCCCTTACCAAGGCATTTTTTTATCTTGGAAATGGGACACAGCCACAGCAGACTATATAGGCTGCCTCTGACGAAAAGCAATAGAGAATAGAGATGAGAGACACTCTATAACCCTTAATTATACAGCAGCTAAGTTCGACGGAGGAACGCAGCTTATCTCTCTGGTGGGGTTGGTGGATTTTTGAACTTCTTATTTGATTACTTGCCCTGTTCACCTGTCTGCCTCAACAGCCCACAGCTGCACTAATGAAGGTGCACACTGTTCCTCTCTCAGATAAAGAGATGATTTTATAATGTTGCCTCCTATTGTCCACAGTAAGATAGGGGAGAAGTGAGAATTCCTGTTGTAGATCAGTTGCCTAAGGGTAACATCTGCCTGTGTGTGCGTCTCCAGCAGGGTCCTGACAGTGATAGGACATTTCTCCTGTTCACTCTTAATTATCCATTTGCATCACTGAGGTAGAAAAACAAAATGCATTTTCCATTTGGGATTTATTCAGAATACTTTGCTCAAGAGATTGTTTGTTATTTTTCCCCGAGGCTGCAGCATCCCATGATTCAAAAGAAATGTTTTATAGTGAGGGCCAGGGAAATGTGCCCTCAGCACACATTTTTAAATACTGCCAATGGGATGAAACACACTTTTTGGCACAGGTAGATACAGTATGTTGGGTTTGAACAAAACATTTATTTTCAGACTTCATAAGGCACTCTTTGGTACTCACATGAACAATGTTGGAGACTGATAAAGCATAAAATCTACTATCTTTATTAAATGCACTAATATGCTATGTTTGTTGTATTGCATTCACAGCATTACCCATAAACAAACTCTTTTTTTTGCTGTGAAGAAATCATTATCTCCCTTGGTGTGAGACTAAGAAGGCATGAAAGGGTGGAAAAGTGCAAAGTGTGTTTTACATATTGGCTTTTAATCCCAACACTCCAATAATTGGACTCCATCACATGTATCCTTTGATGTTTTTCTGCCTTGGTAACCACAGAGCTGTGTCTAACCCACAGAGTGTGCTGAGACAAAATCTTTCAGATGGAAACACAGCTCCTGTTTTTGTTACCTCTCTCCAAAACCAGTGTGTACCACTCTCACAACAACAATCCCCACAAATCATACTCCCAGGTAAGCCTTGAGTATGGGGAGTGTGTTTGCTAAGGGGGTAAATATCGTCTATAACAGTGATCCTATCACCTCCTGATTAAAAATGTCAGTGAGGCCCTGGAGGTGACAGATTGCAGCGTTGCTGGCATCCCTGGGTATTTTTGGTGCAGGGACAGGTGCAGCATGCCTTGGAGACTTGGAGGGAGGAGTGTACAGGAGAGAGGGAGGGAGGGAAAAATGGAAAGCATGGAAGGAGGGAACTGAGCAAGAGTTGCTCATCGATGCCCTGTGGCTAGCCTACATCATATACTACCTGGGCCGAGCTCCAGAGCTAATCTGTGTCAGGCAGAGAGACCTGATACTCTCAGCGTGATTGTAAAAGGCCCTTTGCAAACGTGTTTGTGCGATGTAGCAGACAACAACAAGTTCAGGATTCATTTTAAGGTTCTTGTTTTATAACATACAGAGCCCTGCATGGTCAGGCGCCTGAGTACATTTCTGACCATCCCCAGTAGGTCACTTAGGTCTTCTGACCAGGACCCACTGGTTGTCCCTCGAGCTCGACTGAAGACTGATGGTGACATTTGAAATGGTGGCATCGACACGTGAAATGTTCATCCTGTTGACATTTGATCTGCCGTTACTGTGCGACGCCTCTACAAAGCTACAAACCCACTTATATATACTGGCCTCTGTCTTTGTTTTTACATCCACAACACTCCTTTACTTCACGTGGAACCAATGACGCACATCGAACAAACCCCACGCAACTGCCAGGACAACACAACCCTATGGGGGACAGAGACGCTGCCAGAGTTCATCAGGGCCCCCCTCTAAACCTGATCCATCTGTTCCCACTGGTCTTGACTCTGACTTGTCATTCAAGGGGCAGCGCCACCGTCTGTTAGTACTTACCATGCCACTTGGAAATGTTGAGAGTTTTTGTTTAGATAGATAGATAGATAGATAGATAGATAGATAGATAGATAGATAGATAG
>CALSBV010011200.1:11622761-11656200 GCA_943590825.1 Bovichtus diacanthus | reverse complement strand
CACACACACACACACACACACACACACACACACACACACACACACACTGGGTCAGCATGCATTCATGAGAACCTGCTCCGTGATGAACAGAAGAGGAGCTGGGTGCACGAGAGAAAAGTTGATTGGAGGCATATGAAGAGTTATGCCGAGGGTAAAGTGCAGCCGTGTAACACATTCCGCTATTTTACCTCCGTGGAGACGGCATTAGATATCTGGTGAATCCTGCCGTTTCATTTCAAGATCAGCATTGATGTGAGTGGAAGTTGATGGGAATGCAGAGAGAAAGCACAGTGTCACGATTGGGGGTTGGTTGGTTAAGCCAATGATTATAGGCCAGTGGCTTTAACTTCCAATGTCTTAAAATCCTTACGGAGGATCATGACAAAGGAACTACGTAGGGAGCCATCCCTATATCCGTGCCGCACATTTCAGCACAGGCCTTCTCCAAGGGTCAGTTTGCCTTTTTTTTTTCTTTCCTCTGTATGTAATTGTGTCAGCTCCCAACCTAATCATTTTGTAGTTTCTCAGTTTACCCACAAGCAATTCCAACATTACCAGCGTAGAGCAGAGGCCTGTCTGATGTCATGACCATGTATGGTACATTTATGTGTCAAAATGATGCTCGTCAGACCTGTCCACGGACCTGTCCATCATTTTGACACATAAATGTACCATACATGGTCATGACATCAGACAGGCCTCTTCTTACAAATATTTAGGGGTCCACATTGATAAAGAGCTTACCTATGGAAGCTTCCATAGGGAACTTTATTAAAAATGATAATGTAAGCTTGAAAATAAAAATCTAATTCCACAATAACATTATAATTTATTACGATAAAAATGTAAATTAAAACGCAATAATCCTATTTCGCATTTTCACATACTTGCATTATATGACCATATTAAAATGAAAATGTAAAAGCTGCTTGACATTTAATTTTCTAAATTGTAACCCGCTGCTTAGCTGGCACACTGTTGTAAGAGTCTATGCGAGAATCCATCAGCGTTGGTGTCTGCAGGAATAATTGTGCTCATTCTTTAGCTACCGTAGAGTTTATTTTACGTAACGGTATTACCAGCGGTTAAGTACGACAGCAGGGAAGATTATGGGAACGCCCTTACCCCTCATCCCCCAGGACATTTTTGAGCAGTCTACTATTCAGGTAAAGGATTCCTTTGTATAAGCACAGTCATTACAGACATTCATGTGTCCCTCTGTCAGTTTAACGTATCAATGCAGCAATTTCACCAATCGTGTGTTTGCCTATGATGGTGTAAATTGAGAGTTTGTTTGCTTGTAATTTATGTACTAAGGTGTGTATGCTTTGAAATGTACTTATGCAGCTTTTGAAAAGGTGAGAGGCTTTTGGGCACGAGTCTGCACGTGTGTCTTATTTAATGTTGATGTTTGGTTTTGACGCGACAATTCACGTAATCCAAGACAGTTCTGAGTATGTAGAGGGCAAAGTAAGGAAAAGTAAGACAATGAAGAGCACTCAAAATGCTCACAAACGTTTGTGTGCATTCTAGAACTGCAAAATGTTTGAGTGTGTCCCTAATGTAATTAACGTCTATATAACTTAATTTGTTTGCTGAATATAAGGCTTCAGCCAGCAAAGACTGGAAGCAGGGGGAAACAAAATCTGCATACCAGCACGTCAAAAGCTCGCTAATTAATTATCGCTAATGAACACTAATTCACTAATTACTATGTTATATCTCATTTGTTTAATTTGTGCAAAAAACCAAAGTGTAAAAAAGGCAAGTTTCTTTTTTACAAGGTTTATGTGCTTGACTATATCTCGCAGTGAATCCCTAGCTTTGTCGTCCCCGTGAGGTTGACGGGCAACCGAGAGAGACTGCATTGGTCAGTGACCCTCCATGGTTGACGGACGTATGTCAGTGCATCTATATTGCATTTTTTCTTGTTAGTGCACAACAGTTAAGTACATAGACTTTTTGAATACTAATGTGGAAACAGTATATTGTGAGAATTAGAATAATAGTACATACTTTATATAGACATATAATTGGTATTGTCACGGTCCCGCCCGTGACTCTAACTCCTAGTGTTTTCCTTAGTTTCCTTTTTCCCTGTGTGTCCAGTGTTTCCCTGTTTGTCTAGGTGTGGCGTGGGCGTGACCTTCCCCACAGGCAGCCTCCTGATTACTCCCTGACACACCTGTCCTGCCTGCTCAAATGTTTCCCATCTGCTTATCAACGACAGTATAACTACTCCGGTTCTCCAGTCACTCGTCGCCAGATTCTGAGTTTTTCTCCCACGTAAAGTTTTTTTTGTCACATAGGTGTTTTCCCTGTGTCTCCAGGATCAAATCTCAACCGCCTGTCTGCTCGCTTCCCCAACCAGACTCCATCTCCAACTTGTCACGTTCACAGCCTCACCTGCCCGCCTGCTAAACTCTGTTCCCGCCATTCCCCCAGCTACGTGCTGCCACGCCATTCAGACGCTTATCCTAGTGTTATTTGTGGACAGTAAAACCTTTTCCTTCCCTCGACTCCCTGTCTGTCTGTCTGCTCTTGGGTCCGATCCACCCCTGACTGTAACAGGTGTGTTGTAGGGAAGTGAGATTTTTGCTCATCAATCAGTATGAGTGAGATATACAGGGAGAAAGAGTTGTATTTAACAATCCATGATGATGACTCCCCTTCACCACAAATATCCAATAAACCTGTGTCTGCATTAACATAAGTGTGAGTTAATGGGACTACTGGGAAAAGATACTGTATTTAACTCACCACAATCACATACATCAACTAAACCTTATTGTGTATCAATATGATAGGATATTTATGGAAATATAGGGGATAAATCATTATTTTCTGCCACCACATGCATATAATGACACCTATGAAATACATTCTAGTGACATCTGCATCTATGTGAGTGGAATACAGGGCGACAAGGTGTCAGCATAAATAAGAAAACTTCAACAGAGAAATATGTCCGTCCTTTTTCCATTGGCTAGGTGTCCTCATTGATAATTATACACCCGCATGGACATTCATGCAGCATGAATGACTGTGAATGCTACTGGATGTTTATGGGAATGAGAGAATAATGCGCAGTAGCCTAATAGTGTTTGCTCACTGATTAGGCATCCATATTTATAATTCACCACACCCATGGACTTCAGCTAAACCTGTATCTGTATCAACATGACAGGAAGTCATTTGGGAATCAGCAGAGGATATCTATTGTGTCAGGCTGTTACAGTCTGAAAAGAATAGGGCTTGACTCAATGAATAGGTTTTCATATTCATAATTGGCTATGCCCTGTGTCTCTGTGTAGTTTTCTTTGCATGCTTATCACAATAACACAGAGTGATAATCAGTTGTTATCTCAATCCCCAAAACTCTCATTTCAACAGAGGTTATTAGAGAGTGAAATAGCTAGCCATATAGCCCCTCACTATATTCCACGCACACACCCACTCTCAGATAGAGTATGAAATAAGAGGCCTCTCAACTATTTAATAACCCAATTTACCGATGATGATGAAAGCATATTTCCACTTACCTTTTCATCTAAACCCTGTTATGTTAAACCTAAGTAGTTTGGAATTATAAAAAGGGTGGGGACATCAATATTAATAAACAAGCCTCCGGGCTGAAACATCAACAGTGTCCTCTTGTGGTGGCATGAATTTAGAAGATGTCCCGTCTGCTTGTTGCCTGAGTCCAACTGTCCTAGATTTGTGTTGCTTTGCCAGGATGCCTTGACATCTGCCAGACACAATTGTGCCCAGCTGTCTCGAAAGGTGGCAGCAATGTGGCATGATTTGCAAGGAGGTCTGAGTCTGAGACGTGCATGAAGAAGGCAATTCAGTCTCCAACAATTGGATGGTACACCATTAGATTGTATTCATTTTTATGTCAATCAAGAGAACAAGCAAGCCACCTTCGTTTTGCACAACCCTTACTAGTTCAATTATAAAAGAATAGAATACTGTATTACCAACGGCGTCTCTCTCTCACAGTATGTTTTTTATTCAGCAACGACATGCACACAGTTGCTCGGCAACCCCATTCATGCTTTTCGATCCAATCGTTCACTTAGGAGTGATAAACAGTTGTTAAGCAGTCAGATCATCATGTTTTCATAAATTTCAAGTCTTTGACCTGAAATTGTTACTATGTCAAATACCAGTCGAAATACAGCACATTGTATTTGACTCTGCCTGCTCTCTACATAATATCTAACTTTCTATCCTATTTTCTACCCCAACACATACTGGAGACACTTCCTTACAATTTCTTATCCTCCTCTCACCATTTCTCTAGTCTAGATCTTCTGTGGTGATATCTTTATATGTGTTGGCAGGTTCCCAAGTCATCCTAAATTACCTTACATCCTCATTATTCTTTGCAGCCAGGCCGTTCAAAGCAAGCTGTGAGACGGCAGAGTATAAATGACAAAGTGGTGTATGATCTCACACTGATTCCTGCTCTGGCTGATACATACATCCATGCTGATTGCTCACGCTAATATAGTCAACATTATTACGAGGCTTGGGAGAGGAGAGCCTTTAAAGTCGTCCTCAAAAGAGGATGCTGTGTTTCCAGCGATGTAAATAATTTATAACATCTTGCAACGCAGTTGTTAGTATCGCTCGTATTTCAGCGGGCTATGCCGTGTTTTTCCCACCATGGCTCCGGCAGGCTGTGGGTCTCTTCAAGTTAAAGTAAAAAGTATGATTCTGCTTTAAATGCTTGGTGGTCTTTTAGAAAGCCTGCACACTGATTTTAGTATAAGGGTTAATGGCTCAGAGGGTGCTTCTGGTCCTGATCAGTGTAAAAGATGTAGGCACAATTCTCATTTAGCAAATAGTAATTTGTGGCTCTTTAATATTACCTCTGTGACATTTCCCCTGGTATCCAGCAGAGATGATTTTATCAGCTTTTATCAACCAAGTTAAACCTTGTAGCCCCCCCACCCCCCCCTTTATCCCTTACACATATTGCCCTTCCGTGCTCTAGCTCCTCTCTGTTACCCCCTCTCTCATTCTGACAGGCACGACATGGAAGTGGTAAGACCCACTTCTGTGCACTGGCTGTGCTGCTGAGTGGCTGGCACATCACAGCACCTCTGCCTCAGGAGATAGAGCCATTTAAATTGTATTCCTCAGCTACACTGGATATTATCATCAAATGGGCAGCAGTACAAAGAATCTGACACACGTCTAATGTAAATCGAAGAGTTAACATTTCTGCTGTGGAAGCGTATGAGCAGTGTGTCTTGTTTGCATGTAAAGTCATGCGAGTAGATAGTGGTTGCAGCAGTGGTTTGTCCATGTTGCGATGCAAAGTGTGCTGTATTCAAAGAGATGTACAAAAGTGGCCAAGCTGCTTCCCCCACTTTTCCAGCAGTTCTTATCAGGTAATTACCAGCTCACCCTTGAAATACCAACATGGTGGTGGTACACTGGTGATGGTGGAAAGGCGACATAGGTCATCTTGTAATTATGACTTCTTCCTTCTGCCTTTATTGTCTGTGCATAATCAGCTCCAACAGGGCTGAAATAATTGATTCTCTATTTATGCTAATGGCATGGATCTGGAGCAAATACTCAGCCATGTTGTCTTTCGGCCGTGACATTTAAAATGAAATGAAGAAAGTGTTAGATTCCAGTCAGATAGCAGGATGTTTTCGCTCTGGCCTCAGTGACAGCCTTGTACTAACCAGACCAGACATTGAATGGGAACGAGACCTTCAGATGTGTTTCACTATTGCCTGTTGAGAGACCTTTACTATTGTGTATCAACTGATGGAGGTAAATTAGATTGCACTCATTTATGCAGAGCCTTATCAATGAATCCCTCTATCAACCAGGCTGTTTGGAGCTCCAAACACAGACTGACATAAACAAGACAGACTCATAAAGGCCTGCTTGCTTGCAATGTCACAAAAATATCTGACAAACGCTTCATAAAAACGTATCAGACCAATGCCCCACAACTACCTCTGAATCCTTTAGTTCCTTAATGTCAATCACCTGTCAGGCCGCGGCTGTTAGGCAGCAGACTGCCTGTGGCAGGGAAAGGTAGCACTTACTCATGGGAATTAAAGTTTTCCAGTCACTATTCATGACATGAGCAAATCACTTGTATGCCCTGTGCTCTCGCCGTGAAGAGTGATTGTAGTCAAATGCAGTAAAAGGTTCCTTTTTTTGTTTTGTTTTGCTTACATCAAATTGATGTTAAAATGGCTCGACCTGGGCTGCACAAACATCTGAGTCCATCTTAGGGATGCACTCAATTTCATGAAATGTGCTTCAGCTGCCAGCCACCAGTTTTCACCATGCCAAATGGGCATTTAGAAATGGCCAGTTAACAAAACCTGCACACCAAGGAGCTTCTGCCATATTGTTCACTGGACAGCACTCTCCCCAGAGGAAACCCCTCAAACAAAGGCAACACGGGGAGAGGAAGGCCATGACGGCTCTATCTCATTCCTTCCTGCCACTCACACGGCACACACATCAATCACAGCCCGCTGGCTGCTCCTTGGCTGCAATTCGTCACAGGTCCTTAGGCTCTGACATGCTTCTTAAAAGCTCAACTAATCTGCCTAAGATAACGGTTTTAGATTTCCTTGGTGGGTGTTAATCAAAATGATCTGCTCTGTGTCCAAGAAATGACCACTGCGCAATATGAGGATGGACCTCGCAATCAAGTACATCATTATGAAAATGGATGAGGAAAGAGGATGAAATGATTTTTGACATTTTGAAGAAACGCTCCTTTTTTTGAAGAAGAATGGGAATAATTGTTGAGAGCTCTATCTTATTTTCTAGTAAAGCAGATTTGACAATAAATAAATGATGTTTCCATGCAACAGAATTGCATTGCGAGTTACGTTTTGAGGAAATGTATTTCCTCCCCGATTACATTTGTTTTTGATTTATCACAAATATGTTTTCATTCAAAGTCCACGCAAGTCTGTGTCGGGAAGAGGTCGGGGTGTATGGATCACACAAAACTTTCACCCAGAAGACTGCTGTTTTTGCCCCGTGTGAAACCAAAACTCAAGATTGACTTGTTTTAATTTACGTATGGAATTTAAATTACGCAACAAACATACTTATTTTAAGCCAAACCATGATGTTTTACAAAATTTAACCAATTTGTTTTGTTGCCGAAAGTTAACCAAGTAGTGTTGTTGCCTTTTGTTTTGTTTCAATTAACATTAACCACATGTTTAAAGCTGCGACCATAATACATGAGAAAATCTGTTTGCCGGGAAACATAATTGGGAATTAAATTTAGTTGTATGGGAATGTAATTTTTTTTAGGAGTTGCAACAAGGCAAAGAAAAAAAGTGAGTGAAAAGTCACTCAATCTGATATTTGATTCTACTTTATACTTCTTTACTTCTTTCTCATTCTTCGACTCAGGTATTCCTTTAGCATGAACTTTTCAATCCAGCACCAGATTATTCATGAATAAGAGCCTACATTATTCAGTGACTGGTGCTTTATTCACCAGCCTGCATGGTGGAAGAATACTCCAGCAAGGAGGATACATGCCACCCCTTCAAGAGCAATTGCCACTCTCAGTGAGCCCTCTATGGGAGCAAGCTGCTGAGAGGTGGGTTGTGATGGGCCCAATTTAATGCTCCATTATGCAAATTGATCATCTCAATTGACCATCACTCTGGTAATAGGACGGGCTGACTGGGTGTGAGGGACCTTTTAAAATCTTTAGAAAAACATCAGACCAAAATCCCAGGTGCTAAAAATAAGCGAGGTGAGTAAAAACATGAAGAGATGCATCACAACTTCCACCAATGAGGCGTGACGGAGATGAGTGACAGGAAGTTAATGGCAGCGTTGGTGACCTCTCTAACGACCAGTCACGTTTAAAATCACCGTCTTGTCATTCCTCTGAGAAATATAAGAATACAATACAGCATTAGCATGACGAGTTTTAGCTTGATAATATTTTCTTCCTTCGAAATTTTACCCTCCCGAGTCGACTCCCTTGTTCATAATTCCATAAATCCAAATAGATTAGAGGAGGAAAGCAAGGGTGTTTGTTTTCATTTCAATCTAACTTGGAGTTAATATTCGAGAAATTATGCATTGTAGAAAACACAAATTGAGTTAGATATTTGTCATTTAGTGGGGAGATTTCCAGCAAGCTTATCCCCTTGCGACCCTGTGAAGAATCACACGACACACTTGAGTTTCCCTTAGACTGGACAGGGCGCAGGAAAGTCAGGGTATGGGCGAATTAATTTTGTCAGTGCCTAATTGCATTTATTGGCCATGCCTGGCACCTCCTAATCCTGGATTATGATGATGCATTAACAGCTGTGACTGGCTGTTTACAAGGCATTTATTAGCCGGTGTCAACATAACGAGACAAATTCCACCTATCACATTAATCACCCCACTGCCAAGACTGTGTCACTGCCAAGAGCAGAGCCAGATGACGCATAGGCCAAGGCTGCCCTGAAGCTGCTTCCCATTTTTCCGCATTAGCCATTGTTATATGGCAATCAGATTACCTCTTCAGTAACTGTCAGCCCGGCAGTGAGTTTGTGACGTGAAACTTGAAGTGAATAAAGAGCAATGAATCGGGGGAGGTTAAAGATAACGGGAGAAGAATTGTGGGATCAAATGCACGGTTGAGTGGGTCAAACCACAAAAACAATTTTCCCCACATAATGCTTCTAATTGAAGTCAGGTCACTTAATTACAGTGTGACTATTGTTTACTGTGAACTCATCTCCTCTTGTTTTTTCTCCGTCCATCAGTCAATTTCCCCTCACTCTAGCTCTAACTCATTTTCAGTTTCTCTCCTCTGCCACAAGAATATACAACATACCAAAAACAGAACGCCGTTTGTGTTGAGTGAAATGTTATTAAATAGGAATGTGTGAAGATGGTTTCATGAATTATGTTTCTGAATTGATTAAAGGCTGATTCAGAATGAAGCCTCTTCACTGTTCTATAATTATCAAATGAATATACACATCTTTGGCACAAAAACAATATGCATGTTACAATATCTCTAATTACACTCAATGTGGCTTTAATGAAAGGGTTAAAAGACATGTCACAATGGATCTAGTATTTGGTAAAAGGGGTGCACGCTTTATTGTGCCTGGGGTTGGAGCTTGAGGGTCATTGATTTCTTTTCTTTTCAAATGGTCTCCAAAAGTGATGCAGGAATTAAACAAGACTCTGCAAGACAGACCTGACAAGACCATTTGAGAAATGACATTGGAGAACGTCCCGCTGGCCTTGCCTTAATGGAAGCAAGGGGTATAGATATTACATTTTGTACAGACACATGAGAATCATCAAGTGAGATCGTCTCTCGCTCCTGTAAACACTTTATCTGTGGGGCTCTCTGATTCCATTTGAAGAACAATGTTTGGTCCCAGACTTTGTGCCAACATCACTCCTCCAATTCTCCGGTCTGTCAAGATCGGTTGGACTTGACACATTGATATTGTCAGTGAGGAATGCTCGATCACCTGCAAGCTCAAAGTATGGTCGTCTCTTCTTAAAACATGCTTCTGTTGAAAAGAACATGATTTTGAAAAAGTTCTTCGTGGAGAATCTTTACCAAACTTCAAAAAACCGGAAGCCTTATCTATAGTGACTTAAAAAAATGGATGAATTGGCTTCAAAGTATCGTCACCAGTATATATACCGTACACTACAGACATAAAATGTTTAATGCACTTACACAATCAAAACTGATGATACAGTAGAACTCTCTACGTCCTGCTTTTTATTACTGCTAAACAGTAGATTTATCACTCACAAATGTTATATATCATATCATGCTTTGTAGATTGCTTTTACAACAAGTGGTGAGACTGGATTGTGTGCTCTCTGGCTCCTAAAATGAATGTGCTTTACTGATAAGGACCGGATGAGAGGGCGGGAGATACGGCACAATGCAGCGGAACAGCTCCCAGCACTGTGCAGTAGTCTGCGTTATATAATTCTGATGGGCTTCGCTGGCACCTTACAGTTCACCTCCCACCGCTAAAGTGTGAATACAGGACCAGCTCTCCGGCTGTGTTGGACTGTCCTCTGACAAATGTGCAGAAAGAAATAAAGCATGCCTCATAAGGGCACAGTATGCAATTACATTCAGTTAACAAAACAGCCCTACAGCTGACATGTGTTTGGCACATGGGAAATACATATCAGCCCCCTGATTAATGCTGAATCATGATATTGTTAAGAGCAGAGTGGAGTGCGCCAACGTCCACCAGCCTCCAACTCTTCACCCTCGCAGTAACCCTTTTCTCTGGAACCGCTCCCTGCCATCTGTCAGTATTGAAAAGCCCTGGTGGCTTACAGCAGGTTTCTCCAAACCTACATACATGGCTGCCTTTCCCTGTCAGAAACTGCTGTGCATGGACCTTCAGGCGTAACCAACCACTGAGCTAGAAAACGGTGTCAGCCTTGCCAAAGCCTCATTGACACCATGAAAAATCTCTCTTAGTAGTGTTATTGACCCAGGACATAATCAGCTGGTGGGCTGTACATTGGCCGGAAAAGGACACAGTAAAGTTAAGAAAGCACAAGTGAAGCCACTTTAATATAATTGGATGTTGTTTAACTAAGTGCTATTTAATTGCCTGACTCCTCACTGAAGCTTTCATGCAACTCTGTACCGCAAACAAACATACCAAAGCATTGGCAATGTCTCCTTATTAGTTATTCATGGCTTCATTTGCTTCGTATCTCTCCTCACTCGTTTCCGTGCAAAACTGAAAGCGGGCAGAAAGTACATCCTCAGCTGAAACCCGTGAGTAGACATGGCTCCTGCGCTATCAGTGAGAAGAAAAGAGGCTTCCTTTTAATGAAAAAGGGTCTTTGATGAAGTAAGGAAAAGTCAGAACAGAATAGAGAGGATGCCTCATCTTGAACAAATAACAATATGCAGGTGTGGAGGCCGTTGTTTTCATGCAATATTACACTCCTGGCCTCTGTGTATTATGTTGATGAAGGTCCAAGAGTCATTTCCTTTAACAGAAGGAAGATGACTCATACAATGTGCCTCTCTCGCCTCTGATACCTTATTTTCACTGGCCCTAGTCCTAATAAACCTTGTGTGGAGCTCATAAATCAAGTGCATGTCTCCCTAACAGATACGCGATGATGAAAACGATGTATGATTAAAAACTCTTGTTCAGTTCATCTCGAGCGTACTCAATTGAATAAACCCAATCTTGTCCGAGACTTAAACGATATGCATCAACAATCATTTCACCCCTGTCAAAAGTAGGCAAAAGGAACAGAGGGCAAATAAAATAAAGGAATAGACTCCAGCTGCAACACTCAAATGGCTACTTGTGTGGCCTCGGGTTCATGGACCAGCTGTGACAGCGACCTCCAAGAGTCTTTGACTTCGACCAGCAGCAGATTGGGTGGACAAGGACGCTTCTAGAGCAGCTTAAGCTCTGCTGTGTACCTAAATTGTAGCAGTTGTGAAGTAGTACCACCTGAGAAATAACTGCAACTTTCTTATTTCTTCCTTATTAATAGTATTGACATCTCTTCGACATATGGTGTCTTACTTCATGCCTGCATCTTAACTACCCTGATATTAAGAGCAGTAAAATTATTAAAAAAGAATTATGAAAAGTTTTGTGTCATTGGACTGACCCTGTTCTTGCAAGATCAAATCTGATTCAGAATCAGAATCCGGTTTATTGCCAAATAGGTTTTCACATACAAGGAATTTGCTTTGGTTTATTGATGCATTGAAAAGAAGCAAAATAAAATAGACAAAAAATAGAATACAAATATTTTTTAAATACTATTTACATTTTTTTAAATGAAAGAGCTGGAGGGGATGTGCACATATATATTCTAGGGATGTACAACGGTTCACAGCATTAATAATATAAAGAATATGCAAAGTACAGAGATAATAGTCCAAAAAGATGTGCGTCAATGTAACGCATGTACCAATGTGAAGACGTGAGCGTAGTGTGGATGGGAGGGGATAAGAGGCAGAGTCAGTGGGGTCCTGGCCTTGTTGATGAGGCCAGCTGCAGATGGGAATAAACTGTTTCTGTGGCGTAAGGTTTTGGTCCTGATGGACTGCAGACTCCTGCCAGAGGGGAGTGTTTTAAAAAGTTTGAGTCCAGTGTGGGAGGGGTCAGCCACAATCTTTCCTGGCCGCCTCAGGGTCCTGGAGGCACAGCAGACTGCAGCCAAAAAAATAAAATGATGTTATAATTTGTATATACTAAATACTAAACTAAGGGTAATAAACATCAAATGATTAGGGCTTTTATTTTTACAATGCATGTCAGTTTGTAAATGAACTGCTTACAGTATATGGGCATGGGATTATAATACACAGATGACAATGGTTCATATGTGAATATCACCACCACAAATTATAGTCCTCTGCCAGACTTTATACAGAAGAGCAGACATACATTTATTTCTTACTGTGCATAAAATGAATCTCCTTATCTATCTACTCATTTTATTTCAGCACAGACTAGAAAACCATGAGAGGAATTTATCCATGTTCTCCGTTTTAAGCTATTCTGTGAGCGATCAGTGCTTTTACAGAACTCTCACTAATATCTATGCTACGGTTAGACACCTTCAACAAGTGGATACTTTAGCAACACATAACTAAGTCACGACAGTCAAGTGTTTAAGGTCAAGTGGCTTAGATATCTATAAAAAGGATGTCACAACGCTTTTCATCTTACTATCACCTGCTGTATAGTATCAAATAATTTTTGAAGCACCTGCAAGAGGAAAGAATCACCTTTTTTTTGTTGCAAGTTTGGCTTATGCAACACCCGACTGCAATGGTTCACTTAGCAGTCGACAACATAACTCACATATTGTACTGAAACAATTGTCTTAAAGGCTTGACGGTATATGTCCTCGAGGCTACGTTTGAGTAATCTATATATTACTACACCTGGCAAGTAAACAATTGTAATCTCTTAAATGTTTCTTTGTGACAGTGACAGTAAAATATGAGCACTTTCTACAAAACTCACAAGATAAATTAGAATTCAACTGTAATCGTAGTTTCTCCTGTTTTAGGTATCTTTTATTCGAAAGACTCCTATGTTATGTATTTATTGGATTTGTATGTGAAATTCAGAGAAGTAGGCACACACACTCTAGCCCTGTTGAAGTTACTTTTTTTTCACACCATAACCTTAAACAGCCCAGATTTAGATGAACAAGCTAAATCATAGGCATTGTATGAACAGATGACAGACCATAACAACACAGGAGGGTGATAAACGTTTGTGGAGATAAACCTTGGCATTAACTGCCATCTAGTGGCTAATACTAATATTGCAAGAAAACAGAAGTGAAAGGTCAGGGTTTCAGACCTAAATTTGGATTATGAACAATATTCATCATTCAAAACGGATCTTTAATCAGGCGTGAGATAAATGATTGTCACCTGGACATCCAATGCCTCAGTCTCAGTATCTTCCATCCCTTTGTATTCAAAGGTGTAGGTTCAGCATTGTAAATCAACAAAGTGAATCCTGACTTTCAGTTTTTAGACCTTAATATTAACGTCGTCTCTGAAGCTTCATTTCCTCTTTTTAAATAAAAGGTATGTAAATGAGGAGGGTTTATCTTAATATAATAATAATATATAATAATAATATAATAGGCAATAGGCAATACCTAAAAGGATGTGAAGTGTGTAAATAGCAGGTTTATAGCCACAATGTACTGTATCATCGTTGTATTCCTAAGAACTTGCGTAGCCTATATTTACTGTGATACACATATATGCATGACATGTAACTTATTACTGCTATCTTTTATTGATAGAGTAAAACTAACAGAACCATTATAAACCTAATAATCCCATACTACCCCATTTGCAGGACATGTGTGATTATTATACTGTATTTGAATAGTAGGCCTACAGCGTTTCTCAAGAAAAACAAGTTAGTCCTGCAATGTTGCATTCACTGCATTCACGTTTGTTTATCTAATATCTATGTAATAAAAATGGGACAATAGTTTCGTAAAAAAACGTGTAGTACAGAATATGTGGCATATTCACAATACGTTTTTCCAAATTACGAGCAGAGACATGCGAGTTTTAAGTGCTACCGAAGAGCACCTGAAGGCGTCAGTAGAGGGAGCAGGAGGAGGCGCCGAGCTCACACACTGAGCGCACACCCTGCCAATGAGCCAGTCAGTGTTAACAGGCACAAACATGTCGGGGAAGAGTTTTCGAGTAAGCGACGGGGACTGGATTTGTCCTGATAAAAAGTAAGTGCTCCTTACATTTAGAATACGTCTCCATTTGACCTACTATCTGGTGAAATGTAGCGCCATATGTTTGCTTAATTTGCTGGTCGTGCTAGTTAGCTTAGGCCTTCTAGCATTTCACGCTAACGTTGACTAGCTGAGTTTTTCCACGTTTACCCTGTACTTTTTTTTTTTACCTCATTACCTGCTCTATATTCACAATAAACACGTCATGTCAAGTGTGCATTAAACGGTGGGGACGTGTTTTGGGTTAACGTGCCTGTGAATCCCAATATAAGTTATCAGTGTGCTCAGTCTTGTACGATAGCAAGCTAGCTATCGTTAGCTTCATTGGGTTGGGTGAGAGTCCACACTCACTACTGTGGGTGGTGTTTACAATGCTGTAGAAGCCAAGATGTCAGGAGTGTAGAGTCTAACTTAGGTAACTTAGGTAGTCAGCAGTATCATGTTGCACATGAACTGCATTATCAACGTCTTCAGTGACAGACAAGCCAGCTGCGGTTGTCAGTGCACAGGCCTTTCACACAGGCAGTCCCACCAAAGACTACATGCTAATTATATTGCACATGAAAGGTAAATAAACCCACACTACTACTCTATCTGGTAGCACAATGAGTTCATGCCTGAATGATGAAGTAACACGCTCGAGTCTTATCTGTATCTACAATGTTATTGAATGTTTAATGCTTTTGCAGGTGTGGAAACGTGAACTTTGCTAGAAGAACCAGTTGTAACAGATGTGGCAGGGGTGAGTCCTTCTTCATGCACATTATTATATCTTGCAGAAGCCTAATACGTCCTGTCAAAAAGCTGATTAACCAAAAACCACTTGTTTTGCTTCCACAGAGAAAACCACAGAGGCAAAGATGATGAAAGCTGGAGGAACAGAGATTGGGAAAACTCTGGCTGAGAAGAGTAGAGGCCTCTTCAGTGCAAATGATTGGCAATGCAAAACGTATGCGTTATTGTTAAATTATAAGGGACTACTAAAATGTTTGATTTACTAGGCACTCGAACAAATAGGCCCCTAATGAGAAATGCATAAGAAAACTGCATTTTAATAAGCTGAGACATAATCTTTCTTTTTTTCATTTTTAAATGTGTTGAGATTTTAAAGATTTTTATTTTCCTGCCCTCCCATTCTCATACAGATGTGGCAATGTCAATTGGGCTAGGAGGTCGGAGTGCAACATGTGTAACACACCGAAATATGCCAAGCTTGAAGAGAGAACAGGTATCCCAACAAATATTTAGGTTGTCAGTTCTTGGTGTGCTTATGAAAGCCCGTTATTGATTGACTCTTTTTACTCTTTGCCATTCAGGTTATGGTGGAGGTTTTAATGAAAGGGAGAATGTGGAATACATCGAACGAGAGGAATCCGATGGTGAATACGATGAAGTGAGTTGTCCCTGAAAGTCTAATGTTTGATGGTTGAAACATTTCAGCTGACATACTTTTGCATGTAAGCATAAAAATATTTTGCTGGTAGAATCTTTGTGTCCTGAAACTGCCTAAAAACATTTCCGTCATTTCTTTACTGATAAATTTACGGTCTCTTTTTAATGTCAGTTTGGTAGGAAAAAGAAAAAATTCCGTGGAACGAGCAACAGCACACCTTCCTCAAAAGAAAGTGAAAAGAAAGAAGCACCACCAAAAGTTGAAGATGTCGAGGAGGAAGAAGATGAAGAGGATGAGGAGGATGGTGACCTTTCCAAATACAAATTGGATGTAAGATTGGTGGCTGGAGCTGGAAATTCAAAAGGACACATTTTATTTAAATGAAAAGTAGTAGCCAATAATAATGTAATATTAAACACTTCTTCTCCAGGATGATGAAGAAGATGATGATGGAGACCTGTCAAAGTACGACCTGGACGCCAGTGAGGATGAGGACAAGCCAGCTAAGAAAAAGGGCAGCCGTTCGGGTTCGTCCCGTTCTGGCTCATCCTCTCGCTCTTCCAGCTCCAGTTCACGGTCGAGGTCCAGGTAAAAGGGTACAGGTCAAGGGTAACTCCGGGCAAAATGTCAGTATCAGCTCAATCTTCCTTCTGATTTACTGATCCACATCAATTACATGTCCTGTTCTGCTGATTTGTTGTTTTCTCAACCCCTCCCCTTCTGTGGTGTTAGAAACTTGATGTGCAGACTGAATGATTTTTCTGGATACTATGTTTTTTGTTTTGAAACACCTGACTTTAAATGGAAGGAATGTATTGTTTATATTGTAGTCTTGAAAATTACTCTGGCTTGCACTTGTTACAGGTTTTAGTTGTCATTTTATATTTTCTCCCAACACCCATAGGCATATATTTGTGGTGTACTATTTTCACATCAATTATGCTATACAGTAAGGCAAGAATAGTTTTAATCAAATACTCTAGATTTAAATGCAGTTACATCTGTCTGTTCAATGCCGTGTGAACCATCCAGCTATTTTTCTTGTTGAGAAAATATTGGAAAGGTTCTGTTTTTTTGTCTTTCAGGTCCCGCTCTAGAAGCTCGTCAAGTTCCAGGTCTGGATCTCGCTCGAGGTCCCACTCCAGGTGAATGAGGTGACATGCACTCTCTCCCTTAGAGAGTGTATGTATGGGGCGGAAAGCTCCAGACCAGTCCTATTCCCTAGTTTTAAATTTGAACAAAGACTGGATAGTGCTTACTCCACTCCAGTCCTCTTTCTTAATCTGCAGATAGTCATATTGGTCGGGTATCATAAGGTAAATTCACAAACTGCCCTGATGGTTTTTAAGAATTTGATGTAGGGTCATTTCAATTTCAATATTTCAATTTGGCCACGAGAGTATAAAAACTGCACAGTTTGACTTCCTGAACTGAGTTTTAATGTAGCCTTCTGGGGATCTTCATCAAGCATCTCTCAGAAGTGGTGCTGGCTTTCATTATATTCAGAGGAAGCTAAACATTTTCTTCAGCGTCTTGGGTAAAAATGAGCAGTACGATTTTAATCCATAGTTTAGCGCTCTTAAGCTTGATGAATACCGACGCTGATGAGACTCTGTCTTGACCTTACTGACCTCAGTGCTTGGTTTATTCCTCCAAAAGATCCAGTTCCAGGTCTGGAAAGGGCTCCTCTCCCCGGAAGAGGTCCCGCTCCCCCTCCTCCTCACCTGAGAGGGGACAGAAGCGCAGTCACTCCAGGTCCTCATCTGGAGAGGGAAAACGGAGGCGTTCTAGATCACGTTCGTCCGAAAGGTTTGGGTTTCTGTGGAATACCACAATGGCACTGATTATTATTAGCCATCTGTCGCCTCGCTTATGGGAGTTCAGATTTACAGAAATATGTTCACATTTTTCCTTGTTTTTCATTAATTCTTTGAACTTGTACTTGTTTCAAGACTGCAGAAGTGAATGTTAATAGCTGAGCCTGCTGACCTTGTTCTTCTTCCCATGGTGTTTGTGTGATTTCAGGTGCCGCGGCCAGTCCTCTGGATCCTCCCATTCTGGCTCCAGTTCAAAAAAGAAATAACTTTATTACAGCCTTAAAAACAAGAAAAGAAACCTTAGTAGAAAAGTGCATGTTGTGTTGGAAGGAAAACAACCACATCATTTCAGTATGCTGTCCATTTTCATAGAAAAGTCTAATTTCCCTCAAAAAGACAGTGGCAACATGACTTCTCTGCCGTTACCCATCATTACAAGCTCCCTTTTTAAAACCACATACACCCCAATCTGTGACAAGTGTCTATAACTGCAGGAGTCCAATAAACAAATGTTTAGTCCCATAAGAAAATCAGATGTACTGTAAAGAGGCTGTATGCCATTTTAAACCCAAACTTTCGTGGCAGTACATTTTATTCTACTTGTCTGTGGGGAAATTGAAGTAAATATTTTGGTTACTTTTTTTTGTGGCCCAAGGAAACCTATGAGATTGTGTTACTTTATTTTTTTAATAAATACATTCTTAATTTTTAAATAAAATGTGAAGTACTTAAGCACCAACTTAGTATAACAGATATAGCAATGAATTTTGGCCCCTTTTTGTTTTATTTTCTTGATAAATATATATTTTGCTTTGTGTCAAGGTAAGTATTTTACTTTTTGATATTGCTTGTTTTAACTAAATGGCAGTAAATTCCACATTCTTTGGTTTAGGCGTTTAGTGTTGTGTTTTTTTTCTTTACACAATAGTCTCTTGTTTTACCACTCAGTTATTCCTCATTTGTCACTTGGGAAACTAATGAATTCAAGAAATTATTGATATTCATAGTCCAGATTAGTACAGCCCGAATAACAAACACCATACAGTATATCCCGATTCATGGTAGAATGTGGCAATACAGTCCTTTTTGGTGATCACTTCAAATGTACACGTGTAAATAAACTCCTGTCGACATTGTTTCTTGTTACTTGGTTGTGCGTTTTGCTTTGACCAAGGTGAGGCTGGGAAGTCCAGAGAGACCTTTTGATATGTTAAATCTGACAGATGTGTGTAATTGATCACAGTATCATTGTGTAGCAGTTAACTAGTGTAGTGGGTTGAAGTTAGGACACTAGTAAAGGTTAAAACTGTCATCTGAAAGGCTATGAAGTTGTTCATAGCCTTTCAGATGACAGTTTTAACCTGTCATAGAACATAGTAAAAAACTGAAGCTAGATGATGTTCTATAACCATGCAATGGATTCACTAAAGCCCAACAGTCAAATGTTTTGTGCACACAGTAATGGTAGTGTTACACTACTGGAAGGACAGTTTTGTAGCTAATTAATCTTTATTTTATACATATACCTAGCAAAAAAAATGTATACCAAGTCAGGCACAGACAATCACACACAATACCGGTGCTATCCTAAATAAATATGGATAAAATAGGAATGAAAATATGCAAGAGTCAAATAGCTATTCTAAATAAATTGAACATTACAAAATTGTAATAATACAAAAATGATTGTTGAGCAGCTAATATAAAAGAAACGGACCCTAATTCACAATCTGACTGACGACAGGATGTAGTCTGGCAAATTTTCACCTCAAACTATTAAATCCGTGGATGCTTTTACTAAGTACTCGTGAGTAGTTGAACACTGAACAATGGGCTCCACACTTCTGTGTCGTACACGTTGTGGTCAACAGGTGGCACTCTTTGCTGCTCCTGGTGAGTTTAATATAGTGGACAATTCATCAGGCCTCAGGTCATAGTATTGTCCCTATCACCGGTTTCTTTATGGGTCTGATACAACATGTCACGAACTGGGTGAAAGTTATTGTCTTATTGCAAAGCTTTTGACAAGTTTACACAGGTTGGCACTTTTGTGATACTGAAATTAACCCTACACGTGCTGTGTTTGTAGCCTTGGTAGTTGAAAGTAGTTAATGACAATGTTTTAATACTCGAGTCTAATCTAATCTCACATTACCTGGTGTAGATGGGCTATTTGTATGAGAAATTATGCATAGCCTACCTTAATATCTCCAAATGCAATTGTTCCATAATGATCAGGAACCGGATGTAGCCTAATGATTCAATAAATCCGCTTTCAGGTGCTCGAGGACAATGTTTCAGTGCTTTCTCTCCCACAGAGGCGCAGAAACCCCTATCTCATCTGACGAATTCGCCCGTGTGCTCACTTCACCACGATGTGGTGATAATCTCTGGCATCATGACTCGTGTCCAAAGCAGGTGGGTCTGCGACAGTGTTACACCTAAAGTGCCTGTTCTCATAAATGGAAAGTTAATTAACTTATATCACCATCACAGATATCCTGCGTTGTTTCCAAAAATCGGGTGTATAATTGTGTACGTGTATTTAAAAACCATGTGCCTGTGCTGTTTGCTTTCTCTGGGCGCTTTTCTGCATAGTCCCGCCTCTAGCGCGTAAAAAGGAGCAGACGCGCGTTTACGCACTGCATTCATTTGGAGCGCAACACACACACATGGGTTATCTGCTGCATACAGGTTTATCCTTCTCGAAAGAATGTTTACGGACGGCTGTGATTCTCTAGGCGGGTTGCAAAACATTACTGGAGAGATGCTGAACTTCAACGTCTCCAAGTCATTGCGCGAAGGCAATGCCACCAAGAATTCCAGTTGTGGATCTGTATCAGTTGGTTTCCCTATAACCATGATGATCACTGGCATGGTGGGCAACACATTAGCTCTTATTCTGGTGTATATCTCTTACAAAAAGAAGGAAAATAAAAGGAAAAAGTCTTTCTTGCTTTGCATTGGATCGCTGGCGTTAACTGACCTGTTTGGACAGCTTTTGACAAGTCCAATAGTGATATCAGTTTACCGGGCTGATCTGATGTGGAAGCGCATCGACTCATCGGGCAAATTGTGCAGTTTTTTCGGTGTGTGCATGACAACTTTTGGTCTGTGCTCTCTCTTCTTGGCCAGCGCCATGGCAATTGAAAGGGCTATGGCGATAACAAATCCCCACTGGTACTCCAATCACATGAAGACAAGTGTGACAAAGCAGACTTTGGCTGTCATATGGTTCCTTGTGTTGCTCTTTGCGCTGCTGCCCATTGCAGGGGTCGGGGAATATACACAGCAGTGGCCGGGCACCTGGTGCTTTATCAGCACGGGGGACAGGAAAATCCCTGGCAATATGTTTTTCGCCATCACTTTTGCTGTACTTGGGATTTTCTCTCTGCTTGTTACACTTTCCTGCAATGTAGTGACGATCCGAGGCTTAATTATCCGGTGTAAAACAAAGTCTGGCACTTCTCAGTCTTCAAAGCAGTGGGAACGTCTCACCACGGAGACCGTCATTCAGCTGTTAGGGATTATGTGCGTCCTCCTTATATGCTGGTCTCCTCTGCTGGTATGTTTTCATAGGCGACTTCAGCCTATACATTTCTTATAGCATAGAACTAATAGTCCCTATGGCCAAACGATAGTAAGGATATACTTCAAAAATATGTTCTAATAATGCTTACTTGTTTTTCTCTCATAGTTTAATACAGTGAAAGCCCTTGTACTTGTATAATTAATTAACCAGTGTCATAATTCACAGTTTAATTGTCTTTTATTGTCAGCAGAAGATCTTTGTATCTCTGGAGATGTGTGAAAAAGGAAGCAAGAGCAGAGGCTGCACACACATTTCTGTTTTCCTCAATCACTTATTCACTCTCCTTTACTCTTCTCTCTGTCCCACACACACAGACACAAACCATACTTGCCAGTCACATAAATGCTGTCATGTATGATCCTTTGAAATGCTGCCGACATTTTCCATTATGGAGCAATCCACTTAGCCGAGTCCTGTTTGGGGGGTCTGCTCAGTGTGCTGTGAGGTCATGCATTGTCAGGCACATATCTAATAGTCCCACCAAGGATATTAATAGAAGGCACAGTACTGTGGTAGCAGTGAAGGCAGTACCTAGTATGTGAACATTATGCTTTTCTCCTACTTTGATACAGTATCTGCTCAGGATTATTTTGAGATTAGTGAGATTAAGTATTATATCTCAGCCAATAAGTGTGCATATAATATAACATAAACCTCTGAAAGGCTTTCTCATTGCTACGTTTTTATTAAACAACATAATTTTTTCCTGTGTATCCTCTATTGGTACAAACAGCTTGTGTCTGCCTCTCTCATCAGGTGCTGATGCTGAGAATGATCTCCAACCAGGTATCCTCCCACGAGTGCGGTTCATCAGCAGCGGCGTCCAATCGCACCTCTAACCGGGACGTCCAGTTGGACTGTAACTTTTTTCTGACAGCGATACGCTTGGCCTCTCTCAACCAGATCCTGGACCCGTGGGTCTATCTGCTCCTCAGGGAGATCCTCTTACGCAAGTTCTGCATCATGGCTAATGCAGTGTCCAACTGCTCCATAGAGGAACAGAAGGACACGCAGACCGCATTGAATGCTCTCAACAAGCAGAACCAGCAAGACAGCAAACACCTTGATAAACCACAATGTAGCAAAGTCAACCTTTGACAGGAATTTCTATTTTGTGGCTTAAAATCCGGACGGATTGGATGAATGTGAAAATGGAAAACACGATTGTCTTGCATGTGTCGTGAAAAACATGGGGTCAAAATGTTTCTCCATGTCCTTGACAGAAGGATATTGTGCAATGGGAGACAAGAGTGGTCTCTGTTGCATTCTTAATGATAACCAGCCAAGTGTGCTCGGGTTGAATTTGTTTATCTTAAAACACATTCCATTCAAAGTCACCTAACCAGCATGCGGATGCATGACCGTGTCAGATCTTGCATTTGGCTGCAGCGCGGCTGACAGGGACTCCTTCTTTGCTAGTTGTCAGTTTTGATAACTCTCCCAGGCTCAAGAACTGAATATCGGTGACTCTAAACTGACTTATATGGAAGTGACGCATCTTGTGCGCTTTCATCAATTTGAAGCCATAAACCACAATAGATTTTGTGAATGTCTGTAAATTAAGAAATAAAGAATAGAAGAAGAAGAAGAATTTGCATATGTTAAGTTGTAAATAGCGTTGCCATATCTTACATGAAATGTAGCCACAGAGGTCGTTTCAGAAGAAAAATGCAAATCTTAAACTGGAGCCAATTGGTGATTGTAAGATTATTTATTAGTGTCTGTGGTTACATGAAGTGGTTTCTGTGCTGAATGCTGATGATGATACCTGCTGAATATCAGTTGTTGTACATTGTATAGTATACTGTACGTGGTTTTCCTCGGCTAGCAGCGGGACTATGAAATGCAAAGCTTTTAGTTTGTTGCTACTTTCCCTCGTGAATATGAAAGCACTGGCATATCATTGTGCAATTATTTTATCAGCAATTTTCAGCTTCAAGGCCACTCTTATGAACAAAGTGTGTCAGGGAAAGGACTTTAAATGTGTGATGTTCAACTTTATGAGGTCATGGTTGGCAGGGTGGCCTGATACTGTAGTTACAAGGCATTCAAAGTGTCATTGAGAAATACTTGTGTTTTACATCGTAACATTTACAAGTATTTTTGTTCTGTAAGTACACAATATGATAATTTAATGACCTAAAGTGTACCTAATTTCACCAGCCAAATCTTTATGGGGAGAAGAATTACGTCGAGTTACGTCAATATAAGTGGAGAGAAAGGTACTGGTTGGATTCAAGGCTGATGAGCAGAAAAATAATGGAATGAAGGAAGCCATGTCCAAACTGTCCAAAAAACACTCCATAAAAACAATTGATGCTTTTTTAGCAGGCAATGTATGCAGCTTCACAAGCTTTCATCAGTGTATAGTCCAACCGTGTGAAGTAGTCACATAACAGTAATACACCAGGGCACAGGGGCTGCGGCTGCAGGCATAGTGAGCTTTCATGTTTTTTTAGTTATAAGATTTCATGCTTTTAATTTTGTGGCGATTGCCTTGGACATGTTGAATGTGTCACTCTGTATTCAATCGTTTTTTCCTCTTATCAGCCAAATCGTGTCCTTATAGCCTTGATGCTACCTCTAAATAAAAGTAAATGCTATTTCTTTTCAATGTTTACAGTGGAATCCACCAGAGCTTTCAGATGAAATCAAGGTGCTTTTCAATGAGGTGGTTTGATCTTAGTGCCAATTTATCAAGAGTGCTGCTGGCAGGCAATGGCCATCCATTCCTTTTACAGTGATATAAATATGATCTTTTTTTCGGCTATGTCGTCATCTATGGCGCTGTAAATATATTCAGAGAGGTCTAGCATCTCGGTAAAAGACATCTCAAGGACAGACACATTTTCCGTCATGGTAACCTTCAGGTTATCGGACACTTTCTCAGACCTACACAACTCTGCCTTCTCAGCGCATCAACAAGATTAGAGATGTGTGCACTCTGCTTAGCCCAGTCTTGCATTTGCCCTTTGAATGTGAGAATACATACAAGCTCAGTGATAATGACCCTATTGGAAACTGTTATCTGTAAAAAAAAAAAAAAAAAAAAAAAGGAAAAAAAAACAGGTGAAAGATGAACACTTTCTGTTTCTAGATGTAGAGTTCATCCTGTATTGATTGTGAAGCCGGTTGATTTAAACAAGTAACCTTGGTTGCTGAGCGAAAACAAAACGGTAGAAGGAGACAAAGCATTTGTTCAGGAGTGTGATGCATGGAAATAAATAATTTGGCAATATTCATGATTATTCCGTAACTCATTGCCAGCTATGAATATGCCGAAAATTATAATCAGTAATCAGTTTCATTAAGTCCTATCACACTAACACGAGGAGTGTTCACTTTAATGAACGCTTCACTAATTGAGGTTGTGGCAGTGCATTATGAACTTTTACTCCATGCATATACTCATTTTGTGCAGCAGTTAATATGCACTTCAACAGAAACATCTGGGATTTAATCCATGCATTTTAAACAGGGATTACGTTTGGTTTTGCAAGTTGCAGTGGGATATAGGTTTACGACTGGCTCAACCAGCTTCCCCTTGAATCTGCGCAATTATCTCGGTTCTCCATCCAGGAGACCCTGAAGCTTCCTGCTCTTCAGTAAATAAATAATAATTACACAAAGGAATATACCCTTAAGGCTAACTGACCTCACGCTTGGTTGGGAGTTTTCCATGGTGTTACATACCATCGAACCCAGCAGTGGAAAATGGCAGAATGACAATTAATTATTTCTAAATAGAAAACATGACACATTTCCACCCTGGACGGAGTAAAGGCACGGGCAGTTTACAAGGAGTGCTTCCTGTGGTGATTCTGCAGTGCAGCTTAAAAATGAATGTTCATTAAAACCAGGGGAGATAAACAGGGTTATGAGATGAAAATATCTGCAGACTCCAGTTTATTCGATGATAGAAGATGGCTTCAATAAGAGGTGTGTCAGAATTTCATTTGCTCTCTGCCTCAAATCCTTTTTTTGGATATTAATCTCAAGCTTTGATTGTCCAGACTGCGAAGGTTTGCTCACATGCTTGAATGGTGTTCATTAATGTAAGGAGCAGGCCATTTCAGCAGGCAATTACACATGAGAGTCCTGCGCCTGCATCAAAGGGAGTGAACAATTACATAATGAATTGAAAGAAAGGAATTCTGAGGGCTGGAGAACCTGGTGTTGTCAGCTGGCTCCATCTCGCACACTCAAGTCACTGATGCATGATAGTGATTTTCTGATTTCCTCTTGAGCCCAGGAGTCACTACTAAGAGATTGTTTCTGATAAAAAAATCTTCATCATTTCAAATTTGACATCTGTGCTCAAGTTCTAAACATGTGCAATGTACTATCTATTTTTTACTGGTCCTCCACAAAAAACACAGGACAATGGGATTTACAAATGTTTATTCCACATATTTGCTGAATAAGTCGCTTTATTTCAACTTCCTGGGAAATACTGCAGCTCAATGCTTAAGTTTTCAGTTCACTTTATGACCCTTTGGAAAAAATATTGTGCCACAATAATCATTTTGACCATCTCTGTAGCATGTATAACACCAACATGGTCCTCTACCAAACTAAAGCTAGGTAGAAAAACAGGAAAGCAAAGATATTTGGATACGGTCTCTCATAGAATAAATGAATTAGATAGACTTGATGGCCCTTTGCCGCCATTTGGAGATGCCACCAAGCAAAGTCACCTTGTAGAGTTTCAATAATGTAAAACTGTGGTCATAAGATTTGTTTGAAAAGCCATTGTCAATGAAAGGCACAAACCAAGTCAAACATTAAGTGTAATCGTTGTTAAAAGGGACAAACCAACCTGGCAGGTACGAAAAGCAAAGAATCCATCAAGACTTTTTTAAAGAGCCCGTGATGGTGTCACGTGCACACAGCACAATGAAAACAGGTTTGGCCCACCAGCCAAGGCTCCACTAATGAATGTAAATACATACCAGATGTCTATCATATGTCCATTTTCTTATCTTTTGTTCACATTACGCCTCTGCTTTTGAATCTTCTAGAAGAATTATTTGCACTGAAGTGTCTCCGAACTCTGAGACGAGATCCTCAGATGAGGGCTATCTGCACGCTGTCACACAGCTACGGTTTCTTTGTCAGCGCTCGTGTTCCTTTCACACAGCGTTCAGGTGAGGACAGCTGTAAAAAAATATTGGAAACTTTTGTATTTTTTTCCCCTCAGATATTTTTGATATATCTGTCATAGATAGGCTTAAGTAACATGTTGCTGAAATGAAAAAAGAAAAATAACTACCTACCTTTCAAAGTGTCCTTTTAGTACGTTATGTCTTTGACACCTACTTGAGTTGAATCAGTTCAACATGCACTTTTGATTCATCTTGTAGTAGTGTAGTGTTCTCGGCTTATGTGGTGATGTAATGTTGTAATTCCATTAAAGGGGATGATTTCAATATGTCATGGGCTTTTGTGGCTGCTGAAGCATGTTTTCTTATTAAATATTAATACATCTACACTATGATACTCAAATGCAAGTGGAGTGAGCAGTGTTTTAGTAGTGTGCCTCCTCAATGAACTCTGGTTAGGCTGAGCCCAGCAATATATTTTGAAAAACTGAGGATTTAGGGCGCATGGTCTAAGACTCACACCATGTAACAATGTATGTACCCTGGTTGGCTTTGTTGGATTTTTATTTTCTCGTTCGTGTAATAAATCCTCAAAACGAATTAAGCATTAGAAGCATCCTTAAACAAAAGATGTGAAAGACATTTGATCTGCTGAGTATGTAAGCTTATTTTACATTGTTTGAGTCTTGTTTTCTGTGTTGAAATTGCTCCACATATGAGAATGATGATTTAACTGAGCATGATGTTTTTCACTGGGGAATGTTTTGAACACCGTGAATCTTGCTAAATGCTGCTAGCCATTTCGAAGCATGTATACGCTTTAATTGATTGTTGACCTTATGCAATGTGTTTATCCATGGGCCAATAAATGGAACAATGTGGTACAAAGTATTGCATAGATCATGAATCATTGCATACATACACACATTTAGGTTTCTGGCTGTTTCTGTTTGGTAGTGCAACTCGTATACGTGCATGAATGCATACTGCATTTAATGTACATATTACATGCAAGACGAACAAAATCCATCATGCTTTATATCTCATTTTATAAACAAATAAAAACAATAATAACACGTTAAATGTCAAATCACTGGATCTACCCTACTAGTGAGGTTATTTGTTAAACCGTTACTGGCTTTGCGCTGATAAAATAGATTGATTAGGCTGAAACTTAATGCCTACTTCAATTAAACACCTCTTGTGTGTTACGCAGTCCGTATTTAAAGAGAGAGACGCACCTAAATGGACATCATCAAAAACGAAACTTAAAATGATTGCATCGTTCTTTGCTCAAAACAAAACAAAAGAATCATTCATACTTTCATGATGAATAAGAATTATGAACTATTCCAACTTTTCAAGACTGAAGTATTGAAAATGTACTGCCTCTCCTTTTTGCATTATCCCATTCATTTAAATGAGTTCATGATGACAAAAGATGGATTTTGGTTCACATAGAGCCCAGCAAGTTTCCAATAATATACATAATGCTTGTTTTCTGTCAAAATATCCCCAATAGTCTCTCAAACAATAAACCCTCAACACGCACTTTTACAAAGAACCTTAGATTTGGAGAAAACAGCAAAGGCCCTGATGAAAGTCGAGAAATCGAAAGCTTTTGCCGTTAATATTGTATTGGACCGAAGTGTGCAGAGACTTCTTCCCTTTGATATTTTAATCTTCTTACACCTTAGCATTTTGCCATGAGTGGTGATCTTCTCTAAAAGTGTTCGCAAACTTCTTCAGAGTTTTAAAGTGAAAACTCAAATGCCACTTGAAATGGTACCAATTAGTAAAGTGTAAGGCTGTGCAGCTGCCTCCTCTTGAATGTCAAAACCACTAACAAGGATAAACGGAAGCTGCAACTGTATTTTACTTTCAGTAACCCTGACTCCCAGGATATGTTCCATGTTCCAGGATAGTGTGATCAACTACATCCAAGTAACCCTTCAGCATGTTATATGAAGCCCCAGGGGCTCAAAAGTGTAATCTGCTCAGTAGCACAAAGTACTAAACTGTGGACAACCTGAGGTGCTCATTGAATACACCCTCAATAAACAAAAGGTTAAAGGCCTTTCCATGGCACTAAAGATGACGTCTGTGACTCATTTTGAGGCTTTAATTCAATTAGTCATGAATTGTGTAAATCACCTGGCTCTGTGTCCGGGCTCTGCACCATGTAGTCAATTTATTGCTGAGTAAGGGCACCGTCTGCATCTGATAAATTCTGGTAGGCCCATTAAAGACTTTATCCTCCCATTAGTTATCGCTGTTAAGCTCAAAAGACTGAGGATGTATAAAAGCAAGGAGAGAAGCACTTCTGTATCATGGACATATTGTGCTATAGTGGTATATTAATATAAATTATAGATATAAAACTCACTGTCGAGAGCAAAGATTTCTAGACATAAGAACAAAAATCCATATTTAGTTAAAAGCACGACATGCATCTTATTTAGCAAGGGTGAAAAGAACTCTTGTTTAAATGGCAATTTTGAATTTGTCACATTAAAACATGCCGTTGTGACGCTCCTGATGTGTGCTTCTTTAAATTGGAGTCGAGGTCTTTTCTTGTTTTTGGTGAAGCAGAAGTGTCTCTCTGTGATAATAATAACAAGAAATGTGCAGGACCAGTACTACATCATCGTTTCCCCGTTACCACCAAGTGTTTTAAAAGAGGGTTATATATCTAAATTTAGAGGCAAAACAACTTGACGGCGAGGTAGGACAGTTTCAATGATTTATTAAGTCTCCTGTCTCACAGCAACAGAACACTCACACAACAAAAACATCAGTGTTATTAATTTTTATTCTCACCAAGAGGATTCTTCATTTAACCAAAAGATATCATAAAACCTTTCTATTTTATGCACTGCGTCCTTGAAGAATGTCGGTAGAGTTAATGCTCTCCTTCTATAGACCATTACGCTAAGAGAGATAAATGTCTGTTTGCTCTAAATGACATAAATGCTCCTCCCGGGCCTCTCACGGAGGAGTGGAGGCTTTAGCTGAATGAATCAGGTTGGTGATGTATGCTTCTACTTAACCTTCCTTATGCTTTTAATGAATACTCCGAATGTATGGACGAGGTCTTTGTTCACAGACTGTGTCCTGAGGAAATAAGGCAAGACCATGCTGCTGGGTTAGAGTGAGAACAAAGTATTCTCAGGTCAAACAACCAAGAAGTGTCAAAAGGTCACCTGCTGGCTGCAGATCCCGCAGCGTCCTGCTGCTGTGGAACAGGTTTGGATCTGTCTCCTTAGGCGATCGTCCATTATGGCATAGTGGTCGGTACGTGACGCTGGTGTATGCTCTCACTGAATGACAATGAGGATGAAAGAGAAGGATGTGTAAACATGTTTACTCAACCCTCAGTGTATGGAGACGGGATTTCCAGTGGGGCCAAACACATACGCAAAAATGCCTGAACTTGAATTGTCAACAGGTGCTGTAGATCATTTCAGCAAATCCCCTCAACACTGTCACACTTTGATACACAGACGGCCTCATTAATATTCACGATTTCATGCCACATTGTTTTTCTCTCAATCCCTCACCTGATTTATGCGTTTTATTAACATCGGGAGAATTGTGGTCAGTCTTTGCGAGACCCCTATCAGTTTTCACCCCCCAGCCTGTCTCTGTTGCTCTCTGCTGTTCAAACACAAACTAATGAAGCCATAAATACATCTCACTGCTTGGCACTTCCAGTCCAGCAAAGACATCTGTGGTCAACAGTTCTTAAAAAACAAACATGTCATGTAGTTACCACCCTGTTAATATAGCTGCAGAGATACTGTTATACTGCTATGTACAATAATTAAGCTAAATATTAGTGACACTTGCTTCTTAGACTGAAGTAGACTGATGCAGAGTATACATTTAGCAACCAAGATTTTCTTTAATGTATTGGCATGCCAATAGCATATTGTGTGCCACTTTGTTGTATTTGTTCTGCCATAAAAACCCTGTACTTTGAATATATACACCATAGAAGGTTATTGAAGCTTCAATACAATACAGTGTCAATAATGTAAGGGAAAATGTATTAATATTTTGAATGAAAGGCCACTAAAATGGAAATAACATGTTTTTGATCTGAAGGATGTGTGTGTGTGTGGGTGAGTATGTTCAATCAGAGTCATAAGAGTGCAAGCTTCAAATGCTCTGTTTGTCTTTTTCATTAGCATGTCAATAAAGCTTTTTATGACCTTGTGTCATTTAACATGAAGATAACAACGACACCAAACAAAGGAAGGATGAAGACTCAGAGGGGATTGAATTCACACTCTCAATGTTATTTGTCAGCGTGGTATCCAATAGAATTAGTATAAAGTAAACATCCTCACTCTGCTGCACTCAGCAAACACTACATCGAATCCACGACCCTGACATGTTGCTATGGTGACGGTTGCCGGTTGATGTCGGTAACTCCTCCTGGTGAAGTCAGATTGTTCAAGAGAATCTGAAAGTATTAAAATTGACTTTTTAATGTGACATTTAAAATCTAATAAACAAACAAAAATGGTTCAACTGATGTGAGAGTTTTGACAATGTAAAGTGACCTGGTAGCCTACAGAATAATGGCTGCTATATGTTTCTAACAGTCTTTGTCGTGGGTTTTCTGAGCAAACGTGTTATATTTTTGCAGTGAGGGATTTGGGATATTAGATAGAGGAGATTATTAATCTTAATCTTTCTTGTGCTCAGATTTGCAAAAGCTCTTTTATCACCTTTTAATTACTTGTTATCTCTTTTGGTCAAAACAAAGGTAGGAAAGATGAAAATGTATTCATTAATAACTTCAAAAGAAAATAAGGACCTAATGATGGCTTTATGAAAAGTAAGGGGATTACCAAAGTTCTTACAATTGCAAGGGACATTTCACAAAAAAATGCCTTGTGGATCACCCAATTTATTAAGATTCATCCTCTGATAGACATGAATGTCTGTATCAAATCTATCTCGTAGAAGTTGTGATAAATCACAGGATAAGTGGAAAAGTTCAATTCATGTTCATGTAAACTGTACTTACGCATCACTGTGGTCCATTGTATTCTGTGGTTGACTACATACTGTATATTAATAAACAAGCATTCAATAATCCATTGTTTTCCCTTGATTGATGCACATACTTAACACTGTTTGAGGTCCTAAACTACATTTGGAGCAATTCCTAACTGAATTTAAAAACAAATGAGTGCAACATGTTCAAGAATAAAAGTTGTCTGAGACCAGTGAACACACTGCTATTACATGGGAGGAAATCTTATTTCAATTCAGTAATAAAACAAATGGAAACATCATAAAACATTATGATACTAGCTCCCTGTTGACCAGTATACAACAATGCAGTAAAATAAAGCAACATAATAGACTTATCCTGTCTGAGTTTTACTACACTTATATTCTCCCAGGTGAAACTACAATAAAGACAATAATACAATTGTAAGACAAATATGACCCAGTGCTACATTTCGGCTTCAACTATTTATTTTTTTGGGTGAGATTCTTTTACCATCTTGGCCCGCCAGCTCTGCGACTACAACAAAAACACTCAACATTTCCCCTTATTTCAATCTGCTGAATGTGTATATCGGCGGGCCAAAAGTCATAAGAATTTGCGGTTTTTCCATGTGGCTGGTTGCAGTGATCAGCCTGGAAACGTTACGCTTTGCACCCTCCACTCTGCTTGGCGCTGCCTGAGTGCTAACAGGCCAAATCCAACGAAATCCATCTTTATAATAGCACTCTGCCCTGCTTCTTCCTTCTCTGCTATTTGCTCCCATCCATATTAGAGGTTTTAGTTTCTGTCTTACTGACCACAGAACAGGAATGCAAATTAAATTATTTGAAATGAATAATGTATCGGTTCTTTAAAAATGGTGACTGCCACAGCAGCTTTGTGGAATTTACTTAGTTTTTGCTGATTAATCCCATTGGGATAAACAGCAAATTATTGTCGAATGAAATTAACACAATATCCTGGCTCTGTGTTGACAGCTGTGGTTTTAAAAAAGTATTCAGACCTTTTACTTAAGTAAAAGATAGTACAAAAGCTTAAAAGTACTCCAAAAAAAGTTTTGCATAAGAAATCTTACTTAAGTAAAACAAAAAATATTTTAACAGGAAATGTACTTAAAGTATTAAAAGTAAAACTATCTATTATGCTTGAGAAATGCTCCTTTAAGTGTTATATTGTGTTGTAATTAATGTTACTGATGTATAAATGTGAAAGTAGCATTTCACTGTTGTAGTTAGTTGATATTAAGCCCATTTTAAGTACTTCATACACTCTTGGGCAGTTCAATCTATGACAATGAATCATATTTTATGAATTGATTATATATTTTACACAAAATCTTAATTAAAAAGTAACAACGTCTGTGAGATAAATGTTGTGGTAAAAGAAGTACTCAGACCCTTCTCTAATAATAGGCTATACCACTGTGAAAGGAACAATTTTGTATGAGTACTACATGCTTTAAGTAACTTTTTGCTGATAATACTTCTGTACTTTTACGAGGTACAATTTTTAATTTAGGACTTTTACATTTTTATTTCTACTTTTACTTAGTATATTATTCTGTAAAACACATTTTAATGTTGTAGTTCATCACTGGGTAGATTAGTGTAGTAGTATGCTATAGTATATAGACTGAAAGTATTCATTTAAAAAAAGGAAAGGAAAAAAATAAGAAATAGAATGGAGCAGAAGTAACCTATAAAGAAGCATAGACTGGAAATACTAAAGTAAATACAAGTATGTTGAAATTGTACTTAAAGTAAAAGTAGCCGACTAAAGCAAACGTAGGCTACTTTTTAGGCTATATCCCTCGACATGCTGACAGGTACTACTACTGGAGGTTAGTATGCAAGAAATCAATGCACTTCATCAGTTTGTTATGGACTAAACCCCCTCCAGCCTAAAAATGTCACTTAGTCAGTTTAGTGGAAGCGAGGTGAAGTTGATAATAACCGAATGTGAAATTGTGAACGGCTAGATATCTGAAAGAAAATGTGAAGGAAAGTCAGCGTACAGTGGCTTTGTATAAATGAAACCATGAAAGTTAGCAACACCTTATTCAAAGAAACAACCAGAATAGTGAACACGTTCTCCAGTGTTGCCAGTGATATCAGAATATGTGCTTTTGTTAGCCAGTGATTGCTAGCTAGTTGTTAACTTGTTAGCTCGTTTGCTAGTTGTTAACTTGTTAGCTCGCTAGCTAGTTGTTAACTTGTT
>CALSBV010011200.1:11538819-11622751 GCA_943590825.1 Bovichtus diacanthus | reverse complement strand
TAGTTGTTAACTTGTTAGCTTGCTAGCTAGTTGTTAATTAATTAGCTCGCTGGCTAGTTGTTAACTTGGTAGCTAAAAACAACTGCACACAATTATTGAAGTGGACCTGAAGGGACGAAGACTTGTGGGAAATAGAGAGTTAGAAACTTGTCTAAACTATCATCAACTTGTGAAGGGGAAGAGCTCCGGCCCTTTTGATTGTGACATGATGATTGGAAACTTCGCCTCCATGACAGACGAGGATCTTCAAATATGGTAGGTGAGTTTAACACCTCCTCCTCTTCTTTTTCTGCTCTCTCTATTGCTTTCCTGGTAACAAAATGGCCCGCTGTGGTTGTCTGTACCTTAGACTGTATATACTGTGCAATTGTTGTTGTGGTTATATTGTGTGCAAAGGCTCAAATATAACAGGCTACTTCGTTTGAATGAATGTAGCTGGGGGTATCACATTGTACATTGCTGTATACTCGCACACTCCGCACCATGGACGCCCTGTTAGAAATTCCCCAGTTTCACATAATTAGTTGTCAGGTCACTTGTGTGTTTGTTTGTAGCCTGTGCAGAGGCCTGGTAGTTGCTTGTAAGACTTTTGTCAGGCTTGTTTTTCTTCTTTACTTGTGTTGTAAAATTGGGAAATTGCTTTAATAGGTAATTAATTGGTGGGGTATGGTAGTATCCCATACTTTGAAGAGGTGTGCAACTCATGTATTTTGGTGCATCCATTTGATGTCTAAACTTTTAGATGTAATCCGTCAATGGGGGATGTGTAGTTTGTTGTACTGTTGTACCGATCAGTACTTCTAACTGAGTACCGGTAGGTTTTTTATGTTTAAAAAGACAGAAGTGTAAGTCATGTATTTCTTACTTATATGTGCATACTTTGATTTTAATTTGATCATCATCATAAAACGGAGAAAATTCAAATGCATACTTAAAATCTTGAAAAATTGTAGATACATCTCTCACTTTCTGCCTTTTTTAAAGATGACCTGTTTTCCTTGGTGTCCTCTCATTCCTACCACATCAGACTAGTAAGAATCCTAGTAATCACTAATACAAAAGTAGTTGATAAAACAAACAATACACCAGCATTTGTGCGTTGTTTTGAGCCGAGCACATAGTGGGTCTAAATATTTTCTCTGATACTTTCTATGATACTTTCATGGAAATATGGTCAGTACTTGTTGCTTGGGTCCAAAGTGTTGGGCATTCAGTGACTTACAGGCAACACATCAATAAATTACTGAGGTGGCTACATATTCTTCCAAATAAACATCAAGGAAGGACATGGCACTGATGAAGTGTAATACAGCAGAAACATATACTTAGATTGGGGCTAACAAAAAAAAAAAGGCAGATCACATAGCAACCCTGGTCCATGGTTTGTTAATTTTTCAAACAGCCTATTTACCTTTTTGATTTTTCTCAGTCATGGCAGTTCTGCTTCTTTTCTATAATACATCAGACCAGCCTGGTCTATAATTCAATTTTCCTCGAGATGAAATGGGATTTCCAATATTACTAACATGGTCTGACGAGAGGACAACATCCTTGCTGAGCCTGAGTAGCAACAGCATCACTCTTGTTTTTGTCCCATGGGAGATAATGAATTTAGTAGTAAATAAAAATGTTCTCAGCAGTAAATGCATTTCTGCTCTTCTTATGCATTTGTTGGAAGTGCGACAACAGGAGGTTCTTTGTTCTCGCTAAAGCTATACAAACAACTTCCCAAAAGATAAAGCCAATATCTTCAAAACCCTGCAGCTACGTTTCAGTTCGAGCAATGAAATGGGAGGCACAAGGAGAAACTAAATGAGAGGGGTTTAATCAGGTTGAAACAGAAACTACAGTTTTTCCACAATGATCATCTTGCCTATTATTGTACAGCAATTATTTTAAATTGTGTGAGTGATTACACATTGACTACCACTGTTTATCATTGAGCTGCTGATTATAAAAGGACTCACTTTAAGATAACGGTTGGTAGTGGCATGACAACCAGCCGCTCACATTCAGTCATAGGACTCTTCAACCTCAAAACCTCATAAAGAATCTCTCTCAGACAACCTCAAGGGAAGCTCAACGATATTGTCTTATAGATCTGGCTCCTATTCCATTACCTTCCCTATGCTGCTCAGATGTACGTAGGTGTTGTTAGAGGATAGCATTATCCACAACCAGTGATATATATGGTTAAATCTGACTCTGGACATGTGTGTGTGTCAGAAGGGGAAGCGGATGCATGACATCTTTTATTTTGTTTGAATTGTGTTGAAATTAGTGTCATGGCATGTATCATGTCATCTGCGCTATATGGCCAAAAATAATTATTTTTACTATAAAAGATAAGTCTAGTGATACTGTATATTTTTCTTATTGTCAATAAATCCCATTAAAATATCAAAACCAATCATGAATTAATCCTACTATCAAGAATTGTCTATGCAGCCTGATATATCTTATTCCTCTGTGCCATAGAGCTCCATTGTTGTCGATTAAAAACACATCAATGAGCCACACTGTTGACATTGACTGCTGACATTTTGACAGCTGACATTTTCTTTCATTACAATAAACACAAGCACTGTAATTTATTTTGAGTCAAATATAATGAAAGCGTGATTTTGCCTGATCACCTAAGATTCATCCATCTAGTGTTGCCGTGGTAATATCAAATCAAGTATTTTGCGATGGACTAATGCATTGTTGGATTTGGTCTCTTGCTCATGAGATTAAATGACAATAAGAAAATATAGACTAATGGTAACCTTACCATTTAGTCCCTGATAAGTGATATTTTGAGATGCATGTTATTAGATATGTTTGAATTTTAATGTGCGGGAGGTTCATAAATCCATAATCATTCATTTTTGTTCTTTATTGTAACTGTGTGTAATTAGTTTTAGGGGAAATTAAACTTTAAACATTTTAATTAACTAAACAAATCACTGAACAACTGATTGTTTAATTAAAAGAAAAGTAACTTAAATGAAAATGCTTTGAACAGAGAGAGCACTTGTTAAAGGCCATTATCAACAAATGAACGTTATCAACTAATTGTCAGTTGCTAATGACCCAATTGCAAGCTGTGGTAATCATATATCTATCTACCTTAATGTGCCTTTAATCTTTATATGTGTGCAAGCAGCAGTCTATCTAGACACCTGTATTCTTCTTTTTTTTAAACTATTTTTTTGCCGTTTTGTTGAGCTTATTCACTTCGATTTTATTCATATGAAGTACTCCACAACAAAGTGTAATTTGGCTAAAGCCTCTAATTTCCAACTCTTAATTACTCCTAACTGAGAGGCAGTGCAAATGAGAAGTGCGAGCAAATGGCAGAGCAGACTGCTTACAACAGGAAATGAATAGCTGGTCGCATGAGTTTGCGGGCCTAAAGAGGAGTCGTCAATTTAGCTCCATTGTGACAGTCATAAAATGGGACTGAGATGGTTGTTTTTGCTGCAAGTACATTTTTAAACTCTTGTGCAGCTGAGTGTTTACTTAACATTCATGCTATTTTTGCACTGCTTTACTTCCCGTCCAAAGTGACACAGATAAGTATTACTCGTGACTTCTCGGTACAAACACTGTTGGTCACTGAAACGCTTGTTTAGGAGGTTGCATATTTCGCAGCTGCTGTAAATTAAAACAGTCAATGCTAATGTAATTCTCTTGAGATAAGTAAGCAGGGGAGAGCAGGGTAAGATGAACCATCTCGCAGCAATACACAATTTGTGAGACCTAAATTATAGGGAGAGCTTTTTATTTCACTAAAGCTGTGATGGTCTCTGATTTATTCATTAATGGCTTTGTGTATTTTTAATGCAGTAGGGGAAATGTAATACAAACACATATTACAAATATTAAAATGACAGTCGAATACCCTAAATCCACAATCCAGCTGCTTGACGACACATGCCAAAGATGTTCTTCTGGTGATTGAAACTCTTGTCTCTTTCATTTTGTTCATTATAAATACTCTCAAGGAGCATCTAATTCAACCAGCACGTGTGAGTGGTTTTCTGTCTCCAAGCAGATACCTTTGTACATACTCGACTCTAAACAGAACAGAATTATATGGCAACATTTACACAAAGATGGCCACAAAAGCACCATGACAGAAATAGTTTGACAGTGAATACTGGAATGATAGAAATTGCAAACAAAAGACCATGTGCCATGACTAGAGATGCAACTAATGCATCTCTAGTCTAACTAATTTTTTTAACTAACTAATTTTTCACTATAGATTATTCTAACAGTTAACCTAATGATTTTCCATTTCCATTTATTTAAATCCTTGAAAGTTGTTTTTGCGTTTCTGCTGGAAATTTTTTTTTGATTCATCGATCATCAAAATAGTTTCAGATAATGTTTTTGTTAATCGACCTATCATTTCAGTTCTGACATAATCCTACAACCAGCAAGTGATTAAATGGAAGAGCTAGAAAAAAATAAATCAAAAAAACGTACGCAACTTTCCGACGCCCTGGGAAATTCTGGAAGGTGAAATGTGGGAAGACAAGTGTCTGCTTGGCGAGCACATCCTGACACTTTTGAGTGGGGAAAATAAGCGAGTGGAAATAAACAAGAGCATCTAAAAGAACAAAACTCCACACGCCAGTTAACAGACTCACACCTACACAAAGACGCACACTTGCTAGAGCCACATATTAACAGAAATGTTGCACTTACACTGTGTATCTGGCTTCATCTTTGGATTTTATAGAAAAAGAAGAGGGCGACATACAGTAGGCCTAACTTGTTTGAGAAGATCTTGCATGGCTCAGCGCTGCTTATAAGATGATTCATGTTCAATTTCATCCCTTTACCCTGAATGAATTCATGTCTCATCCTTCCACAACACTGGAGACTAAAGTCTTTTTCATCACCACTTCCTAATGACTATCGGTCATTTTTCATCTTCCCCACAGTGAATGTGACGTGAAGCCTGACCTCTCACATCTACCCGCCTTGACTTAATTGCAGGATGTTCTCTTTTTTTCAGATGAAATAATGCCCTTAATTAAGCCAATATCAAGAATCCTATTCTTTATCTGAGTCTATTCTGGGGTCTGTAAGACTTCTCAATGAAATATGGCCCTTCATTAGAAAGCAGGAGGTACTTATCGCAGACTTGGCAGCACTTTCGGCTAGGGAGGCATCAATCCAACTTTTTCAGTCTCGATACTGATACCTGGGCTTTGGGTATCGGCCCGTACAGCTCCAATATCAGTTTTATTAATAAGCTGTATGCCTCACTGTGTGGAAGTGACTGGGATCATTCTTTAATGTGTCAGGACACATCAGGCTGGACTTAAACATTGCATTATAAAACTAAATCTAACAAATAAATACATAGCTATGAATAAACTGAAGTGTAATTTTATTATTAAAATAATAAATTGTACACCAGCAATTGAGTTGAGGTGGTTCGGGCATCTGGTAAGGATGCCCCCTGGGCGCCTCCCTAGGGAGGTGTTCCAGTTTTGTAAAAAATTTTGTATTTTGTAAAAAATCTTCAAAATGAACAGGAATTACAGTGTAAAAGTGTAAAACTTTTTGACTCATTGGTCAAAACTTAAACAGGAATTAAAATTCCAGTATATAGTATATAAACATAGAATGGATGTGAATAGATCAGACTCATTGTCACCGATACCCGATCCGGCTATTTTAGTCAGTATCGGCCCGATATCTGTAGCAGTAGCATTGCTACTTTCGACAACAGCAGGCCTTCACGATCTCTTACTTTTTTAAGATTTAATTTTTTTTTAACAACATAGCTCTTGAATGCAACACAGTTCTCAAAGTGTGTGTGGAAAACATTCCAGCAGCACAAAACTCTTATCTACAGTCTCAACTCAACTACATAACAAGTTTGACAAAACTCAAACCTTGTTTCATTAGCTCAATGTCTCTATTTCATGTTTAACTTAAAGATGGTTGGTACAGCCTCCGTTGTAGGCATGAATGAATGCTTCTGACTGAAGGTCATTGGTTTAAAATCAATGTTGTCATTACCGTGACCAACCAGTGTCACTCCTATACCTTCCACTCTGTTTATGTAAGAAAATAAAGTATGTGCGAATAAGGTAACATTTTATGCAGGTTAAGCAAATGTATAAAAAAAAAGTCAAACATTTGTGTATGTGTGTATATTTGTATTAGAAGGGGGGTTGGCTTTGACCTCGAGCACATTGACCGTTTACTGAAACAGACATAAGTGTCCCTTAGCATGGACATCATGCATTTAAAGGGAAGTCTGAAGATGTACAAGGCTATAGTTGAGACTCATCTGCATTTTTAGCCACATGTGAATTCCAAGCAGTCAAGGTTTTTGAGTTTGCTGCCAATTTGTGCCGTCCTTCAAGGTCCCTCGTTGACTTCATGTCCAATTTCCGTGCAGTTTTGGTCATCCTACAATTCTCTGTTGACATTCCCTGGTCACAGAGCGATTTACAAGTTTTAAGGAGGATTTCCTGAGAAGTCAGGGTCTAGACTTGTTACTTGATTGAATGTGACTGGCAGTGGCTGTAAAAATGTTGCAGTAGTCACCGTGTAAATACCTTAGAAAAGTGGAATTTTAATCTTGTAGAAGATCCAGCTTTTTAGAGCTACTTCTAAAGGTAATTTCTAAATATTTCTTTGTGACTGTTGAAAGCTTCCCATCTAAACTCTGAGCCGCTTTGATGTTTATTTTAAACCATTCACTTTTTTTATTTCTTTTACAACACTGTGCTACTCTGATGACACGATGGCAGCTTGGTACTATCTTCAAACTGTTTCAGGTCCCCTAATATGACACCTGACACTGCTAAATTTGCAGTGATTTCATCCGCTCATTTACAAAAGCATTACTGAAAGGTGCATGGTATGAATGAAACTTGTTTACATGTGGAGCAGAAAAAGATATCCTTATATATATTATTTTAGATGCGTTGCTAATGATCAAATCAAAAATATTCACCTTCTCATGAACAAATCAGGTTAAAACAAGCGATTTACAAAAAGCTCAGTTAAGAGAATATGGTGAACATGACTTGAAGCACTAACAGAAAAAGTAAAACAGTTTAGGATCAGAGTCTGAATATGTTCCTGTAAGAGGCCTATTGTCTTTAAATTCCATCAAGGACTTGAAGTGGAACTACACAGAATAAATATTTGTGGTTTTGCCTTTCAAAAACCTTTCAGCATTAATTCTGTTGATTACAAAAGTATCTAAAGTATCAAAATGCCTCAGAGACTCATTAAACCGCTTCTATCCGTTAGTCTGTTTCTATGTCCCTCCATCTGTCCGCTTCGACTTTTTATGCTTTCTTTTTTACGTCCCACTGTGTCCATTCATTGGCATGTGATGAGTACAATTAAAATAATACAACTCAAGGTGAAGTCAAAAATTACCGTTTGTTTAACAGGGACACTATTTATGTGCTTGTATTATCATGACGGAGGCTGTTTGGCAGCAAATTGCAGGATTGATAACAACTTTCCAAGACACACAGGCAGGGGCTGAACAAGTAAGGTCAAGTTAAGGTCAGATGTTTCCAACAAGGCGTACAACCAAACCACAACCTTACTCTTTGGGAATATAATTATTTGGAATCTATTCCCCGTAATGTCTTTAGTCATGTTATCCTGTTGTTTTCTCAGGCGTCATTAACCTCATATATCATGCCAGAGAATACACATATTCATTTAGTCATTAGTCATTTAATGTTCCTCAGTGGAAAGATGTCTGTGGGAGTAGGATCACAAACACATGAGCAGGAGCTGTTTTGTACAATAGGTTTTGGTGATGAGAGCTTTGCATGCATATTGTACATTTTATAATATAACAGGAATAGTTCCAAATTGTGATTACTGCTCCAACATGTGTACATTCAATAATGGCTATTTTACACAATTCAGTAATCCACTAAAAATGTTTTCTTTTCTTATCTATTACGTTTATTTAGTGAAGTAGATAACACCCTACATAATAGCCACACTCAATAAATATGTAGTATTTGCTGTGTGAAATAACGTTAAGTGTATTAATATTTTATGATGTTAAGGTTTCCCAGCTGGGAAAACCTGCATGTGTAGTACTGCACAGCTGCATCTCTCTGATGGTGAGTTGTAGCTAATACACTGAGACCACAGGTGAATAATATGTTATTAGAACAACAAGTTAATAACAAATTAAACAACAAAATATGTCATTGGTGCCCTCTCGAACGATAAACATTAGCGTTTTCTCTATCGATAGCTATGGTCAAGGAAAGATTATGATTTTTGCCAGCCAGTGGGGAAAAAGTAGACAGCCTAATATAAATAAAGATAATTTATTAATTTGTTCATTCATTCAGTCCATAAACGTCTGTGTGGCTGAAGTAGCCCGTCTAATGAAGATGTCCCCTGTTTGTGCAATCAATGCGATTCATAATGCATTTTGTCATCAATTATTTTGCTAATATTTGTCAAACACTGAAGATGACTCTCCACTCTCTGCTTGGCAGGACATAATCTCTCAGCTGATCGTGCACACACACACACACACACACACTCACACACACACACTCGCATTCATATAGAGCATGTGGGGGCGGGAATGATACAGACAAATAGGCTTGTTTCTCTATCCTTATGCTCGCACACTTTTGAAACGAATGCTAGTGGTCGGAAAATGTACACGCATAGCGAATCGCAACTTGTTAGTCAAAACTATTTTAGTAGAATCAAAGATTAATATAATAAAGTAGCCGACTAAACTTAAATGAGGACTAGGCTGTTTGGTTATGGTTATGAAACAATCATTGTCACAGCTAAAAGAAACCAACATTGACTGTAGGAAACGGGAAACGAACATCAGTCTCCCACTTTAGGGTTCAGATTTTTTTTTGTACCCATCCATCCACCCTGACCTGCTTCTGCAGACTTTGTCGCTCTATAATAATGTCACACTATTTCATCCTTTGCTACTGACGGACAAAAGGTTTGGGTGTAATCTGTAATTGTCCTACAAAACTCTGTTAAAATATCTTCTTTGCCTATAAGGTTTTGTATAATTATGTATATATATAATGTGCTTGATTTTGTTTACAGCGGTTCAGGTGGAGAAAACTGTTATGTTATGTTTTGTTGTTGCAGACCAACACAAGCCAAGCAGTTATAGCATACTGTCGCAAGACATTGAGTTTCTGACAGGCTTGCCCTATTTCAGTGTGTTGTTTGTGTCCCAAGTTTTCTGTTGCTGTTAAAATTGAATTTTCCTTTAGATAAATAAATTACTTGGCTATTATTTCAGAGGGGGGAAAAGGAAAATGGATCTTCTTGATAAATGTTTTTGCCTTTTGTATCAAACAAGGCATCAAGGCATGAGATATAAAAAAAGCAACTGTGTGCTGACAATAAACCAACTTTTTCATCATCTGTATTTAAATGCCCTTTTCTGGAGCGTCAGCAATGACTTTTAAACACAATCATACTAATCAATTAATAATAATCCTGTCAGAAGGTTTATTGATCCAGTGATATTTTGACTAAAAGGTTTAAAAATTGATTTATGCATTTCCAAGAAAAAAATTTATTCAGAAATCCATAGTATTTAGAAAGGAATAAAGACAGGCAGGGGAACATGAGTCAATACAACTTTTTCTGTAAACATCCGCTGATTTACAGATGTCTTTCTTTATGCAAGTCTATGCAAAAATGTCTTTTTTGGCCCAATGACGTCACGTCACGGACCCGGCCCTCTTTCTGGAGGCTTGGGTTCTCATCTTGCTCATCACTAAGTTTGTCCCCCTGCCTTTTGTGACTATTGCTTTCATATGCTGACAACATCAATATCAACTATTAACGATAGCACAAATTTTGAAAAAAGAGACATTTTGTTGATGATTTCTGTCTGGACTTGTCTCCATCAAAAGCTCTGTATCCTTTTTTCTTTTTTATCTGTCCCACACACTGCAAATGGGGGGAACACTTAAGATTTTGTCCTTGAGATGTGCGGCCACGCCCTATAAATGCAAACTATGCATCTATATTCCTATTGGAAAAAGATATCAATTTAATCTCAAGCATCAAAGTTATCTCTCAATCTGGCAGTCTGCTGCAAAGTTAGAAGCCCACTTCTCTTATTACATTTACCCCTGCCAAGAGGGAAAAATAGCTCCCAGAAGCATTTTTTCCTGAAATATCCCCTGCTGTTATTAAAGCACGGGTAGCAAAGTATAATGACTAATTTTAAAGGTGGATTGCGTGATTGAATTTTAAATGTGAGTTTAGTTTTTTTGAGAGCTACCTTGACTATGCAGATCACACATTGCCACTTCAAAAACACTGCAATGTCAAGGAAAATATTTGGTCAAATCCACCCTGATTGCTTGTTATTATCCTACAAACAGCCAAACTGAATAACGGTGGAAATTCATTGACATTTGAAGGCTAACCGAGGCAAGTCTCAAAGTATGACTCACTTTTGATTTATTGGCTCTTTCAATCAATTCTTCTTGAGTAATGTGCGCTATCTAACATTGTCAGAAAGGAAGGCTGTAAGAAGCACAAGATGATATCCTGCAAAAGATGAAATACATTAGGATGCCTAATTGACAATTGAGACAATAAGGAACACTTTTACTGCCACATAGCAAAAAACACACAATATATCTGTCGAGGTTTGACAGGATTATTGCTCAGAACCAATGACTCAGCAATTATTTCACTATGTGCCGAGGTTCCAGGCCTGCAGGACATATTTTCCAGTCTGTGGTCGACCAGGAAGGATCTTAACACAGTGTTATTGAATGATGGTGTTGCAAGATCTTTTTATTTATAATACATTGAATATACCATATAATATGATCCAGTTGACTAACACCACAAGCTGGGTTGAATCAACACCTCCCCAACTAGGGATATGTACTGAAACACGGTAATAAACGGGCCCTGGGGCTAAATTAAATGGTTCTTTAACTGTACTTTTTAACGTTTTGATGTATATTATTGCGCTGCAGCCTCTCCCCTGCTCTCTATGTCGGGGCTGAGATCCACCAACTACGCTCGTTACTATAATATGCATTACCACATCAATACACCTGTTCAGGGAACCCTGTCCAAGAAACCCATTATTTTTACTTTCCAAAACAGATTCATGCAGCGATTGGTCAGGTGTGCAGATGTTTATTCACACAACTACTTCCCTCACTTTACGTTTGTGCAAACAAGTGCAGCACTATGAATGCCCTTGAGGAGAGACTGTTTAGTGTGCGCCCTTATCCCATTGGTATGATTCCAACAAGGCCTCCAAAATGTAACGACAAAATCGGTTGTTTGCCCATGCCCTCTAGAACGACACGTAGAAAGGGTTTTCTAATGTGATACCCCTATCAGCAGGACATCATTTGTCTGTAGTAATCACTGTTGTAAAATCAGTTTAACAATGTGACAGCAATATGGTTACTTATTTTGTTTTTTGTCCACCCCCTTGTACTCCACAAAAAAAGAGAGGGTGTTATTCTTACTGAAAGGAAATTATGGCAATGCACCTTTTTAATAAAATATATTTTGCAGATCAAAGCTTAGAATATCAATAAGTATCTCTGTCATTAATGAAATTGAGTTGAAATGCCTCAGACAGATTACTTTAATAGATTGTCAGTGTTTTTAATAAAATACTGTTTTTGCCCTCTCTTTCACTTTAATAGGCCTGAAATATTTGTTGAGATTTCATAAGGAAACTTTTCCATCACTGGTTTTCTGAGGTTTTACTGTGTTTATGTTAAGCTTCATATTTTCCAGTTGCCGTATAGTCAGTCTTTATATCTTGCTGAGTGTATTCTAGTTATTTATGAAACTAGCTGTTGACAGTACCTGTCATTCATGCATGAAACTGAATTATACTGTTAAATCTGACCATAATACAGCAATCAAGCTAGATGCCAGATTGTGTCTAAAGAGCTCTATTATGTGACCATTACGTATTTATAGCAGTGAAATCAAGCAACACAGATACACTAAATCACACTGTCAAGGGCTGCTACTACCAGCACCAGGAAAAAAGATTTGTGTGACAGAGGGGATGCACTTCATCTTCTGTAGCACTGGAGGGTAGCTGATGGTGATGAAAAACTGGAACAAGTTTCTATTTTTGTCAATGTACATTTAGTCTTTTTCTCTCAGAGAGCTGAGGTTTCATCAATGAACTCAGTAAGCAGCCAGTGGATAGTATGGAATAATTAGAAAAATAAATGTTTGTGTAAATGTCCAAACAGTCCAAATGCACATCAAATGGATTGTCAATGCACAGTACTAAACAAAACAGTGACAGCATTTATGAATCAGCAGACAGAGATATGAGTTTCTTAAGAATTAAAAATACCTCCTGTGCTGTCCACAGTGTCCCACGGATGATCTCTGGAAAGACATTAACATTACCACTGTTATGTTCCAGTAGTCTGTGGGAAACAAAGTCCTTTTCTACTCTGTTCTACTGTTTATTGCACTTTCTCTACTATACATCCTTGTCCTCGTTCTCCTGAAAACGGTAAACTTCGCAATTTATCATTGTCAGATTGCAGTTGCAATTCATATAAAAGAATCATAACACAAACTTAATTCCCTTTTAGTTCAAAGAGCCGATGCCGTGTCCTAATAAAAGTGCAGGAGTTCAGGGGATTTTCACTGCCGAACAAAAATAATTGTGCACCAATAGTTTTCAGTGGAACATTTTATGTACCTCTCAGAGGTGCATTACTGCCGGGGGTATAGTAATAAATCAAAGGGAGGACAAAATGAAACTCTACTTGCTTTCATTGTCTTGTTGCAGACAAAAGACAATCCTTTACTGGAGGAGTAGTGCTTTAATGTGTTCCCTTACTAAAAAAAAAAAAGAAAAGCTTCTTTCCTGTAGTCTACCACTGATTTAGTGGATGTCCTACTATTTGTGAGGGAGTAAGTGGAGCATACATCAGGATACAATAAGATAATTTTACAGTCCTGTGCTGCAGGCCCGTTCCCTGTTTCAAGGACAGGCAGGAGCCACTTAGTATGGTGCCATGAAATAAAGAGAGCAACCTGGCTTGGCTTGTGACTGGAATTATAAACTACTGTGTGTTTTTCTGTGTCATCTCGATGGAATATCTTGTTTGTGTCTGAACAATAAGCCGTGCAAGTTTTTGATTACTCTTCAAAAATAGATTACTTGTCCAGAATGCCTAATGAAAATATTTTTCTTCGGTATTCATGGACAAACAGTAAAGTTAACTAGTTTAAACATTTTTTTTAAAAAAGTGTATCTAGAGTGAACGCATCTAAAGGTCTTCTGAATAACCAGTTAAAGCATATTGATTAGAAGTCAGCATTGCTGTAAAGTCTGTGAGTTAGTATTCACAGAAACGGATCAATGATTATCTCTTCTACTGTACTGTAAATGTCACAGCAATGTACCAGGATAAACTACTAAATTGTTTTATCAACCATAAGATTTTTCTCCGCTAGTGTACACAACATCCAGATTCTCCTTATCGTTTAAAGCTCTTAAACACATATTGAATTATGTCTGGGAGAGTCAGTGGGGCCCTGTGGCACTGGTTGCGTTACACTTTCTCGTTGTGAAATTTCCGTCATAATCTATTATTACCCGTCTTTTTTTTTATTTATGATAAGGCATATTCATAAGGGCATGGAGAATAAAGATGAACAGAGACACTGACTGTGCGACCACTTTTCATTTCAACACACACGAAGCAGATGAAACCTATTTTTCCCCGCAGTGACAGCGGAGGTATCTAAAAAACACTGCAAACATTGTGCCTAAACAGGCAAATATGAGCAATGCAATTTTACAGAAGTAGTTTTTGTGTCAGTGCCTCGAACAGATGATTTTTCACGGCCGTATGAATTTTGTTCTGAAGGCTAACCCGCAGCGCTCTGCTGCTGCACCGTATCCACTGGAGACTGAATTAGCAGCGCCACTTTAGCCAAAGTTCTGAATTCAGGAAACAGTTCTTCTAGGGATGTGATCAGCAGTTGGAAAGACTCTCTGAACGTGGGATTTAAATGGTATGCCGTTATGGTTCAGCAGCACATGCCGAGAGTGGTATACCGCTTGTGTTCCACCGGCATACACCGTTTCCGCTTGAAAGTGGTATGCCACTGCCACTGTCAGAATCAGGGGACGTTACAGTCTGACAGTTGCCTACCACTTTCAAGCGGGACCTGCCGTTAGGAAATGGTATATGCTGGTATATACTGTACTTGGAGTGGCATACCACTCCATGTATCAGCACATGCCGCTGAACCATAGTGGCATACCATCAGCCACTTTCTGATCTCGATGCTGCTGTTCCTGCAGCATGTGCTCCTCCCGCTGCAGCAGCGCCGCTGCTCCTTACAGAGAGGAGAGGAGATGCGCTGTGAATGACTTAAAGTTACAATAGATCACCCTCAGTCAGTGTTCCAATCCATGAAAATGACGGACCGTCAGATTTTTTTCGTCATTGAAAAAAAAGAAAAAAGAATATTATAGGGCGACCTCTGCCCTGTGGTACATTTCGGAATGATGATCAGAAGGCTTGAAATCCATTATATATTATAGTGTACAGTAATAGATAAGGAATAATTTTCAGTCTGCAATTACTACAGTACATGAGGATTATCGACTCAAATGGCACAGAGCCATATTAGTCTCCTTGGAGTCTCCCCTTCCTTTAAAACCATCTGCTATAATTATCTCTGTAGAAAGTACAGATTTGTCATAAGTGGGATGGAGATGATTGATGTATCACCCTAGAGAATTCAAGCGCATTCTTTCCTTTTATCCCTCGTGATTTTAACTCATGCTTACATAATTTGTGTAAGGTATTTTTTTGCTCATGAAGAATTCCCAGTGCGCTAAGAAATTCAAGCCTCCATAACTTTTTCTGTCTAAACTAAATATAAATTAAAATGAAACATTATATTAATAATGGGCATTATCAAAGGCAAACTCAATGTAAAGAGAGAGGCTCGCCAGCAGCAGCGCTGTCTGTGTGGACACACACGAGACCGAGCTGCTGCAGTTCAGCAAGGGAACGGTTACGCTCATATAAAAGTTTTGTTGTTGTTCTAGGCCTTGGATTTCTGCAGGTGATCTGAATAGTTTTGTTTTCTCCAGCTGTAACTATAATAATGATAGATGAAGCAGCTGTTTAGAGGCTGCTGCTCTGAACGTTTAAGAATTGTCTAAGGTTGGAAGAAGTTTGCATTCTACCAAGAGCCTTTTTATCTATAAATGGAAAGGAAAATTCCTTTGCGTTACTTGTCAGCAGGGACGGCTGGCTGCTTAAATTCCACTAATCCTTTCATGAATGTCTCACACCAGAGCAGGTGGGATATTCAGTGGGAAATGGAGGAGAAAAGCTTCTGTCACAGTCCACCATGTTGTCAGCTCAATGGCCCTTTGAAAAGTCCAGACCATTGAAGTGCCCTACAGCTTGTTATCTCTTCATGCTCAGTGTGTTGCTGGTGGTCAATGAGTGACGCCAAAGAGCCAAGAAGCTGTCAGCAAGGGTCAGCAGTGACACAAGCCAGATACTCAAGTCATTCCTGAAGTTCAGCTCTAAGGCAGCTTTTTAGGCTATCAGGGAACAGTTTTGGTTCATACTGGATACATAATTTACAGTAGATTTTAAAGATGCACAATGATATTGGCACATCATCTGTGTTGGAAGACAAAGGCTATGTAGGGATGGGTAGTAAACGGGCCCTCTGGTTAAATTTCTAATTTAGTATCAATAAGTCTGGATGTTGACGGTTCTTTTATCAGGGCTTTTTAAGGTTTACTGCAGCTCTCGTCTGCTCTGTGTGTCAGGGCTGAGCACACACAGACACACACAGACGGAGACAGACACAGACACACACACACACACACACACACACACACACACACACACACACACACACGGAGCGTCAGCAAACAAACAGCAGAGCAGAGAGGTTGCTGTGGAGACAGTGAACAGGTGAAGTGAAGATTACTCGAGTTGACAAAAAACACTCATTACTGTAATAAAACCTTTGTGAGTAAAAAGCCAATACTTTATAAATACTTTAATGTTTTTGGTGTAGTCTGAAGTTATGTCAAACAGCAGTATTGGGTTATCTTGGCCCTTTTGTTGAGTGTCTATGAGATCAAGTAATATATGCATGATCCCATAGGCATCCAGGAATTGAGCAAAACTAAACAAGTAAACTAAGGGAGGTTGAGGCGGTGCCTTTTTCCAATCTTTGTCTTAGGGGAGGCCCACAGTCTCAGACTCTCTGGAAAGGAGGGAGGAACACTCGTCGATGTAACTTGGTATCCAGTTAGAAAAAATAAAGAAACAGGATTTCTGTAAACTAATGCAGTGGATTTACCCTGGTGTTTCTTATAGAGTATGCCCTAGGCTTTCTTTTGCTCTGGTTATACATGTGTACAATAGTGATATAATAATAATAAACAAACACAAGGGGAGGGGGAGAAAAGGACTTACAGGTGGTGCCAAATCAAAGAACTTAACAAAACAAAACTCTCCTAACTAAGAAAGCACAATTCTAGTGTAGAAAATAATATGTGTTGAAAAGGGAACCCAATTACTCTGAATGAGCCACAAACAAAACACAGACCTCTAATCTAGTGTGTTTAACAGAAGTAAAACCACTCAGTGTAAAGTGGGACCCCTAACTTACCCGGCCCTTCTCCCAAAAACTGAGTGCATAGCAATTGGACAATTTTTAGAGTTGTTTATCAAAGAAATGGAGAGAGGTAAATAGCCAACACTAATGGCCACAACAACAACAATCAGAAACAAAACAGCCAGGACACTAGTCTTGAAAGGTTGCACGAAGAAAAACAAAAAACAGAACCAAGCTTTAATAAACTCTTAGCTGCATCACTACCAGTGCTGAGGAAGAACACAAGACGCAAGAAACAACAAAGAGAGTGCAGGGCCTATTTTATAATTATATCCACACAAACGGTTAGTTTGAAAGAACGGACATGCTCCATGATTGGCTGAAACTTCCAAGTTACGTTTGCTATTACTGCTTGAATGAACCAGGGTCAGTACCTTGGACAGCTCCCTCTCTGCTGACAGGACCATGAAAGAGCGCCTTTTGTATTTTGGCACTTTGCACTTAGATAATTAAAAGTTGTAAAAATCTTGAGATTGGCAAGGTTACCTAGTGTTGTATAATCAGCTGTTGAGACAATTTACGTAAGTCTGGTCAAAAAGGAAGCATGGTATTGAGTAAACTTGAAATAACATGATTATGGGAACAAAGTGACATGTAATATTATTGTTATTCACATGTTAATGGTATTTTGATACAGATAAAAATGTATAAAATCACCCAAGTAAATCTAAATGAACTTAATCCAGATATTTAGCTTTTGTGTAAATATTAATACATTTTCCTTGTAAAGTTAATTTGTTACATAAATGTTTTTGAGTACATTTCAGTAACTTGTTTAATAGCTTACATTTTAATCAAAGTTGCAGTACTCTCTATTCAATAATAGTATGTGTCACTGTATTGCCATAATATTTTGATCATTCATGGGCTTTTTACCGTGCAGTTTTTGTTTATATTCCTTAGCAGCTGGGATTGTTAAACTAATTTGCTTAACTTGACCTTCATGGACTAATTTATTCCCTATGCTCCCCACAGGCTTGCACAAAGATGTATTATTTCCCAACTCATCATGAAAATGTCAGACACTGTCCTTAACAGTACATGTAACAAAAACTCAATTAAAGATCATTGTACTGGTAATCCTTTCCTGGAACTGTAATGTTTATATTTTTCAGAAACCACTCTTGCTTCTTTAACCTCTTGTTAATAATTTCAAAACATTGACATTTTATTGCAGCTTTTCTCTGGTCCACCTCCACAGGGCACACCTCATGTTGCTACTTAATTAACGTATGTTAATAATGTTTACACAAGAACATTTGTTATGCAAAACATTTATTATCAGCATTGACTTAAAGAGTAAAACCTCTCACTTCAAGAGGGTGGGTGTTTGCCATCGGGGCTTGAACCCTGCTGCTCTTGTTGAAGGATTGTTGAACTGCTTTCCTCTCCTCCCTGCTGTCATGCAAGAATGTTGGCAATTGTTCAAACAATGAATTACTACTTTGCACAGCTTGTTCTCTCCTGACAGCACGCTGATGTCGGAATGAAATGTGGAAAAACATGTTCTCTGTACCTGCACTAAAGAACAACAGCCCTGAAGAAGAATAACACAAAGGAACAGGCTGTTTAATTTAAAATGTAACGAGACAGTCCCATGTTTGTCACAGTGCAGATGGACAGCTCAGAGAAAACAGCTGTGTAAACATGCAAATGGCTTGTCATCAATTTGGAAAAATGGTCATCAATTTGGAAAAACGGCAAAAACAATTGCTGTAATCTCCCTTTTTGGTTTTAACCTTTTAGACAGCAGGATGAGCAAAGAGACTACCAGTCCATCCAAATTCAAGTCTCAATGTTACCTGCTTTCCCTCCTGGATTATTGTACCAGCTATTTGTAAATCCATCTCCAGGCTCTGTAATGTCAGCATGCTAACATTCTCAAAATGACAATGCTGACATACCAATATAAAGCGTCTAATGTTTACTCATTCTAGTTTTGCAAGTATTTAGTTCTAAACTAAATAATTAAACAAATAAAAAATGTGACGCCAGAGAGTGATTTACAATAAATCCTGAAGGGAACATGAATATCTGTACCAAAATTCTTGGCAATCCATCCAAATGTTGAGACATTTCATGTCCAAGCCATGAATTTGAAACCTGCTGGTGGCGTTTGAGGAATAGTCAGAGGATCACTAAAGTCATTAGGATTCATCTTGTGAGGACCATGCATGACTACAAATCTTACGGCAATAGATCCAATAGTTGTTGAAATATTTCACTCTGGACCAAGCTGCTATTATTGCTAAAAACAACAGTTTTAGGGGGCCTTTGTAAATGTTAAGATTGATTGGGAATATCTGTTTATGCTAACCTAACCAATGTTATTTAGAAATGTAGTCACTAGAAAAATCTAAGTTTTTGTCATTTTGTGAAATGTTTAAAAAAAAAAAATCTTTGTGTAATTCTACTCTATTCTCATAACTCTACTTTGTAAACATTATAACATTAGAATCAGGCTAAATTTGAACAGCTGGTGCTCCTGATCCAGGACCATTGACAGAAACACTGAAACCAGGCAGTTGTGGCTAGCATCTGAGGGGAGGAATAAAGAGATATCTGATCCAGGGATTAACAAAGGATCATATAATCATTATTTTTCCATGAGACACCATGTGCACGCCTTGTATGTTCTTTCTCAGAAAAGTAGTGCTTCATATTTAAACAGCTACACCAGTCAGAGCTGCCCATAACAAGCTGGCTTCAGTCTGACATCAATTCCTGACTAAAGGTTAAATGAGCAGCATTGTTACTTATTCACTTTTCAAGCCAGCATGTGGATTGAAATGATTAATCATCTGGTAGCAGATGCACTTTTCTAACCTTTTAAGTACAAATGTGGGACTAGTTAAAACAGCCAAATCTTTTTTTATTCATACTCAGTCACAGAATAATTTGGATCTCTCTGGGCATATGTTTCAAATAATAATCAGAATCAAGAATCAAGAATTTTACAGCCTTCCATCAGTTTTTATGAGGCCAAACCTTTCATTGGACAATGAAAATGTCTGCATGCCACTAATGCCCTGATGTCACAAAGTGACAGACTGCTTTCTAATTGCTTCACAGGGGGAGCAGTCCTGGTCCGCAGCCAGCGGGGGGCCCCGGCGCAAACTCAGTTATTGTTAGCTAATCGTTTTGGGTAAATTACTAAAAGTAGATTGTCCTGCTGTGGTTTCCATGGAAATCCTCTCAGAGAATTATCTTCTCCAACAATGCTATATCCCCTCATTTGCAGCATGTTCTTTTCCCAATTGGACTCAATGGATCACTGTTTGTGAAAAGGGATTTCTTATCTTCAGATTAAGCTACAGCCTCTGTGGCTCTTTCAGCAGTGTGGAAAAGCCAATGTGGAAACATTCAACAGTTAACCAGGTTACTGATATTCTCCAGAGCAGGACAATCTTACTGTGAATGTTCCCATTTACTGCAGTAAGATAAGCATGGAAGTGCCATTTACTGACATTCATCTACACAGTCAATAGATACCATCCTAAACATACCTGACCATTGGCCTAAATGGAGGATGTTTGTACTTTGTTGGACTTGAGCCCTGCGTAGCAACTCTGTTTGCCCTGGCAACAAATGTTTTGAGGACACAGTTCAGCCTTCGAGATGCCTTCAGCCTTCACTTTGCAGTTTGTCCAAGCACAAAGGGATGTGAACTGGTATTCAGATGGAATTGGTATTTAATGGATACAGTTATTAATCAATGAAGGTGGGTATAGAAACTATGCACCCAAGTTGTAATAAAAAAGCTTTCGACCAATCAAAGTTGACCGCCGTGCCTAACAGAGGGCAGGGTTTTTCGATTACAGGGTGTTGGGTATAAGGTTGTTAGTGACTCATGTGTTTCAGTAAATCATAAACCAATTACATTTAAACAGATGGCTGGCTTGGTGCATGGAGGCCATTGGCTTTGATTATTGTGTTACCATTAGTGGTGGACCACTGCTGCTCCCGCCTCAGCAATCTCATCATGTCAAAGCCTGTCACTGTAGCTGCATGAAAGCTAAAATCAATACTAAGAGTCTATACTATATAAACAAATAAATATGAAAAATATATAAATAAAGAAACAGCAGTATTATTACACCATTTACAATCAATTTTATATAATGGGATTTTTAGTGGCATGTGAAAATAAATTAAAATATTTTAGCCTCAACTAAGCTAAAAAACCTTTAGATTCACACATTGTACTCTCCTCCATCACTAGTCCAAAACCACAACAACCCAAAATAAACCATAAGAATCTTCTCCTCCCTGATTGCACATAGGACTTAATGTTTCAAGGCATCTCGTCTTCTTTCTCAATTCACAATGACTCAGTAAAAGGTCTCATGCTCCTGACCTGAGACTGAACTGAATTGCAATGAGGCTATACTGGACCAAATGGGAGCTAACAGCCGCAGCTTGCACATGCCAGCCAAATCGTCGCATAATTTCATGTACTATAATAAAAGGCTGCTTCCATTAGTGAGTATGTATTGCATCACCTCCAATTGTAATGTCCAAGATGGAGGCAATACGGTTTGCATTGATATGTGGCTGTAGTTAGAAGTGTTTGTGTACAGTTTCTCCAGGCTTACTGAGTACTTCTATTATACAATAATTCTGTTTAATACCATTAGCTAAGTTGTTTATACTCTTATCTAGCTCTGCTCCCAACCATTCCTCTGATAAATTCCTTTAATTTTCTTCTACAAAATTGATGATATTTTGGATAAAGGGGACATTGCCTGGCCTTCTGTAACTTCATTTGAATGAATGTGCATGATATTCTCCCCTCAAAACTGCTAAAAGAAGTCATGCCCTTATGGATTTATGTCGAACATGTCAGCGGACGTGTCGTTGACTTTTTCCCTTGATTTCTTTTGGACAAACAATTACACCGATTTATATTAGAGGGCTGCAACTATAAGTCGATCAACAGAAAATGAATCAACAACCTTTTTAATATTCATGAATGGCTTCACTAACATTCTAGTCCTGTTCTCCAGTGAGAGGGTATGCTGCTTTTCTTTGTTTTATATACAATACCTAAAAAGTAATGTTTTTCATATTTGATTGTTTTACAATGATAACATACAGTCACTTGGTCTGTGAAACTATGTTTTTGACATTTTATACTCAAAACAATTAACTCATTAACAAACAGACAATACTGAAAATAATTATTGGTTGCAGCCTTAATCATATATGTACATGTGTGTATATACTGTAGATATACATAGTATGGGTGCATGGTGTAGTTGTAGTAGGAGCCTATGTATTGAATTAATTGGATGGATTGCAAAGTAGTTATAAAGAACAGTTATTCAACAGCTTACACTTGACATGACTGCTCTGTCCATAAATTTAAATTGAAGGCTAAAAGCTGAATCTTTTCCAAATGTTTTATGGCAATTATATGCTGGAAAGAGGCTTTTCTTCTGTGAATGTAAATGAGAACAAGGACCCACTACAGACGGCTGAGTTGTGGTCAGTAAAAGAGATTTTTTAGTCAGTTTCTTTGCAGCCATCTCTGTTAGTTTGGCTGGATTGCATATATTGTTTCCCTCATCAACTGAGGAACTTGGCTTCACACTGTTAACTTTGTGTCTTTCTACTTTCATTATGCAAATATCAAATTCCTTCTTCAACATTTAAGATTCCTTGTTAGATAACTTGCATTCTAAAAAACGTATATTATAATATTATTTAATTCAGGCTTAAAGGGGAACTACTGCTTACGTGAAAACACAATTTGTGGCTCAAGATGGTCCTGTGAAAAATCTGATAAATTGCCTCAAGTGTTGTCGCTGTTGCATAACACACCAAAATCTCTGACCGAACTGTTGGCAGTGGAGTTGCATTGTGTGCTATGTAGGTTTTTGAAAAGGAAGAAGATGGTGAGGAATAAAAACAACAATCCCTCTCGCTCTGCTGCATTGATTTTTCTCCTTTTTGTTTTTACACTGTCCATCTTGAGCCCCACAGCGTTACAGAAGTGTAATGCTGAGTGTTTTTTTTTTTTAAACCTGAATAAAACCTACTAAATGTCAGCTCTGCTTCTGAAAAATGTTTGTGAAACCGAATTTCCAAACAGCAAATGTATCCATTGATGCGTCCATTGACAGTTCACAGGGTTGAACCAAACCTCCAGCTGTGTCCTTGTTGACACAAATATTAACCCCCATGTGTCACGTTCCGGTCCCATGTCTAAATTGTGTTTTCATTGTTTTGTGTCTTCAGTTATTTATTTCCCGTTATATTTTGGTATACTCACCCTTGTCTCTTGCTTCAGATACTTCACTTCTTGCCCTTGTATGTTTCCCGCCTGTGTGATTCCCTGCCCTGCCCTGATCAGTTTCACCAGTCCCTAATCACCTTTCCTCCCTTGTGTATTTAGTCTCTGTTCCCTTCTTTGTCTGTGCGAGTTCATCTCGTCTGTTTCAGTAAGCATTCCAGCAATTAGTCCTAGTGTTAACTCCGAGAGTTTGTTACGTTGCCATGTCTCACTAAAGCGTTTAAAACGTTCATTCGAGTGTTTTTTGTTACTCTGTTCTGTCTAGTTATTTTTGGACAGTTCCCTTTTTGTTGCCTTGTTTTTTTTTAAGTAAAGACTATTACTTAAACCGTTTTGTCTGTGGGTCGTGCTTTTGGGACCCTTTCCTGCTGGTGCCAGAGTAACACCATGATACCATGTTGAGGTTTACTAACTGCTCAGTTAGTAGGGCTGGCTCGCATGCTGCAGATCCATAATCAGTCGTAACTGTAATGACTGTGTTGTGGCGATTAGTGCTTCTTCCCCAGAAAAAACCTGTCCCAACAACAGATGGTGTTACTGCAGCCTGGGAAAGCTTGACCTCCTGTTTAAACAAATTAGCCGTAGGCGAAACCTTGAATATTTTACTCTTCACTGCGCAGACGTGTTCATAAAATCATCCATATCAATGTTCCTGAGCTGGTCTGCAGTTTCTACCAGATGGCTACAATCAGTCGAAGTAGGACCAGATGAATGCAGCCAGAGTTTTATTGGCTTAACTGATGGGGATAATGGGTGCTTTTGTTCTGTAAAAGATCACTGTTCATATTGCAGTTATTTATATATAGTAAAGATTTGTATAAACTTAGATTGAGCAAACATGGTTTTATACGTTATCACTTTTATTGATCTTAACAGTGTGATCAGTTTACACTAGCTATGGCTTAGTTTTTCATTTGACCGCAGGTTCAGCATCTGCACACAATTCTGTTTTTCCAGCAGCATTTGTATTTTTGGAAATAAATGTGTTATTTGAAAACTTGAAAAACTTGAAAGCACCAAAATGTGAGGAGATGACAAGTAGCAGTAGCTGCAAATGAGGAATATTTTATGACATAAAATCTAAACCATTACTGAGCTGTTTACTTTTGTTCACAGAAATGTAATAATGATGTATACAAAATGTAGGATCATATAATGGTGTTTGTTTGTTTGTTTCTTTTATTGTAGAAATCATAGTTTACTGTGACAAAAAAAGTAGCTAAAAATAACCATAATTGTATTAATAATAACTAGAAGGGCACTCAACAGACCTCTGCCAAGGCTGTTTCCATAAGTGGGAAATAATGCTTGTATCTGGCCTGTGATTCCCTCGTCGATGCTACACCCTTCCACCAAGTTTCATGAAAAATCAGGCCAGTAGTTTTTCCGTAATCCTGCTGACAAACAGACAAACAGACAAACCAACAAGCCAAACCAAAAACATAACCTCCATGACAGAGAATCCATGCTGGGTTGTTTCCTCTTGTGCTTCAATCGAGTTAAATCGGTCAACTTGAATTTTCATTTGAAAATTATAGACCTATTTATGACATGAAGTAGGGAACCTTTTTAAATGTCTAGCTGTTCACAGAAACTAAGGATGAAACTGTAATTAACATTTAGGATGGTGTAATAGTGTTTTGTTTTCTTTATAATAGAAATCAGTTTACTGTTGCAACAAACTAATAAAACTGTGTATAATGCATACTGTATACAAACTAACCTGATAAGATAAAAAAAACACAGGTTTTCAGGCATGAAATGACAGGCCATCAGATGATCCAGCTGCTCACACACTTAGCATTGGCCTTGAATGTCACATCCATGGAGAAATGTTCAGTTTATGACTCGATACATAACACGCTGTAGCATGTATCAGTGTGATGACTGATGGTGAGGGTGACTACAATTCTTGTGGATTCTGAGTTGTTAATCTTATATTTCAGAGGTCACAACTGCCAGTGTCAGTGTTCAAGTGTTGAAAGTCAAGGCTTACTGAGAGGAATTAAAGGTAATTAAATACTTGCAGAGAAAAACTAATCTTGTTACAGATAATTAAATGTCAAAGTCCTATTGTCTTTCATGTGAATGAGTAGATTCCTCTCTGACCAGCCATGTGTAATATCTGAATATTATCAAAATAGGATTTAGAATTTGGAATATAATTTGATTCAGACCACAACAAAAAAAAAACATCTTACTGTATAAGCAATTCTGAAGTCCATGAAAATAATATGAAATCAGCGGTTTCACCAGTTCACAACCTATTTGAATTTCCATTAAGCAAAGCAACATCCAGAAACAGGACTTTTAACAAATAATTAAGTAATAAATCCCGAGAGCAATGACACTGGTTTGTGTAAGACCAGAGGTGTGTCACACAAAAGTAAATACTACATACGATCTTTATAAGTGGATAATCATAAGCTGATGTTTGTTTTTGGGTTAGGATGTGTCTCTGCAGGATAATGTACTAAAGTTCAGCTAAACAAACAGTTCTCCCAGACAGAGCTGCATACCAGACATATTCACAGAGTTAAACCCCAAAATAAACAGCTGCATTAGATAAAATGGCTTTCTACCAGTAGCTACAATTGGAAGCTCCGTTAACTTATTATCTGTCAGGAACATCACCCCTAAATCTGATAATCATACTCTGATTTAATGCTGCTGCTGGTAGTGTTGGTGTTGGTGAGGATGGAGATGGTTGGACGTTGTTGTGACTCTTCCTGAGGAGGAGAGACTGTGTTGCAGATGCATTGAGCTGAAAGAGCACGCTGATTTGGCGATTGGCTCCTGGGTGATTTAGACCAAGGAGTGGTTTTTCAGGGTTCAGTTTATTGGATGGTGGTGGATGTTTTGGAGGAGATTGTCTCTTGAAATGATATACAGCCGGAAGCAGGAAAATATAAGAGGAGAATCTGATTAGAATGTAATAGCTTAGAGGAAGCAATGAATGGAGAAGAGGAAAAAGCTTTTTCTCAGTTGATAGCAAGAGCTCTAAGCTTTTATCATATTAACTATCTCCTCTTATCCTTAGCTTTTATTCTGGTTTCCAGTCTGATGTCATTTATTTAAAAGAAAATACTTCAACCATTATGTCATCAATCACTTAAACAATTAATTTCACTTAGAAATACAACATTATGAGATGTGCTCTCTGGCATGTTCCCTGCTGCAGTAATATAGCATAGCAGCATTTCAAATAATTATTTGATGGGAACACAGTTTAATAAGATTTAAGAGTGTCTAGCCATGCTAGTGGCTCTGTGAGGCTCTGTACATGATGATGCTAAGTAGGTCTGTTATTTATAGTGTTCACCATTTTAGTTTACCATGTTAGCATGCCGCTAACATGTGCTAATTAGCAATAAACATGGGCGTACAGGTGAGGCTGATGGGAACGTCATTAGTGTTGCAGGTATTTGGTCATAAGCTTAGTATTGGCCAAATTAAAATGTTGACCTGATGGACAAAGTAAGTCCAATATTCCCTTTCCTTTTAGCTCGATTTTGTTCTCTAGCTGGTAAATGCTCCACTATGTTGTAGTCTCTAACCGTGGCTGTATGGAGGTAAGTATAGTTATCAGAACCTTTTATTAGAGCTTTCACAGCTGCCTTGTGCGTCTGGAAGTGGTGCTGATAAGAACTGTGAGAGTGAAACGAAACAATAATGTTGTGGGCCATAAAACCAAAACAATAAGCTGAAAGGCGCTATAAAGCTATGTAGGGCTGAGGGGAGCTGCTGAGTCGGGGGATAATTCTCTCTGAATTCCTCACTGTGCGATCCCTTCACATCACACATACTGATAGATTCATTGTTGATATAAGAATATTGATTATCACAGCTTTTAAGATTTATAATATTTAAGTTACTTAAAACAGTATATATTCAGTCAACAGTTCATTAGTGACATAACTGGGGGCCAAATTCAACCCAGAAGATGAAAAAAACTATATAGCAGGCGTAGAAAACAGATCTGTGAGGCATGTTAGCAACAGCATGTAAAAAAATATTTGTCGTCATTAGTCGGTTTACATATAAACAGTAGCAATAAACCAAGTAAGTAAGTACCAAGATATTTTGTTTTCATCCGAAATGAGCAGCTGTCTGTGCTCCTGGGTAAAGTCAGCTGTGTAACTCAGACCAAACCGTGAATAATTGGACATCATAGGAGCTCCTCTAAAGGGAGGCCTGAAGTTCAAAGGGACTGTTGATTTTGTCTCATGCTCTTCATGATTCAAAATCAACGGGAACTCAAATAAATCACCTCATCCCTCAATCTACAACCGCAGTTAGCAGAGTGTCTTTGAAGTGCAGCTATATTCCCTTAACATCAAATGCACATCATGGAGTCCAACAGCAGTAATATTCGCCTGTAAAATACCACAGCAGGGTCAGATGCAGTATGTTCGCTCCCATACACCAAGTGAGAGAGCTGCTCAGAGGAGCACAGGAATAATGGAAAGGTCTAGTAGGTGATTCTGTGCTGATCAAACATGTGCAGCAGTGTCTGCTTCAGGGGGGAGCTGCTAATGATTTCAGACCGTGAATTTCCCACAAAGTGTGACTGATTACAGGCCTTCTCAATTCATGAAAGAAAATGGGCTCCTGAAGTGAAATAATTCTCCAATTTCGGCTGAACAGCAGATGTGGTGGTGGACAGAGTCAGAATAAATGGATTTACTGCCAGGAGACAAATGTACAGCATCTGGTTTCACTTCACGATGCTCCCTTTTAGGCTATATGTGTAACTTTTGCATGAATAAGTTAACAAGTTCACTTTCGTTAATATTGCGAGACAGAGCATTTGTGCTGCATTCATGTGGTGTCAGAATAGTCTGAAAAATGTGTTCCCATCTGGGAAAATTTATGTGAACACCCCCTCAATTCGGAACAGCAAAAAGAAACGGATATCAAAGCGTTGTTTAAACGAGCAATAAAATACAACAAATTTTATTTTTAGCATCCCTGTTGACATACCGAAGTTTGAAGAAGGACTTTCCAACTCGGGACATTGGATCATCCGAGGAGCATGCGAATGCACCCTTGGCCTTGGCGGAGGTCTGCGCTCTCTGAGTGCCATTCTAGTTTGGTAATAAATAATGTCTTTGTAGAAATCTTGGTGGACAAAACATTAGAAACACCTTTCAGTACAGTACATTCCCAAACAACACTGCCACTAAGTACAACTTTAAAAAGTTACCATACAGTCAACACACAAACAACTAAGGCGGTAGTCTCAATGTTACGTTTTGGCAGGCCTCCTGTGTAAAATTTTTCAGGCTGCTTTTATTTTCTTGTATATGTGGTTGTAAAACCACTGCACCCTGCAGTAAATCCACTGGGGTCACAGAGTCTGCCAATCGGGGGTACAGTATGTAGTTGTTTTTTTTTTTTTAAGAGACTTCTGCCTGTCCTTATGCCAGTTGCCTAAGAGCTAGCAACTAATTTATTAGTTCAATTGATTCACCTTCAACATGTATGGCCAGACAATGTGTATTTACAGCCTGCAATATGTTGTTTTCACTCTTGGCTCATAAAAGTTTAAATGAGATCAGAGACTGAAACCACATGAAATGATCTATCCTGTTAAAGGTCACAGAGTGAAAACTAAAAGAACGAACAATTGGCTAGAGGGTCAAATATAAATCTGATTTATTGTACATTTGAAGCTTCAGTTTGTCCTTAACAAGAATTTACTACACAACTTAACGTAATACACCCTGTGTTTTATGATCTAGAGAGTATTATATTATAGAGTATTATTTTGACCTATAAGAGAAAGTACAAAGAAAAGCAGGACAAGTCTGCAATTTATTACACTCTTATACTGTAGTGGAAGAATTTGTGAAACAAATCATTGATAAATATGCTTCCGCTGGCCATAGCAAACTCTCCTCTCTTCTCCACTCATGCATGGCCCGAGCGAATAAGCAGCACTCTTAATGGCACAGTAAATTGGTGTTGTCAAATGTTGTCAAGAATGCAACTTCAGCATTAATGGTGTGCGTCTTCCATCCTTGTAAGGTGGCTGCTTTTCATCATTATGGTCACGCAGTAAATAGCTCTTTGTGTAACGGAAATCGATCAAGATCTCAAGAGTCACCAGGTTAATGTGGAGAAAGACTGGCATGAAACGTGTGTTATTCTGATGAGCAACCAAAAGTCCCATCATGATAATATTGATATCAACCTACTCCACGTCTTTAATAAGTCAATAAGTCAATCATTGTTATTATGTAGACGCCACCATGTCATGACAAAAATATTGTGTTACCTGTGCCTGTAAACATCTCATGATAATCTCAAACATCAGCCATTATTGCTGTTTTTCTCTTAAATACTAAACTGATACTACATCAATGCAATCGTCAAATTAAAATGATTAGTCATCCCAGTCTCTTGGATTACAAACTTAAAAATGTTCTCTTAGATGTGATTATTGTGCTCTCTAGCGTCGCAGTATATTCGTCTTTGCTGTATTTCATGATGCAAATCAGCCAATTGTTGCCAATCGAGTTTATGTCCATTGATTTGAGGAGAAGGTGCCAGATTGTAATCACATTAACATAATCAATTAGGGCATGTTCGTTCATTCATTACCTCAGGTTGGCTTTCTTCCCTCAATTTGGCTTTAAGAAAAATGTGACACCATCAAATAATTTTTTGATTAAATAAAGAAATTATGATGAGTCCTGTGACAGAAATATATTGGAAAAAAGTGAAAGTGTCTGCTGGTGTGCAAAGGGACCTTTTTATTATTGAATTAATTCAACACATTCCAATTCACTGCTGTGTTACATTGAGAGGCTTTCAGAGTTGTTAAATTATATATATATATATATACTTCTGGAAAGACAAATTTTTTTCAGAGATTTCAGAGCGTTTTGATGCATCCACACCTTCTCAAACTAATTCAACACCATTGCAGATCTGTCTGTTATAGTAAAGGACCTTATAACTCAGATGTGCCCTAATAGGTCCAAGTATTCAGGTTTAAGTTGCTGACTCAATTCTCAGCAGCTCGAGCCAGAGTCTGGAACCTTCACATCTCTGTCACAGTTTAATATTAGGGTTTGAAATTTGAGTCCAAAGCTGCAGAAGGCAAACGTGCACAAAAAAACAACCCCATCACCAGACTGACGATATTGGACAAACCCTGGATTACGTTTATTGAAAAACTTTTTTACAGCCAATGTCACCATTTAAAAAAAAATAAAAAATCTCTATCTACATTATCTGCACATGGAAAAGAAAATTGCAGGTCTGTCAATGGACATGAAATCCAATCTCCCACAAGGAAGTCAGACACACTCCACACTTCGCTGCATGAAGTGCACATTATGTCCTGGCAGAGTGTACTGGATGTGGAAGATGCAGAATTGTCCAATATGAACATAACTTCCAAGGATACTGTGCTGAATTTATCAGCTATCTAGTTATCAAACGGACACACCAGACTGGAGTTGCAATTTGCATGTCATCTGTGTGAGTGTTTGAAAGGTACGCCTCCTTATCTTATTTGCATATGCAATTTATATATAAAACCTTTAGTTCATCAGGTAATCTCATTGAGACCATTTAGACAGAAATCTATCCAAGTCCTGAAATGAATTTTGAATAGAACACAACTTTATTGTTCACCATGTTGGAAATCTTTGAAACTAACTGCTTTTTTGGATGTGTCCTCGCATGTCCAAGTTCTGGTTACATGTGACACTGAGGTGAGGTGTCTCCATGTTGTATTGAGGCACAGTTTAGTTTTTTTTGCCAAGCACTTCTGCATTCAGTTTGAGTGGTGATTTTAAGTTTTATTCCCTTTGATGTTTTTCACGTCTGGCTGTTACTCACTCAAACATCCATCACTTTGATTCTCTTGGGCTTAAATCATGTTGATGTGCGTCTTTAGACATATTCCTTTTAATGGGGCTCTAACCCATCAAAGGATACTGTAGAGGAAAGCAGGACATAATAAATCACTCCCCAGCTGATGGAAATGTGACAGGCCTGAGTGTGAGAGAAGGTTTGTGTCTGATTTCTTGAGTGCAGTTATCATCTGCCAACACAGATGCTTCTTTGTCTTTCCATGCAAATATCACATTAATCCAATTTTTAAACTGTGACAAAAATTAAAAATCACTGGTAGAGAAAATCAATAAAAAGAAACAGAAGATGCATTTTGGACTGTTTTTGTAACCAGGGAAGTGCACAACTATGATTACTTTGGCTTTGAGTCAGTTTAATTACTTTAATTGTGCAAACTAAGTAACATTTCTTCTTTCTTCTGAATACAAATATGTTATGTTAAGCTAAATAGGCTTATTCCAAGTCTGATGCAGAGGGCGTCACTGTTTGTTAGCAGAGCTTTGAAGAGCGTCATTCTGTATGTTTGACTTTTTCACCACTTTGCTCCAAAATATGCATCAGTTTTCATCAATATGATACTTGAAGAAGATATAACCATACACTTTTTTTAACATATAGTTCAACTCATTCATCTCCTACTGCAATGTTGTGTGTTGATATTGGCAAATGTCCTTAAGACTGTATAGTGTTGTTCTCAGAAGAAAAAAATTACAGTGAAATGTCAAAAAACAAGGATGTTATGAGACCTGGCTCTTTCACATTGAGTGAGGCCTTGAATGTGGGATTTTGGCCAGCATGAACATTAAAACAAACTAAAACTTTTTAAGTCACCTGAGGAAGAGAAATCAATCAATAACTGTCCAGTGTGCTGAAGATTTGCCCCAGCAGACGAGCAGATGAGCAGACTGATCAAAGCACAAATATCAAGCCAAGTTATCCATCTGTCTGGAATACAAGTTAGTCACAGTCCAGTTAAAATACCACGTGAGATAGTAGAAAGGGATGCGGCAGATGGGTGACAAAAGAAATGAAGACATTTTACATGAAATACTGAAAGTAAAGTTTCATCTCAGGCATGATAACTAACTAGCTAACAGCTGTTTAAGGGAGGAGGAGGGAAAACAGGAGCGACGAGACACAGATTGAGATGAAGTCAAGGAGTGGTCGGTGTGGATGTAAAGCTCTGCAACCTGCGTAAAGTGTACTGCACATGTGCTCTTGGATCTAAATGAGACTATTCAGCCTGTGAGTGCTATTATGGTATCTACGAGCTGATAAAAGTGAACATGTCTGCCAAGTAGCAGTGTATTAAAAGGACCCTTTTCTGTTTGGCTGTCGTGACAACTCACAAGGTTTGCAGAATTTACAGTTTTAATCTGTATGTATTGATCTAACGGGGATGCAAATGCTTGTTTATTTAGATTCCCATTAGCCACTGTAACAACAACACATAAATGTATTTACAATACTTTTGTCATTGTGCATATGTAAACACTTACTGACTTTCCTCAAACACTTCAAGAGACTGTGCTCAGCTCACTGACTTCCAAGCTTTATATACGTGTATGTATATGTATGTATGTATATGTATGTATGTATGTATATATATATGTATATGTATGTATGTATATATATGTATGTATGTATGTATGTATATATGTATATATATTATAGGATTTTTATTGTGGTTTGTTGGACCAAAGCACACTTAAGCATTTTTATACTTATATTACATTTATACATTTTAATCTTTAACATTCCTTTTTCTTATTTGTACTCTTATTCTTCTCTCACAGTAGCATTTTTTAGCACAGCCTCGAGAGTATGCCTGGTATGTACTTATTGCACATAATGTGATAATGAACATCTTGAGTCTATTCTGCAGACCACAGGTTCTCTCATAGTGCACCCGTTTGGCTGTACTTTAGAATCCCAAATAATTCAGGAAAAACACTTTAGATACTCAAACACAGTTGGATATCATTGAATGATAATGGTTGTTGCATCACAAATTGGATTATTTTGTGTTGTAATTACAATTTTTGGTATGCTCTCTATAACTCAAACAGCCTGCGTGTATTGTTTCAAACATCTAACACAGATTTTCTCAACTTTTTCATAATGCTTGCAGCAGGAATAAAGCCGATAGCAGCAGGGTGATAAATGCTTCGGTAAACAGCAGGTAACACCGCCACAGAGATAACATCCCCTGCTAGCTTTTGATGTGAAGTTCCAGTTTCTGTTATTGGCTCCCTCAGGAAGATGTCCATCAATGTGCTCGTATTGCATAACCACACACATCCTCTTCCAAAAATCACGACCTCTGGGATTCTTTTACCGCTCAGGAATTGTATAAAAATCCCATCTTCTGGGTTTTCATTACATACTGAAAATTGTAAGAGGAAAGGCATTTTGGGTCTCTTGTCCCTGCCACAGATTGTGTTTATTACAGCTCAACATCTGGATCACTTCCATCTTCACAACACCGTCATCAAGAGAGTGAATCTGTCTCTTGAGTAGCTGTTCGTATCAGAGACATTTAATAAACAGAGCAAAAAGTCTTCTCATGATCTGGTACAGTAGGTACAAGACTATCTTGTTGAGTAAAAAGCTCTTTCTTTGCTTTTAAAGCTCAGCCTAATCTCCTATTAATTCAGTTCAGATCGTTATTGTCCCACAAGAGGACATTTTTTTTGCAGCAAGATAGCAGAAAAACACAAAAATAAAACATGAAACAGTAAAAACACGCTTAGACAAAAAAATCTGTGAGGGGATCTAAGACTCAATTTATAATGTATTAATATTAAGAGCACATATTGCGCATGGGATAAATAAAAACTTTTTGGACATCTGTATTTTGGACCAGAGTTTGTCGTTGAGTGAAACCAGCATTTGCTATAAATTATCATGATTGAATATTCTGTGCAAATGACAATTTCTGTTTATGTTTACATCATTTCATGACGTGCTTCATATAATTCTCTTGTTATGACAAACCAAACTTAATGCGTTTTTCTTGAGCTCAATGATCATTCTTCTTCAAGAATTATAAACTATTTTAAACAGTCGTTAATGTTTGCAAACTGTCCCTTTTTTAAAGACAACTCAGAGTTGTCATCTGATTTAACTAAATTAAAACATTATGATTAATGTTTTGTTAGTGGTCTCAGTATCTGGCAACATGATGCTCTGTTGGCTGTGAGTCACATGGGGGGGGGGGGTGCAACTCTGTACGTGATCGAGATGGGTTTTTTTCTTTCTTTTTTTTTACTGACTGGATGATTATGATCCAGTGCCAAAGACAAGGACTTCTGGGAAACAAATGAAACATCAGATTGAGACTGAGGAGAGAGCACAATCTGCCCTGTCTGTCCTCTCAACAACACCAGACACCTCCCAGTGTAAATAATTGATATGATACCTCACCTCCACAGGGTCAGGAGCAGGAAAGATATTCCCTCCAGCTCAACCTGCTGATGCATCCATCTTCTGCGTGTTAACGCTGACAACGTATTTCCTTACTCAGGAGGTAGTTCATTCTTCTGTCTGATCTGATGGACTCCTGGTGGGCCGTGTTATCTCTGAGGAGGCAGCGCGAACACATGGCGTCGTGACGACCTCCCAGAAACATGCACAGATGACAGATCCCATACATCTCAGCAGACGGAGGATAATAACGAGAAACAAGAGCAATTTTCTGCTTGAGCTATTTCCATGCATATATGCAGATGGCAGCATGTCATTGTGTGTTGGTACAGAATTGAGCCCCAAGTAAAGAAAATGCTTATGTATTGACCTTTGCTTGACTTGAGATATGCAAAGGCCTCCGAGCCATTTAGCTACAGTATACCTCCACCAAAGTGTTTACATACAGAAACATAAATCATATACACTAACGTCCCTGTTAGGGCCGCAACTAACGATTATTTTCATTATTGATTAATCAATTTTTGCATGAAAAATAGGTTTAATTAATTATTAAAAATCTTTTTTTTTTTTTCTGCCAATAGACTCATTGATTAGTTGACAAATCACTAGATCTCTAGTATCTGCACACAGAAAAGTATGAACATGGACACCCATGCACACAATAAAAAAAAAAAATACATTTCTTTTGTTTTACATTAGATTTTCTTTTATGGCGGTCAGACCTCCGTGCTGTGCTTTTTAGGAACAGTTTGTCTTTTAGGTGGAAATTTACAACTTACAGTTGGTCCATTTTATAATGTATGTGTATGGTGCCTTCAAGTAGAAATGTGTTTACTGTATTCATGGTGTGTATCCATTTGAACAACCATCTTAAGACGTATTAAGTGGAATTCTTCTGATTTGAAGTGCATGACATTCACTGATATTTTTTTTAAATGCAAGAGCCCATAGAAGTTAATTTTTCCTCTTTTGGTTGTTGGTTACTCTTAGTTTTTACTGTACTGTATATTATAGAGTAATAAGTGCTGTGCAATGATGTCCTTTCATTGTCACACTTTCATGGACTTAAAAACACTTTAATATAAACTTAAACTTATTATCCATACAATATATATATATATATATATATATATATATATTTTTTTTTTTTTTTACTTGAAAATGGATCAAGCAAAGTTGCTTGAGTTGTCTGTTGTTGCATTTGTATGGCTTTACAATTGACTGAGGCAGCTCATGGATAGAAGTATCCACCAAATGGCGTGTACATAAGCACAATTAAATTTTATTTGTAGATCTGTCTCCTGGAAGCATCACTCATGACCTTTTAATTTTCAAAGCCACAGGGCCATGCTGCTACCCTGATCAATACCTACTGTAACAAGGATACAGACATTTAATAGCCTTTTCATAAAGATAAAGCAAACCTCTGCTAAAAATATATGTTCAGAAAATATCAGTTTGTTCAGTGGCCATATGTATAATTTTATCTTGAAGGTGGATTGCTGGTGAGAGCTAGTAGTGCCATTTACAGAGACAGTATGTTGTTTTGAGATTTGGCATTAAAACATTTATTTCAGGCATTCGTTGAGTACATTTGATTATACCCTGCTGATTCCCTTTCCGCTCTTAACGTCATTATATCTAATAGCAGCAGTGTTTCAGCAGAAATCTACTGACTGTGAGTCATATTACAAAGGAACATCAAAAATATCCAAAAATGTCTGTTTGTGAGATCACTGACATCTGTTGCAGTTACATTACATTACATTACACTTCATTTGGCTGACACTTTTCCCAAAGCGACTTATAATAAGTGCAAACAACCATGAAGATACAAACTCAGAACAGCAGGAATCTTGCAAGTACATTAGTTTCAAATAGGCTAAACCATTAACTTAAAAACAACAGGGGTGGAAGTGTCAGCTGGTGTGATCCAAGTCTGAGTGAGAGCAAGGAGGTCGAGGTATTGCTGGGAGACGTTAGCCAGATATTAACTCAGTCTTGTGAGGAGCTGACCGGCTGTTCCACAGGCTCCCTGTGACAAGGTGTTGTGTATGTGTGGAGCAGGTGGGACAGACAAAAGTCTGTGATGTTGTGAGCTTGTGCGAGGCCCTTCATATTTACGAGAGGACACATGAACAGGAATGGAAAGTATACACATATTTGAATAAGGAGAGAGAAGAGCAAGCAGAATGAGATACTTGGCCCATTTAATGTTGGCTTTGCTTCCCACTTATCCTCCCACGAAGACACCTGTGAAAGACTCCTTTGTCTTTGTCCTCCTGAGTCTTCGTCCGATGAGGCTGCCGCTCCAAATAAATGCTGTTTTTTTTTTTTAAAGACGATTACTCGGGTGGCTACATCCTCTAATCAGTCTCGATGCTCCTGGCGATGATAGCTGGCATTTGAAACTCGCAGATCTCACCTTAATCAGGATATTTGCCCAAGAGCAGCAGTAAACAAATACAGTTAAGCAGAAAAACTTATTAACTTTTAGCAAATATATACTTTTAGCTTAAATTCTCTGTCTGGCAGTACGATCCCTCCAGAGTCAGAATGCACCCGTTCAGTTGTGGGTATAGATTGGTTAACATAACTAAACACTTACAAGATCAAAAGCTGCTGCTGTTGCTGCTGTTTCTGGTTTTCCCAGAACATCAGCAACATTGACATAATTCAAAATCAATACAGGACTAATTATGTCCTTTCCCTTTTGAACACAGAGGGGTTGAGTGAAGAATGAGGCCTGAAACCCTTCAGACGTGTGATTATCGTTTTCTGTACACACTGTTAGGATTTCAGTACGGCCTCTTTAATGTTTCAGACACAAAAATAGATGTACTCTTAGTCACTGTACTCTATGTCCTCTGGTCAAAGAGTAGAACTAAAACTATGGCTATTTCCTGTTGTTTTTCACATTCCTAAAAACCTAGTCGAGTGTGAGATTGAACTCAGTGTTTACAGTATCTCGCGAGTGTGAGAGCTGGCAGGGCTGACATTTATAACAAACTAGGCGAGGCGGAGATGCTATAAAAATGAACATTAATGTGGAGGTCCATTACAACAAAGCTATATAACATGACACTGTACATGAAGTGTAATACTGTGAAAGTCTGCTACACTGCAGTTCTTTTTTGTTTGGTTCATGTGGTTGTCTTATTCAATCTACTACTTCTGTATGCTATCATTTTAAGGGCTAATACATTAATTACACTAAAATTAAAGGACAATACGCCCCATTCAACATACAGATCTGTACTGGGATTATGACTTCTGTTATTCTTCATTGTAACTCTTTACTGGTCCCTGGACATGAAGGTCTCTCCTCCCTGCAAACACACTTTAATGTCACAGAGAGTTTATGGGTTCAGAGATCATTTATTGTCTCATCTGGCAAAACAATCTACTCTGTTTGATCAGATACAGATTTGCTTCACCAAACCGACAACTTTATTGTTCTGGTTGGGCATGTGGTCTAGAGACCAGACACAAAAATAAACTATGTGTGAGAGACCGTCCACCACCACAAGTTGATGAGCTCACCCAGTAAGCATGAATTTGGAGATTATCAGGTCAAACTACGTCTAGGTAGGTTAGAACTGGACTAAATGTGAGAAAATGTCTCCACCATTTTAGTAGCTGTTCTGGAGTGTTTGGTCTTATCACATCCATTTCCCAGTTGTCATGGAATGGAAACACTGGAGTAAATTTGGTTGAAAAGTGAAGTTTCTTTTTTTTAGATAGTTTGGTTACATATAACTGTTGCTGCAACAGCATTTATATGACTGTATTTAAATGTAATTAAACACACATTGAAAGACATACGTAATTAAAACTTTTTCTTTTCAACTAAATGTAGAATTTTTTCACTTGGATGTCTAAATGTCTTTTGACCACTAAATTATTGTTTTTCAGTAAATAGTGCTTACTGAGTAGTGCAGCACAACAATCTTTTGGGCGTACTTTTGGAATGTTAAAATAATTACAGGACAGCTATCAAAATAATAACAATTTTGTTTGAGTAGATATAAACTTGAATCAGGAAATTCTGGGTCAAACTCAGTCTCGCTTCACAGTTACTTTTGAGACAAGACTCTGTTTGTAAAAGTTAACAGCCAACAGTTTGTTGTCCTGTGTTTCTCCGTGTGTAATGACTGATTCATTAACCTGAGATCGTCTCAACTAATGATGATGATAATAGTCCAGCACATAACCGCACGTAAAACTGCAACTTGTCGTTCATTTAATTGTCCAGGGTAAACTCTGGTTTCAGGTATAGCCGTCACCGGTTTGATATGAAAATCAACCCTTAAAAAGGAAAATGTAAGCTGTTGCCTAAAAAGCAGTTAGTAAGTACTTCATCGAGAGAAAGCTGGACTCAGAACCACTTCCATCTTTCGCCTCTCTCATCTCTTCGGTATGTTTTTGGTAAACTACTGTAGTAGAGACTCTCCAGACTGACAAACATGACCACGCTGTTTGCGGTTGATGTCACTTCACAGGACTTATGGTAACCAAAGTCAATATTTCAAACTCATCCTGCCAGTTTTGCCGTCACTGACACACAGCATGCCGCCCTCCAAACTCTAAACCTCTTATCTACAGATTTGTGTACATGAATGTCATCTCTGACATCACATGTGATGGGAGTGCAGACGGCTTCCAGTGAAGCGGGTGGGTGGCTTTTTTTTTTTTATTTCATCTGTGATGCAACAGATTGAAACCAGACATTATGAGTCAAAACCGCCACTTTATGTTTATATTGAAGACTTTCGCCGCACATTGTGTTTTTTTTAAACTGCCGATAGCACACATTATTTAGAAGTGATTGTTATTCCAGTCATATTTGTAAAATAAACACCAGAAGCCCACACAGCCACATCCAGCATCCACTTGGCGGTATCGTTTGAGGCTCATCTGATTGATGTGTTCTCCAAAAAAGTCCCTGGCTGACTGAAGGGTGCTGACTAACACTGAAAACCTGCACTGAATGATGATGTTTTTTTTTAAAGAAAGTCTAACCACACACTGAGTGACAAGATCCCTCCACATGAGCAAGGAGCTGGGAGAGATTAGAGCTGAATCTCAAACACCTCAGTAGCACGTCTACTTTAAATGCAGTGCCTCCCCACCCCCCACGGCCCTGTTTCCAAGTCTTCTGGGGCACTGTTTGTTGGCAGAGATTGAAAAGGTAGCAGCATGACTTGCACAACATCTTAATGGCTGATTGAGAAGCTCCTCAGAGGTATAAAATCCATTACATTGTCGTAAGTAACACGAAATTAAAGTACCAGTGAACCAAAACCTTTTAAAGTTTTAATGTGTAATTCTGAGCCTCCAGCTCCAAAGAAATAGGGGGCAGTATTCCACTTCTAAACTGGGTCCATACAATCTATATTGTTTATATTTTAGTTGTAGTAGTTTGGCATATTTATTGTATTCTAATTTATTATTTATAGTGTATTGCATTTTCTCCTGTGTAATACCACAGTCAGTCAGTGGGCAACAATACCAAAATTTGACCAGACTGCTGAAACTCTGAGAGCTGGTCAGAAAACACTACCATCTTATAACCTTCACGTGGGGCTGATCCATGTTTACTGGGCACTAATGTTAACCGGGGCTGTAGTCTGTGTAACATTACGTTAGTTTGTTTATTGGACTAAATCCAAACTGGCAGAAAGGAGAAAATGACCCGCATATTTGTTCTTTCTTCCCGGTGGCGGCACAGCCAGGAGAGCAGCCCGCCGGGGGAGGAGAGAGGTCGGCAGAGACGGCACTCGGCAGCCGCCTCCATCAGACGGAGCCCCAGTCAGCAGCTGAAGAGTTTTGAGCTCAGCCAGAACAAGCCCCAGCCCTGCAGTCACAGCGGGCTGGTGGACCTGTGTAACAGCAGCAACAGAGAGTGTGCAGTTCCCCGGTGCTGTGGTTAAACTCAAGCTAACTGAAGCTACGCTGTTTCCTGGGGCTGCCGACAGCTATACACTTGGAGAAACAGCCTCCTGGCGAGGTTGTGCGAGTGGTTTTCTCGTTTCTGCCACTGAATGTAATCCAAAAAACAAACTATACGGAACAAGCAAGTCAGGCAGCTGTGCTTCTTCTCTGGAGAGACTGGAGCTACACTGACTCACTTTCGCCTCTAGAGGAACAAGTGGTATCACAAGACTGGACGGAGCGGCACTAGTCAGACTGCTAACTTCTGTAGCTATCTCTTCAACACAACACAGACGTCTTTGACATAATGTCAACACTGTTACCTCTTCACACTCTGTTGATGTTTGTTCATTGTTTTAATGGTTTACATTTAAATTCTGGCGTATCTTACACATCAAACCTTTAAAGATTATAACTGATTTAGTGTCCTCATGGAAATGCAATAGATGGTTTGGTCATTAGAATGACAACTAGCTCACTTCATCCATCAGCTAAAACCCCAGTGTGCAGCAAACCACTATCCAGGCTAAATTAGATGTGGCTTATCGACTGTCCACGGTTACTGATGCTGAATTCACAATTACACTGCTTGAGTTTGTAACGCAGGATGGTTGAGAGGAAGAGAGAAAAGCAGAGACTGGTACTGCAAACTCATTTTAATGGATTTGTCGGTTAAATAAATGACATCGATCACAAGTGGCCCCAGGTTGAAATGATGAAATGAAGCATATACATGAGCACGTATACGACTACGACTACAGGGGCGAGCAGAAGTAGGGAATGCCTGAGTGAAACATTTTTACCATGAGAGTCCTGGCTTGGGGGAAATGTTTTTGCTTTTGTCTTTGGCCCAAACGCTTTGACTTGAATTCAATAACACATCAACTGTTTCATCCCACAAATTCATTAGGCGAAATACTCCTGTAAAAGCCTTCAGTTGTTACTATAAATAATCTTCATCATCGTCATTGCTGGGAAATTCTGCTCCGAATAAGGCATGTGCTTACCAAACGTACCTCATTTATTGGCAAATAGCCTAATTAGTCTCAAACATGAGAAATAGGATTCCTCTCTTCTTCTTTCGAACTTGAGGAAGCATAATATCAATCATGAATATTCTGTAAACAAATACACACATTTTATTCCCCATTTTTTAAAGGAGACGTTTGTTCTACATAAAATGATTTGAATGGTTCTGAAAAAGCCTCTAAAATCTTTGAGCAGATGTCGACATTAAAGAGAAAATATTTCTAACTATTGAACAGTAGGTGGCGGCATTAGCTTCGCCTGTATGAGTTTGGTTAGTCTGACAATTAGTCAAACAATTAGCCAGACTAACCAACTAAACTAAAAGAGGTAATTAATGTCTTAATACAATCTTTTACATAGGAAACTATGCCTGCCAGAATTATTAATACAGATTACAGCTGCAGTTATACCAAGGGCAGTGACATTTGGAGACATCAAAACTAGGATGCAGCCTGAAGTGCACAAGTTTTATTTGATTAAAAAGAAAGTACAGTCTAAAAACAGAAGAAAGGTTCAAGGAACCCTTCTGGCAAAAAGTTAAAAAGCCTTTAATCAGATGGCATTGTGAAATACTAAAAACAAAGACAATGCTTGTAGGGTGTGAACACCTTGAAGAAAGACATTTGTGCCGCTACATGTGGGTTGTTCACTCGGCTCCATTTTAACTTGTACAAGCATTGCCTACGTTTTTAGAATTTCCACATGAAATAGCAATCTCATTAAAAGCTTTTTAACTTTTCGCTAGAATAGTGCCTTGGACCTTTCTTATTTTTTTAAATTTTGTGTTCCCTTCGTGACACTTGTTTGACCTTTCAAGCACTCCAGACCTTTTCTTTTTTTGAAGAAAATACAGTGGTTGGGGTTTTTCCTGCAGAAACTCATACTGAACAGTCTTGACTGTGTTGGGACTATGCCCCATTAATTGACAAAATAGAACAGTTTTCCAAACGAAACAAAACAAATCACGTGAAAACAAAAAAACAAACCCAGCATACAGTAAATAAGATTATGCATTTAAATGATTCTGGTAAAAATTGTGTTGATTATTCACAGATGGCACAATTTTAATTTTTTAAAGAACAAGCTGTTCCCTGATGGTTGAATCGTTGCTGTTTGTGCGCTGACCTGAGGAACTAAGTGTTGATCTGCGATGATTTGATACGTCAGGTACCACCGGTCTTCATCCCGACTTCAACTCATTTCAACCTCAGCCTCGAGGAAGCCTGAAGACATGTCAATTCCCATCTGGATGCTATTAAAAGACAACAGGAAAAGAAAAAAAATGACCAATGAAATCAATACTGTGTACAGTCCACATCCTGGAAGACAGACAGACGCAAGGTTCTAGTTAATATAATGCTACAATTTTTCTGAAATAACACACAAACAGTTCCTTGGAAAAAAGAAAAAAAAAAGAGAACAATCCATAGTCATTCATCCTCTCTTCGGTTGAGGTGCTGAGGCGAGATGCCAAAATGTCTGCGATAAAAGCAAGTTAAAAGCAGATTAACAGAGGGGCCTATCCCAGAGAAAACTGGTCAATAAAACACCACAGACCCAGCATTACAGCAACAACGTTGTAAATGGCACCAACCCATTAGATCTCATTAGAGAAGTTTGTCATTCAAAACTAACCCTGGGATGAAGGCGATTGACCGGAAATGTAATCGCCTTCCCCCAATCTGACCTGCCGTCTCATCCAATTGAACGATTCACCCATCAGAGGTGCCTTTTACCCCGACTACACACCGTCATTAGAGATATTTGTCTCCATTTAATTTCCATTTGTTTCAGATGAGCAGCAGAGCAATTCAGAGACATTATCTGAATCCCGGGGAAAGGAGATGCAGCCCGCCATGCAGGATACGGCTGCATGAGGTGGCAAAAAAGGGTTTTTAGAAAACTTAAATTTCACAGTAATGCAGCCGGTCTGTAGATGGAAATTAGTGGTGAATCGTTCAAAAGCAGCACACTAGAGCTTCTTTAATACAGTATTAACGTGATAAAATCTCAAACCGCTTCACATGCCACATTTATTCTAAATGAGTTGTTGCATTCTAGCATTTTTATTAGTTTTGTTTTATCTTCTTCTGAATGCATCTATGAGTAATAATAAAAAACGCAAAACAAATTATTAAATTGAAATACTGTGTATTTGATGAAACCCCAGCTGCCATTCCAGGACAGAAAGAAAGACAGAGGTGTAATAAAACCAGCCATTCGAGCGGAGAGAGGTGATAAAAATGCAGATGTCCGAACTGTCTCAGACCAGATCTGAGAACTGTACACAGAAGTCAGAAAAGCCGAACACTGTAGTACTTCTGACGAGCCATCTCTTGGTCTACGAAGAAGAAATACTTCAAGTCACGTATTTCTAAACTTTAATATGACATAAACAATATCAACTGTCAGGGATTTGATGAGCAAGTGCAAATGGAGGAATATGCCCAGTGGATCTCACAGAGCGACTTACCCCAGCCCGCTGCACAGATACAGAGACATCACATAGCATGATGGATCTGGTCATGCAGCATGGAGCGGGGGCTTGTGGGATGGGTGGATACACAACAGCCCTTAACAAAGTTCACAGCGTGCAACCACTGCATACCTAACTCAATCCTGGGCTGCAACTCTTCCTGTCCTGGCTCTCCCTAAATGCTTCCCAAGATAATTGCCACTTCTTCTCCAGGACCGATTTGTCTTCATTTTAACAGATGTGCCTTATTCTGCGCTACACCGGTACAATATACAATATTTAGTTATGTGCCTTTTAAATTAAACAAGTGTCATCTTGCTTTGTTCCAATTGCAGAAGGGAACAGTTTCTTGGATGTTAGAAATTCGATCATCCACTCTAATTTTCTCTTGAAAAAAAAAATTATTTCCCTGGAAACTTGAAATGTAGTAGTTCTCGTAGTAGTTTATTTTATTAATATTTTTTTCATATTACTCACAAGTGCAGGCTGTAACTCACGTGACATCCCACACACCTCTGAGATTAGATATAACCTTGTACTTGTAAAGCACACAGACTCATTGGGTGCATTTATCCCCTGTTTAATCATTAGCAAGCCACACGTGTGGCATCTGGATCTCCTTCACAACATTTACATCATAAAGCTCTGCATGTGAAGTGAGCTGCGGTTAAGTAAAGAGACTGCGGTGCATTAAATATCCATACATCTTTGGCGGCATTTTCTGTTTGCCACATTTGCAATGACGGAACTTGATGGTAAAACAACTAGGCTATTATCAAGAAGTTCATTAGAGTAGGGTCGGGGTTTGTCAGACATGACCCTCGACACCCGTCAACATCACACGAAAAATAATAATACTTCATCATGAAAAAAGTTGATATTAAGGTTTTGGTTTTTTTTTTTGCTGTTGGGGGTGTAAGGATCTAAGTATGCCGCATGAGCTATTAGCAGTTCCTGATTAAAAACAGCCATAAATAAAACAGCCTTAAATAAAAGAGCCATAAATAAAACGGCCATAAACGAGTAACAGAGTGCACTGTCTCATTTTAAAGCAGGTTTTTCTTTTCTCATCAGTTTTTGGGAAATGGCATCAACACATTAATAAAATCCAGAACTCATTTTCCACAGAACAAGGAGCCAAAACACCTGAGTCATCTTGGTTGTTCTGCATATTATTCTGTATAAATCAAAACTTGACGAATGCTCTTGTTTACCATTGCTGAAAAACAAATGAGTGTGCAGTAGATTCCCGTCATTTATTGAGAGCTGAAAAAGGGTCCAACCTCCCACAAACCATAGGTCATCATTTTAACAGTTGATAAGAAACCACATTTGTTACTTGTTACTTACAGCAGCAGCCAGGGCTTGCTCCAGGTCTTGGATGATGTCGGCCTCATCCTCCAGGCCCACAGAGAGTCGGATGAGCGTGTCACTGATCCCCAGGACAATCCTCTCTTTTTCTGGCACTGATGCATGGGTCATAATAGCCCTGAATTAGGATGGAATAGAAGACGTATGAGCATAAACACAAAGACATCCTGCTGTTTTGGATTAGATTAGAGCAGAGACATAGACTTTTTAATGGAAATAAAGTGTCTCAATTAAAATCTGTTTCAGAGGCTGATATGATTCTTTTCTTGATCTCTGCTGCCCTCTTGTGGCGCTATGTGTAACATTACATCTTGGATGACAGTTGCTCAAAGTTTCAGTTTTATAAACCTGCACATCAAAGTTGTACTCCTATTTCTGTGTTGTGCCACTTGTTTTTCTAAACACAGTGTTTTTAGTAATGTTGAATACTGAAAATAAAACAATGTACTAAAATAATATCTGTTTAATATGTATGGAGTAAAATTCGGCAGGGATACTTACGGGTGTTCTGCTAAACTTTCATAACCACCAAGACTCTCAGCTATCGCAAACAACTGAAACAAACAAAGGACATGAAGTTAAACATAGTGCAGGATATAAATAATGTGAACCCCACAATAGAAGAAATTGAAAAATTAAGTCAAAATATAAGTAACGAGTGGTTCAGATCATTTTCATGCACACCAACACTGAGCATTTGGAAGTCTGTCAGCATAATACACTCTTGTCTTGAGCTGAGGCAAAGCAGCTTTATGCTGTTTAAAATCAGCATGAAGCTAAAATAAGCAATCTGTTAATTGCGGATAGTTTCCAAGGTGAAAAAATTTAACAACTTTTGGGATGTACTCAAAAACATTCTTTGGGTGCAGTTCAGTCTTAAGTCAGTCCTAAAACATTGTAATTATTATTTCAGCTCAGCAGCTGCAGGAAATGCCTGCAAGTAGGGCTTTAGTGCTTTGCTAAGGCAGCCTTGTAGCTGTGGCATTCAAGTGTTTTTTTCCTTCACCTATCCTCTCAGTCTGGGACTCTGATCCAGTCAATTTGCAAAAGCCCTTCAAGCCTCACAACATTGCCTACTTCCAAAACACAAAACAGAGCAGTCCAGAACAAATAAGAAAATGCACTTCCAAATTACTTTGAGGTTACTGAGGAAGGTGCTGGCGTGCTCAAGTTTCCCCTTAATGTAGAAGGTGATCATCCCCGGACATCCGGTGCATTGTCTCTTCATCACTTCATGCTGGGGGTGAGAGGGCAGGCCTATGTCGAGAAAGGGAACGTATAAAACAAAAGCCAGCTGATGATTATCGGTGTGATGGGGTTAAACACGCTTTGTTCATTTGCATTGCTTATCCAAACATGTTATACCTGACTCCTCCTTTGCTTCACATATCTATTCAAACAGCTAGTAGGGTGTAGTTGCAGATATGAGAGAGAGAGAGCGAGAGAGAGAGCGAGAAAAATTAGAGGTAGGAATGTTGGTTAATGGGAAGAGGTGGGTTTATGACATCTGGCAGCCAGCTGTTGTGAATGATTAGCAACCCTTACATAACGAGAGAGAGAGAGCGAGAGAGAGAGAGAGAGAGCGAGCGAGAGAGAGAGAGAGAGAGAAATGTTGATGAATCAACATCAAGGAATGTTGATGATAAGACATTTTATGCTTTTTCTGCATAATGCTACTTGTGAGAAGGTGAAACTTTTGCTCATGAGCCCTAGTTTGTTTGGACTTAGCAAATACAAAACAACAATTTGCTATGATAACAGGAATGCTTTAACAATATGCTGGTGTGATATAAAGGTTGTATATCAAACGTGTTTGCGACATTACAGTGCTGACAACTTACCTGGGAAAATTACCTGCTCCACCCTGGGATCAGCCTCCAGGAACTTGGCAGCAACCATGGCGTTCTTGAAGTGCCGCTCCATTCGCAAGTGTAGTGTCTTTAGTCCTCGATTACACAGGAAGCAGTCGAAGGGAGACGGTACACAGCCCAGTGCTGAACCAAGGCATGGTCACATGGGGGGGCGGGGGGGAGACTTTCTGTCAATTGACTTATTATTTTAGCATTTGTCTATATACACTATATCTGATGCTTTCTGTCAAGGCAGGTATTTTGTCAAAATCGGTTATGTTACCCAACATGCTGCTCTTTCCACTCACCATTCTGCAGAAACTTCAGTCGGTCATACAGATCTTCCCGGTTCATTGAGGCCAGACCCATTACCACATCACTGTGCCCTTTCAAATTAAAAGAGAGGAATAAAGGAAAGATTAATATTCTATACAGTCCAAAATTTCAAGTAATTGGGAGCAAAAAATCTTTCATTGGTTTGTGTTTTGAAAATAGTCATATTTCAAAATGTATCTTTATAATTAGATTGGGTCGATTAGATCACATGTGCATGTTTTAGCATTCCCTGACTGTCTATGTATATATACAGTTACCACATTTTTTTCCCTTGCAAAATTATTGCTTGATGAAAATATATGGCAAGATCAAGCCCCATCTTTTCATGTCCTAAAAGCTTTTGATGAGGTGCTTACTGGTGAAAATCACTGACTCCAAATCCTCCTAATTGTCACATAAACTGACAAACTTACTGATTTTTTTGGTTTAGATTGTATAAGTTTGATGAAATCCTATGATAATAAAATAGGAAAATGTACACAACCTACCATTCATGTATTTGGTAGCTGAATACATGCAGATATCAGCTCCCAAAGCCAAGGGACGCTAAGAGTGCACAAGACAAACACACGAGTTAATCAATGACTTGTTTCTACATGACCTGTAATTCGATTGCAGGAAACTATTAAACTGCCGTTTCAAAATCAAAAGAGCATGAAGTGCACATCTGTCACTCACCTGGAAGAAGGCAGACATAAAGGTGTTGTCTACGACCACAACTATGTCTTTGTTGTATTCATGGGCCACGTCAGAACAGGCCTTGATGTCAACAACCTTCATCGTGGGGTTGGTGGGCGTCTCAATCCACACAAGCTACACAAAGAAGCAGCATGCTTAGTAAGGCGCATCAAAATCGTGGCAAACATTAGGGCTGCATGATAGAAAAAAATATGCCATAACATTGTTGAATATTGAGATAATGTTACTTGAGATAAATAAATATATAAAATACAAATTGAACTGACAATGTATATATTTTTTTAATATATATATATATATATATTTATGTGTATATATATATATTTTTTTTAATTTATTTTTTTTTTTTAAATATATATATATATTTATGTATATATATTTATGTGTATATATATATTTATGTATATATATATATTTTTTAATATATTTATATATATATACAAATATTTTGCATTAGCTGAGAGACAGCTCATCTCCTGCACCTATACGTAAGTCATAACACAAAGTGCTGATTCACAATGACTGCTTTAAAATGATGAAACCTGAAATGACACACCCAATTGCCAACCCAAAGCCAACATTAAGCAGCTATAAGGACTTGAAATTATAACATCAAAAATCTAAGTAAACACACAATAACCATAAACAAATAACACAAAGACAACTTTATTCTTGGAGCAATATTTGACTTTCTTCAGTGTATCTTTCTTTGACTTACTTTAGTGTTGGCTTTGAGAGCGGCTTTCAGCAGCTCGGGTTTTGTACAGTCAGCAAAAGACACGTCCACGCCACTTTCAGTGGCAATCTTTTGGAAGTAGCGGTTTGTACCTTTTGCCATCGAGAAAGTGAAACTAAGTTAACATTTCCACGTGTGGTTCAAAACCAACCCGCACAATATGCTTTCACTTTGACATCAACAGCCATTTTGTACAAGTGGTGGCTTTCTAATGGCATATGGAAACATTTCCTGGTTGCATCATATTTTTCTACACAAAAGTCAGCTACAGACTGGTGCCTCACCTCGTACACGTACAATCTCCATTGTTTATATTCTAGTTGTAGTAGTTTGGCATATTTATTGTATTCTAATGTATTCTTTATATTGTGTGCTGCATTTACTCCTGTGTAACGCCTGTCAGTCAGTTTAGACTAGACTTGCACATTTCCTGGTTGCATCATATTTTTCTACACAATAATCATCTACAGACTGGTGCCTCACCTCCGTACACGTCGTCCATGCAGACGATTCCATCACCCACCTTGAGCATGTGAGTGATGGTGACTGTGGCTGCCAGCCCCGAGGCAACAGCAATGCCTGCAGAGGAAAAGCACAAAAGTCTTCAAGACCAAAAATCCTTCGCTTGTCAGAGGATGCCGTTTGCATACATTTCCTCCATTGACTGATGCACAATATGCCTGCCATAATTATGTGAGTGTTTGTTATAATAGTCTTACTTACAATACTTTGCTCCATCCAAAGCAGCCACAGCCTTCTCAAGACAGTTTCTTGTAGGGTTTCCACTCCGGCTGTATTCAAACCCCTACATAAAAACATGATTAGAGGATATTTTTATTGCCTTTAAAAAAAAAAACTAGGCTGGATGGCAGGCCAACGGGGTTTGTCAACACACCATCAATACGTGTATTTGCTCACCGCCTTCACATGCAGGCTATGCCAGTGCTTAGATTTGCTTTTAGTTGGATCATCTCTTAATTAGGTGGCTGTGTGCACAAGACCGAAAACCGTGAGAACCACCATTTAACAGGCTAACTGTGAGAAAAGCAACGTTATAATAACTGTAACGGGTAACAGTAATAACTGTGATGGGAAAAACAAAACGTTGTTGTGGTTTAAATTAATGTAGAAAATATAGCCTGAAATTGAAGTTTGTGTTTGCTACAAGTACACATATTTTAAACTGTTAATATGAGAAACATATAGAGAGATCCGCTGGTTTAATCAAAATGTAATGCAGTTGATGGATTCTATTAAAGTATTAGTATTTAGCACTTCTGAAGGAGGTTCACCATTGAGCACAAATGAAGGAGGCTTTATACTTTCCGATAGAGCTGCAAAGATTATTCGATTAGTTGTCAACTATTAAATGAATCGTCAACTATTTTGATAATCGATCAACCGTTTTGAGAAGGGAAAAAAGACAAAGTTCTCTGATTCCAGCTTCTTAGATGTGAATTGTTTCTGGCTTCTTTACTCCTCTATGACGGTAAGCTGAATACCGTTGAGTTGTGGTAAAAACAAGGCATTTGACGACGTCACGTTTTGCTGTTGCCTTCAGTCATACATTGAGGTTGAACAACAAGTAAATATGCAGTGGTAAACAAAGTGGTGGGTAAGCATGTTACAGTTGTACTCTGACTAGTATACTCAGTTTGACTTGAGTATTTCTGAACAAGCAGCAGCTGCTGTTTTGAAAGGTAAAATAGGTTTCCCAAACATTGTGAAATGGAGGCATTATGAGCTCGGTCAGGATATTGTGGGAGTAGTAGGGCCGAGCATACCAGGGTTTACAAAACAAGGTCAAGAGGTCAAGAGGTCAGGATATCAGCCACAGCGTTGGGTTGCGATATTTCTGTTAATTTTTTCATATCATTGAGGATGCCAATTTAGCTGTTCATTTTGTACATATGCCTTGAGATTAGTCGAGATTAAACTGGGAAACCTTAAACAGTGCTCATTCCCCTCCTAAATAGATTTTACCTTTGTGTGAAAAAAAAAATAGACATGAGAAAGCCTAAGTGACCTCTGCTTTCAACATCTCTTTATGAGCATTCGGTGTGACATTGTGTAACAATGTTCATGTCTAACCTACAGTATAATCATTGAGACAAAAGTAAAAGTTAAACTTTGTTTCAAAACGGCCTACGGATATAACATTAGTGAGTGTAAAAACTGGATATTCAACCCACACACGGATTTTATTCTGGATTCCGGATATGGCCTCAGGGTAATTTCTAAACGTGGCATAAAACGGTAGTCAAGATCGCTCCTTTTAGATAGATTAAGCTAACTTTTGCATGAGGAGCAGCAGTACAATTATGGTGGGGATTTGTTTGACATTCAGTAGGTATTACACGTGTATGACACCTGTACGCAGTCACTCACTTCTCTTTAGCGGCAGGTCTGAGTCTATTTACTCCAATTGGAGAAGTGAACGTGAGCATGGATTGTAACTCATTTTTCACAAGCCACATATCTTCTGAACATTTTGACACTAAAATGGCATTTTTCAGACTGACAAATAAGGAGAGAATTAACTTTGTTCGGGATCAATTTGTCTGATTTCTCTGTCTCTGCAACACACTCATGAGATCTGGAAATACAGCCCGTCAAACTGTTTCAAAAGGTTTTAAGCTAAGATCAACTAACGTTCGCAAACACCTTAGATAACTACTTTTTGTAATGCTAAACATGCGTGTTAGCTGTGTAAATATCTAATGTTAGCAAAATAAAATATGAATACATTAGACCACGCTCACTTAGGAGACAGTGGGCGTGGCCTTACCATTTCATATCATTGGTGCCACTTGTAATGCCTCATCTTTACATATAGAGCATCTTTGGCTAAGGTAAATTATAACGTTATCATGATGTGTTCCAATCTTGTAAAATTTAGTTTTTGGCAAGAAAGCTTGAATAGATAGTTGTTTCAAGGAGATTTTTTCGCAGCAGTATAAAATAGATACTAGAGAGTGACTGTTTAACTTCCTAACACTAGCTCTAAGCATAATTAAAACTATTAATGCCAAGATTTTTTCAATCAAAGCAAATATTTAAATAAAAATATGCATATAATATAGATGACAATAACAAAGTAAAAGGATAACATTTAGATTTGTTGCAGTTTATACCGACTTCAGGGCGGTTCAAATATTTTTTTGAGTTAGTGGTTAAGTAATTCTAGAGCCACATTTACCGGTTTTGTTTTTTTGCTAATCTGATCCGTGACTCAAAGCTGTGACACAATCAAACCGTCAGTATTGTAATACCTGCTCCCCTACACAGAACAAATAAAATAAAGACGTAAAATAAAGATTTTGTTATTTTGTTGTTTGATATTGTTTGTTTTGTATATGTTTATTACCAGTACTTATGCAATTCAAATGTATAGAATATTATCAGGCGGCATTGTCCTGTATAGATTTAGACTATGATCCTAGTTTTTGTTCTAAGATTTAGTTATTGTATTTTCTTTATTTCTTGTTTTATAAGGATGAACAATCGCTGTATTTATTTAAAATTGCCATGGAAATCCTAGCCATTGAAGTAAAATCTAAAGTTTACTTTTCTTATCTACCTTTTTGTGTGTTTTAATGTGGTTTTGTTGTGTTTTTCGTATGTGACTTGGCTAATTTAAGGCTGGATTGCCTATTGGTATTCCTAAAGTACTCTACATATCCATCATAGGCAACGGAGTGATTCAATCAGTATTGATTACATATTCAAAAATACTTTCTGATAAATATATGTAGATGAGAGTTTATCTTTAGCTTTACTGACAAAATGTTTCTATGAATCAAATATCATTCAAAAAAGAACTACTGAATATAGTCGTTTAGAGTCCACTTAAATCCTCGTGCATGACGCTGAACAGTCTGCGTCACGCATGTGCACACCACTGGTACAGTCTCATCACCCCCGCCTTGAGAAACCAAGGCATATCGGGCTACTTACGGCGTGGTTTCCAGGTCCGAACTGTTTGAATGTGGTAGACAGAGAAATCGGCGGTACTACAGCCATGGATTTCCATTGCTCCGGCTCTTGACCAACGTGAATTGCCTCTGTGGCGAAAGATTTGTACGCCGTGCTGAAGCCGGCGTACAAATCGCTCTGCTCGTCTTGTTTGCAGTTTGGATCCATGGCAATGCGCTCTTCGTAATGTGTAGAGTACTACAGCAGATTGAGGGTGAGTATGCATTACCACTGTATGGTTTAGGGGACAGCTATGTAACGCGGCCGTGCCCGGCGCTCGTCCCTGTGAGCCAATCAGCGCTCATCAACATGCAGAGGAAGAGAATGATTGGTGGTTCTGCGGGGGCGTCCAACCCACATGACACATAACGTCGTTTGCTGTGTGTGCGTGTGTGTCTGTGTGTGTGTGCGTGTGTCTGTGTGTGTGTGTGTCTGTGTGTCTGTGTGTGTGCACGCGCGCGCTGTACTGATGCAACGTTTCCTGTTGTTTCAAGTCAGAGAGTTTACCAGTTTTTTTTTTGTATCTTACTTTATTACATATTTATGAAGTCAGTTTTATTGAGTGTAAAATACATTTTTAAAAAGTCTCAAAATTATAATGAACGTAGTTCTGTCAAGTTAAATTTGGACTTAGAATTTTTATTTTATAGGGATGATGTAATTAAACATAGTTCAATACAGAGCATGATGTGCTGCTCAGAAAGTTTATAGCTACTGATCATTTTCAACTCTTGTTCCTAATAGGCTTTTACATGTACAGTGTCATTAAAATGTACAGCTTTCTGTATCATAAAACCACAATACACAAATATGGAAATACAGCTCTGTTTTTCTTTTCGCCAGCACTTGACCTTTGTTGTAAAGGATTTTATATCTGGAATTAATTTGATTTCAGTTGGTAATGTGTTCCAGACTTGACAGCCCTCTATGGAGAAGCTGATTGTCCAAAATTAGATCTACAATACATAGATACAGTATTTCACAAAACTAAAAGGAATAAGGAATGAACACAATCTATACTTTTCTCTAAGCACCCGATACAATACTCAGAATGTTTCTAAAACTAACACTATGATATTTGTTGTAAAATATACATTGATGTGTGTGTATTCTTGTTCCTCGTGGCCCACAGAACAGACACGTTTAACTGTGTTTCCATTTTTGAGCCATAGGGGGAGGAAGTGCTCTGTATTAAATCAGTGTTCATTGATTGCGATGTTCTGCTGCACCCTGCATAAACCAGTCCTGGTGCCTTGATGATCCAGGCAAGTTGTCACTGAGTTTACACTGAAGTGTGTCCTTGCAAACTACAACCAAGATAGATAGCAGATAAAAGTTACATAAATCCTAAAACAAATTAGACAACAACACTCAATGAGGAAGGAAAGAAGACAAATACAAAATAAGGTTTATAGAGAGACTGAAATAAACAAGGACTTACTCTATGTACTGGATAAACAGTTTGCATTGACAGTGCCACAGTAATACACGACAGTATATTATATTGTGTAAGATACTAGCGTGCTGGATTGAGCATGCATAGATTAAAATATTGATTGCCACAGCAACCATCCACACAGCCACAGGAATGGAAATAATTATCTATCTGTTTGTACTTTGGACTGCTGCTGGTGTCATCTTTCATACATTTTATAATCGAAATGTATCTCAGGCATAAATCCAATTAATTGTATGTTCAGCTCTTAAAGGTTAATGTCTGACTAAATCAACATTTAAATCAAGCTTCTGCTAATAGAGTTAAAATACACAAGACTTTAAGATTGTTAGTTATAGTTGAAGTACAGTAGTGTGGTAAAACAATAGAATGAAGTGTACAGTATAATGGTGGTGGAATGTAACTAAGTAGCTATACATTTACTCAAGTACTGTACTTATGTGCATTTTTGAAGTACTTAACCCTAAAGTAAAGTGCCAAAGTCTACATTTCAACTTTTTGCTCCACATTTATCTTACAACTGCAAGTCACATTTTTGATACTTCAAGTACAATTTGGTAATTGTAGGTTTACTTTACATACTTTTTTAAAGTTGTGTTATAAATCCAGGAATTGTACTGATATTGGAGTATTTTTTATACACTGATGGGACTGTATCGGTCTAGAAATGTTTGCTTTACCTGCAAGGAAATTGTAGACAATGTAGGTAAATATTTTAGTTTTATTTGTATTGTATCTTATATCAGTGCAAGTTCAGTGTGTCTGTATTAAGGCTTAATGATTTGAAAAAAATATAAAATTGCGTTAACTTTGACTGATATTGCAACAGTCATATGATTCACTATATTGTAGCGAATTATAATTTTTGCATTACTATTCTCATTTTCATTGAAAAATATATCAAAATGATCATGGGATATTTTTTTGCGAGGATCTGTACCAAACAAATATCTGTATAGTACAATTTGTTTGCCTGGACATCTTGTAGCACCACAATACTTAATTCAGAATGATATTTTTGATACATATTTTGCCTTTTACAATTATTGCGCCTTCTGCAATTTGGATATTGTACTAGTCCATAATGTTATTTTGATAAAATTATGATTAACTGTTCAGCTCTAGTGTATGTGGTATGGTATGTACTGTAGCTATATAGTATTATTACTATTTTTAAATGTTTACTCAGAAGGGTTTGATCATATGTCATTCATAGTCATAACATTTTATTCCTAAAAAAAAAAAAAAAAAAAAAAAAAAAAGGCAAAAATTGATTGTATTTTCTGATTTATGGAGGGATTAAAGACAAGATATCATAAATTCCTTATTTAAAAACCTTTGACTCTAATATGTCAACAAAATGAAGCAGTCATTTTGAAACTGGCTCTGTCTAATGTTCAGATCATTTTTCTTCCGGAAATGTATGTAAATTAGCACATATGTATTTAGATAATGCCTCATTTGTTACTTTACAGAAACAAATGTTTTGAAGGAATAGGCGTTAGATGGCGACCGTTAGTAACCTTTGCTGAACTCTCGCGATACTACGAGGCGGAAGACATCAGCCGAATCTTCCGTACTAGTCAACTGGAGCCGCTTATGTTGGGCATCCACCAGCATCAGTTTTACACGATAGAAGGAGAGTGAGGTGTTTGTTTTCATAGTAAACCGGTGAACGGAAGCCGCTATTTGTTGGTCTTCGAACAAACTGTCGTTTTTGCCTGTTTAGAGGAGGATTAAATGTATTTTCATGTTGTGCAGTTTACTGTGTCTGAGTAAAGACCTCCAACTGGCGGATCGCATCAGTTCGCCAGGAGGGTCATCGTCAGCAGCGACGACACCCTCTGCTCCGTACACAGTTTAGAAAATGACCGGAGAGAAGATCCGCTCCCTGCGCAAGGATCACAGGCCGAGCAAGGACGAAGATTTACTGGAGCCGGACGAAGAGGCTGCAACCGGGACGTTCACCGCTTCCAAGACGAACAACAAGAGCAGAGCGAGTAAAATCTTTAGCAATCACAAGTTAATCAAGTCTTCATCCACACAGCAGCAGCAGCAGCAGCAGCAACAATCGCAGGTGAATGCTAACACCAACACGCTGTCAACATCCGATGTCATCGATGACAACAACAAAAACCCCATTATCCGAACCGGGCAGGACTTCCCGGTGCATGAATGTGTGTTTAAAGGAGATGTCCGACGCCTGTCTTCACTCATACGGACGCAGAATATCACCCAGAAAGATGTCCATGGTGAGTCTACCCGCTGCTTATCTCTTAGCCCTGAAAGCAGGAGCCCAGAACCCATCACAATCTACCAATTTGAAGGTCCAGTGAAGCTTAGTTTTAGTTAGCTAATAGGCCATCAGTCCCCAGCAGCGCTGAAAGTAGGCGAGGCTTCTCCCTACCAAGGCCAAAACGAGTAATATTTTTATTCCACCACTTTACAGTCTCTTCAAACCCAGTGCCCTCAAGTCAACAGAACAGAAAAGTGTGTAAGAATGATTGTTTTGTTTCAATGCCTCATCCCACCTAAATCACTGTAATTCCTAATTAACCTGAGCTAGTCAAACCCTCTCAGATAAACTATCTTTGGTTAAATGCTTATTAGAAAGTTGGTCTATGGCCATTGTGTGTATTTAGGGATCATTTGCAAGACTTTTCCCAGACTGATAGCACCTCTTCTGCAGGGCAAAGTCTGCTCAGATAACAGCACCATTTCCCCAGAAACCATCCCTGAACTAACAAAAGGACAAGATTGTTTTGTTCCGGTTCACACGCTGAGACCAAACATGGCCTGTACTTGTGCTCAGTGTCACCAGTGGAATGTGTCTGTCTTCAAATCAAAGCTCTGATGTGGTGTAACACAACAAGGTGTCAGATAGGGGCATTTACCTCTGGTGTTGTTTTGGAATTTGAATCTGTATTTTTTTCAAAGGTTTTGCACGTTTTGTTGAGGGTTGGTATGGTTCAGAGGCAGCCGTTTGTGTGTGTTTATGCACTTATTAGTTTAGCTTCCACTGGATACAGGACTGTCACATAATGTCTCTAAAATCAGTCAGCGTGTTAACACTTTCAATAAGAATGAAAAAACCACACATATAGCAAGTATAGTGTGAAGTTAATGGTTACAATTATGTTGAATGATGTGATTATTGATTGATTCATCCACATCACAAAACACATTTACTCACTTACTGTACCAGGACTCAAACCATTCAGATAATGTCAGTGCTATGCTCTGGTGTTTTGAGTTGTCCAGTGTAATAGACTGCAACTAGCAATAATTGTTATTATTGATTAATCAGACTTTTTAAGGAAAAGAAAAATGTATGTATGTCTGTAACATCTCAATGAATAAGGAACAATTAAGTTGTTGAATTGCTTGTCTGTCCAACTAAATTCAAGGTATTCCATTTTTAATTAACAGTGGAAAGCAGGAGGTCCTCACATTTAAAGAAGCTTGAATAGTTCATTTTTGTCAATTGATGACTAGTGTAATCCATTGACTAAATGTTTCAGCTCTACATTTTGCAGAAGAAATGGTGGCATGTAAATACTGACAGTAAGATCTAGAGTAACCATGATGCAGATTTTGTGGAAGGCACATTGCTTATACAAATGAAATTCCATTCATCTCCATTCTGTTTATCACTACATTATACAGTGGTACTGCTAAATGATCCCCAGTTTGTATTTTCACACATTGGGGCTTCTACAAGGCAGGCCCTCTTTACTCTGGATGCTTGCCCACCGCTCTCTCCCTGGAAGAGAAGCCTGAAGGAGCTGACCGGCCAGTTTGGCTTCCTCTTGAGGGATTCTCCGAAGCTTATGAGGCACATTTCACATCGTGGGGGAAAAAAACCTGTGCTTTTCCACACCTGATTCAAATGTTATTTTCCACAAATGCATTTCTATTGTGCAGCCAGTACCACTCAGTCTTTACTTTATGTCTGTTAGCAAACCATGTCCCTGCCCGTTAAATGCATGTTATTTCGGAGTTGTGGTAGGTTAATTGACTATAATATTGCTTGGCATGGTAGGAAAACACACAATAGACATACACGTACCATATCATTTGGAATTTGGTAGATTCTGCCTCCTAATTTAATCATCTAAGTCACCCTGAGTGTGACAGTCCTAGAGGCACAGTGCTTATCACTGAATCTCGTCTCTTTTTGTGATCATCAAAAGCTGACCAAGAACTATGTTTTTTTTCCTCTTCTACAGGAAACACACCGTTGCATCTTGCCGTCATGATGGGGCACAAAGGTGAGTAATGTTTAAAAGTGCACCTCTTTGTGGTTTCTGCGGCTCTGTAAGTCTTTTGTTTGTGTTTCTGTTCATCTGCGTGTTTGTTTGTCCTTCGTCTGTGCATTTGTCTGACTAATCACCACCAGACATTTGTTACAGATCACTACACAAAACCCAGACGGCAAGATGCTCATGCATGTGTAAAAAGATCGTGTTTATGTATTCTTATCTTTCCCGGTCAAAAACAAAGATTCTTCCTTTCTTATGGTATGCTATTTAATACGTTTATAGAGAAAGAACATATTTAATCAGTGGGGATTAAATTAGATAATGATGACACTGCACTGAGAGAAAAGTGGCTAAAGTCTCTTGTTGACTGATGTTCTCCCGCTGGCTCAAAGACTACTAGATGAAGTGGTTAATTAGTCGAGATAAGAGAAGTCAATTTCAACTTCCATAATATTTGCGTACTATGCTATTATTATTTTTCTGCTGGCATCTCTTGTGCTGAAGAAGTTACTTAGTTATTATCATATTTAGTAGTTGATTTTTAAATCAGTTGTGATAAAGGTGGTGCAAATGATGTTTCACTCAGATGGTTCAGCTCTGTGTTGTCTCCCAAAAGGAAATCAAAAAGTGGGTTGTGTGTTTATGTAAGACGTCCTAGAATAACAATCAGTTTGCTGTATAAGATGAATATGTCATGATGTATCAAGGCTTTGTAGAAGTATTTGCAGGATTGTGTTCTTGGCTGAATTGCACTGGCTGGACTGAAAGCATGTGCATAAAATATTAATGCAATGCAAGGAGACTTCAGAACATGCTATTGAAAAATTAATCCCCCCCCTCTTCTGCAGCAGGTTCTCAGTGAACAATTCAAGCATAGGGTCCACTGACTGCACTTTCCCTTTTGTTTAGTGTCAGTCATTGTAGCATGGGTTTCAAATGATTTCAGTGTGAAGACCCTGTCCGTGCCTATCGGTAATCCAGACAGTGGATTGCCGAAGTGTAGTGGCGGACGGGACTCTACGGAATTGATTTAGCTAATGAGGTTGCCTATCTCATGCCGGAGCTGCTAACCTTTCCTCCAGGGATGCTCAGGCCTGACAGACTGAGGGCTACAGCATGAGATCATAGTCTGGGTGTGGCTGGGCTGTTGGGGTGGACAGGAAAAGGCCCTCTTTGTGTATGGTGTGGTGTGTGTGTTTACTCTTCACTAGACTTCCAAATACAGTGGTGAGTGCCCTATAGTTCCTTAAATTTGACCTTTTTACTATTGCACTGGTAAAAAGAACTGGTAGAAGAGACATGTTCGTCACTTAACCAATTCTGCCATTGGTAACAAATACAACACTGAGAAAGGAGTGTCGTATGTTCATAGGTGCAAGGCTAGATTAACATTTGTCCAAAAAGAAACATGTGCACAGCAGTGTGTACCTTTTAGTCTTTTTTTCTTGTGAGATACTACAGTGGCTTCACTAACTCTCTCTCATAATTATAAGAACTGGGAATAGCACATTGAGGCATATTTCTTTATCCACACTTATTTTGTCCTTTATGGAAAAATGGATTACGCTGTCTCTGTTGCTATTACAGGGAGCTTTTTTCTCTAGGGGATGCCAAAAGTCTTCAGGGGAGAAAGAAAAAAAAAAAAAAAAATATATATATAATATATATATATAGCTGCTGCAACTTTACACCCCAAATACATACAGTTTAAAGTGATTTAAAACAAGCAAAAGCAGTATGTTTTTATGCTGGACAAGCTGTAACGAGACGTTTTGGCATTGTTGGTTTAAAAATGACAAATGCTTAATCGATTATCAAAATAGTTGCCCTTTAACTTTCAATTAACAAATAAATGCATCAACTAATCATTAAAGCGCCAAAAAAGTAGGGAAACTGTAACTTAAGTACATTAACCAAATGAGTTACACAACTCCTAATTGAGGTGAATGAGCAACAATGTGTTTTGATACTTTTTCGGTCACTATCTGAGCATTCTCTGGAAATTAAATTATCTGGAGACTGAAACTAGTAAGTACACAAATTACTGTATTTCACCCCCAGTTTCTTTTAAGAAGGCACTGTGTTCAGAAGAATAAGATTAACCCAGTTTTCTCCTCAAGCCTGTTTCCCCTCAAAGGACAGAACAATGTTTTCCTTTTGTTTTGTCCAGAAGTTGTAATATCTGTTCCCAGGCCCACAAAGATTAAATCACTAGATATTTTAAATTGGTTTCAGAGATACAAGATAACAACCTAGTGAGGGTTTGGAGCCAAAGTGCCAGTCTGGAATGGTTAGTCTTCCTCTAAAACTGCACATAGGCACATTCGATCAGGTCACAAAAAATTAGCTGCCTGTTTGATCAATAGAGGAGATAAGAGTCTCATGTATGTACATCAACACTATTTTGGTCTGGAGAAAAAAACACAAGACACTCTGCAAAGCAAACCTGGGTGATGTTAAAGAGCGTCAGTTTGGCCTCAGAGACGGCAACAATGTGATTCTAAGACTGCTGTTTGATTTGGTCACTAATTGTGTGATCGATGGCGAAGTGAGCAGAAAAGCCATTTTATAGATGTACTCAGCCTGGATCAGAATGGGTGGTGATGATGGGCATTTTAAAAGCCCACAGAGCCTTTTGACAAGTTCCCAATCTGTAGCCACTGGAAGTAGTGAAGCATTAGATTAGCACTTTATATCTCCATCCTGCTCCGCCTCTCTCATTCCTCTGTTAGAGTTCTACATGACTCGAGCTGGACCTCCAAAGAGCTGCTGCACATTCAATCAACCCAGAAACCCGCAGGGAGACTTCCTCTTATCAATACTTTAACGTCTGCGCGTCGAATCGGACAGCAAACCATTGCTATTGAGTTATAGTCTAAATGTTAATGTATCAAGGCAGCTCTTTTCGATTTGATTCAAATGAATCACCTGCTGTTTAATTAACCTTCAGCAGCTTCCTATTAGGAAAATACAAATAACGACAACTCAAAAGAACAGTATTTATATAAAGGAACTGTATTATATGTTGCTGAGACAAATGTTCAATCATTTATTAATCCATAGACAGAATGGTGCTTTTTTTTTGCTTTTCTAAATGAATGTTTGGGTTAGCTGGGATTAGAGAGTTGACAGGAAATGAAGTGATAGAGATGGGAAATTGACTTAAACACAGTCCCCCCATTGGACATTGCTGTTCACGCTGGTACAGTAACTCATAGGTCACCAGTGCACACCAATCAGCAAAATATGTTAATAACCAATGAATCGTTTCAGTTATTTTTCAAGCAAAGTTACCAAACGTTCTACAGTTGTAGCTTCTCAAATGTTAGAATTGCTGCTATTCTTTACCATATATGTTAATAAACTCTATCTTTTTTGGTCGTAAAAAAGACTTAATGAACATGTATCCTTGGGCTTTGGGAAATTTGAAATGATGAGGATTACCTTGTTTTTGTATGGATTCAGAACCCATGAATCCATACATTATGGTGACTCCAATTCAGGCTGCACAATAAGTTTAGAAAAACTGAAATGAAGGATCGTGATTGGTGGTTTGCTGTGCACGCAGAGCCTTCATGTCACTCACTTGCAACAAACTGTACATCTAAGAACCCAGAAATCTGAGTAAATGATGTTCTATCATATAGACTTCTCTTGTAGATTAATCATGGACAATGAGAACTGGTGTGAGTTTTCCTTTTGTATCATGCAGTCAAGAAGTTGTAGCATGACGTGGTTTGAGTTAAATTGCCTTACTTGACATTGCACGTCCTTTGATGCGATGTTGCGCATGCGCACAAAGCAATGTTGATGCTGAAACGATATGTCGTGTAGCCCTCACTCCAATCATTCAAATGTTTTTGTCAATATCAATTAATCCTCAAAGCCAGACAGTCGACTCCTTGTGCCTGAAAGTCTGAAGCCAGACCAGAAGCTAGCAGTTTGGCAGCTCAGGACACATGGCTGTTTTTTCCATAGTTATATAATGTATATATGCTAAACGTAATCATTACTATTACATAATCATTGGTTTTAGCAGGGTGATATGTAGGTCGAAGGCCAGACAGGAATGCGGGGCTTACGTCAGAGAGCAAACGCTCATGCACTGAGCTGCCTGTATTTTCTGTACATCAACCTCTGTTATCAGCTGCTCCAATCCCCGAGCCCGGGCACAGATCGGACTAATGCATAAACACAGAGGTTTGCTGATGTAAGGCTCTTTGCACTCTGCAGTTACATCCACCCTTTTCTGGTGCCATCACAGCTTCTTTATTTCATTAAAGCATTCAATATGGCTGTTATTAGTCAATCTTTCTGAAGTGCTGAGCCTTGGACAATATTCACAGTTTAACATGCAGATCGTGTCGAGCAGAATTGTGCAGACATTTAATAAGAAAACAAATTCAGACTAGTCATGAGCCAAGTCTTTGAACCTCAGCTGCTTCCCTGGTGTGAACACAATGACTTCCCATTGACCTGTCTTTGTACTTTTTGATTTTCTTTGCCATGCTCACACATGGAAGTGAACTGTACATTAGAGCAATGGGTTTTTTGATAATTGCTTCTGTAAAGAATATAGACAGAGTGCATTGGGTCCTGTCACAACACGCCTCTTTTTTCATCTGTAAATGCATTCCTGGTACCTCTTTGTTGTGCGGATAATATGTTTAATTAGGAAGAGTTTCGAAATGTATTCCTCTGTCATAAAGAATGCATGAGACCCTGGCCTCTGTGTCATTAATAAAACATTGTGAGTCTGTAGATCAGAGGGGTGATGTGATGTGGTATTTTAGACGATGTGACAATGTTGCTATGTGTTACGCTCTCTTTTCAAAAGGCAGAAGTTATTACTTCTGCTTCTGGGCACCAGGTTGGCACTGTGAGTACACTACTTGAGGCACGTTTTTAATTTTAGCTTTTTTTTTTTTTTTACTGATGCTAAGCAGAGAAACAAGTCTGAACATGAGGACAGTAACCAGTTTGAATTTCTTTACATGACTAATAGGGTTGACTCAAAGGTTTGAAATGAAAGAAGGGCTGTATTAAGAGCTTCTGTGCCTCAAGTTCCTGCCCCATCAAGTCTGACTGTTAGTAGTTAGCCTGCATTTGACCGGTTTGCTGCTCACCGGCCTGTGACTGTGACAGCTACTGCCCAGCTCTGAGACCGAGCCGCACAGACGCCAACACCATAATGAATGATGTCACGACAAAACTGACAGCTGAGCCGGAACAACAGGCTTCATTTTTGGCTTGCTGTAGTTTGTTGACAGGCTGCCCAGAGAGGGAAGGGATTTTGCGCTGCACTTACTGCTGATCTCGCCATTGAAAGAAGGATGAGGCTCTTTGGCTGTTTTCCTGCTGTTGGAATTCAAGCACAGCTCTTAGGGTGACTCTACACAGTACCAGGGGATGTTTGACATTTTATTCCTGAGAATCCTTCCTCATTTTTATAGCAGTATAGATTCTAAAGTAGGATGCTGAGTTTTGTGTAACTGTAGGTCCCATATGGCCCTTTGGTTAATGGGTCAGCTGACATCTCAATCCTACACACAATCTGCCCTTCTATAAAAGCAGGATTACATTGATTTGATGCTTCAGGAAACTTAACACATTACACATTTATAGCAGTTAGACAACATTTGCATCTAAAATATACTGCAAAATGATCAGATCAGTTTGTGATAAAAGTGTGATCAGTTTAAACAGAAGCATGCAGCAGCATTTGTGCAGAAACTGGCAGCACAGAAGGAAACGGTAAAGCCAGTAAAAGTGTCTTAGACTTAATTTTTGGTTAGTTTGTCTTATGAAGAGGAGCTGGACACAAAATAGAGCTGGGCACAGTGTTGACATGGTGTTAAAAATAGTTTCTTGAGCTTTTCTTGGGCTCTGATTATTAATTAAATGTGTGTCACCATAGCAACATTAAAGGTGGTGACAAGAGGCAGCTCATATGAAATGTGGGATGTTGTCTCAACTTAAAGTAATTGTCACAAGTGCTTTTTGTTTTCAAATATACATGCCCTGTCCATGTTTGAAGCCAAACAGACAGGGGATGTCATGAGATTTGAGATTTGTGCAATACATCCCTTTTACTATGTATCATTGTTATTACTGGCTGCTAGTGTATTACTCTCACATGTTCACTTACTATATTAAGTTTATTTTACCAAGGTTTTTATTTTAATTTTATTCTAACTTATACCTATTTTATGTTTTCCCTTTTATCTGCACTGTCCCTTTGCTGTTGTAGGGCTGTAAATTTCCCCGTTGTGGGACAATGAAGGATTTCTGATTCTGATTCAGATCCGATACTTCGGCAGCAAGGCGATGCCAATATTCTGAAATTGCGACAGTACTCATTTTTCTACAGTACCACAGGTACCTTAGGTACCCGGGATTAGAGTTTGAGACTAATGGTGTGAACTGAGCGCAGTAAACTCACGGTCGACTCACCCTATTTTTCCCTGATAATGCTACTTGTGAACAACACATTTGTGTTGAAATCAGCAGGAGAGCTAGTTAACGTTAGCTGTTAGCAGCCAGTGGTCCTTCTTGGCTAAATAACAGAGGATATTTACTGGGATATTGAATTACTGGAGGTATCCAGAATTGTGAAATTTCACTGGTATTTGTATCAACTACTAAACGATGTCACGATGTCTAAACATTCTGAATTCCTGCATTGTGGATGAGTAGCATTAAGACATCAGAACGTCAAATGGGGAAAGCCATTATAGCTTGTTCACCCATTTTTGGCCTTTTTAATAAAGGTATTTTTTGCTAAATACCACATCACCATCCCTTCTGTGTATTGTTCTGTCTCTGAAGTTAAAAGAAACTCATTTCCTGGTACCTGTAAGACACTTTTTTTAATTAAGTGCAGAGTCTTGTTTTGCTCTGGTCAAAAACATCTGTTAATCTTTTAATGGGGCTGCATTTACCACTTAGGAGGAATCTGTTCATACTTTTATCATCTCTCTTTTTATTGCCTAAATTGATTGTGTCTCCAGTGCCTCCCGTTAAGCAGCCAACAATTTAATTGTCAGTCAAAAGAAAAAGCCATGTTAGACTTTCACTGCTTAGTTTAGCTGTTTGCAGCTGCACCACCATTTACATATTTGCTGATGTCAAGGTTCGTACAAAGTCCTGAAAGTTTTGAAAAAGCTTCATTTTAACCGTTGTTTGAACACACATATTTTGCTCTACTCGCTGTTCTATGCACACATGTAAACTCTAATTTAAAGACTCTCTGTTCTTTGACACCATTAAAGATTCAGAAAAGGAAAGTTATTTTCTTGTGTTCTCTTGTCATTCATAGCTAAATACGTCCTCCAAATAAGTCCCCTTACTATGAAAACCAGCAAGCATTAAACAATCATGATCAAAACACACAATCAAAGTTAATAGGAACAGCTGGTAAATAAACAAGTGTCAGTATCGCAAGTCTGGAAATGTTTTATTTAGGTACCTTGAAAGTGCTTGAATTTTATTTTAAAAAAGCTGTATGAACCCTGTAACCTTTTTTAATACACACACATACAGTAAATTGCCTGCAGTTTTATTTCAGGGACATCAACTTCCAAAGTCTAAATTTAAGACTAAAAACAAACAGAACTTTGTTTTGGAAGCACCTACTGCATAATATTTGTAAGTCATATTTATGTAAAGATCTCTCTCTTTCCTCCCTTGTGTTCTTTTTTTCTACTGGTCTTTAATTTGCCTATTCTATGTTGTTGTTTATCTTGTGACGCCATTATTCAAACTTATCATTTAGAAAAAGTTATTATGATTTAAGCTATTATCTATCTGACATTTCTTCTTGTCTTTCTTACAGAGTGTGCACACCTGCTGCTGGCCCACAATGCACCAGTGAAGGTGAAGAACGCTCAGGGATGGAGCCCCCTTGCTGAGGCCATCAGCTACGGAGATCGACAAATGAGTAAGTATCTCTGACGGGCTGAGTGGAACTGCTTAGTAACACACTGAAACATCACCAACGCTGCTACCAACTGAGATGACGTTGGTCAGCCGGCGTATTTACTGAAATCAATGTGGCTTCAATTGGGTTTCAGTTTGGGTTTTTCAAGTGGGGAAACAGTGATAAGGAGGGAAAAAAAAACGTCCGATCAACAGATGCAAATGAACAGTTGCCTCTGCACATTCTTCCACGCTGCTGCCTCCAAGTGAGGTCACGACTCCGGCCTGCCTCCTTTGTCCCTCAGAGAGAGAGGGGACATTCCTCAAGGCCCTCTGGCTTTTGTGCTCCACTGAAAGGCAATTCATTAGATGTTTCTCTCTCGTCATCGGCTGATTATGCTCAAGGTACTGACTCGGCCATTTTCTACCCACAGTTCATAGTGGCTCAAACTTTGTTTTAAAATTTTTTTTTATATTTTTTTAAGAATAATTTTAATTTCAAATTGAAATATCTACTTCTATTTTCAACCAGTCTTGTACAATAACATCACTGACATGTAAGTGAAACCAATCATGTTTTTTTTTTTTATATATATGTGACGTTGGAACGCCTTTGTACAATGGCATTTTATGTTTTTATTTTGTCGAGTTCTGTATTTACATTAACCAAAATGTTTACAACAATTTTCAAACTTAGAGAAATCTGTAATTTTAATCAAGTTAATGGTCCGTTTAATTTGGTCGCCTGCATAGACTGTATGGTCGCTTGTAATGCCGTCATATCCTGTGGTGGAAATTCTGTTAACAAAGACGATCAAAAGATACTAAGTTTAGTGTTCAATTAAAAACAAAAAAGGCTTTCTGCAGAAAGGATCAGAGCATACAGCACAAAGGTCTGTGAAGCAATGATACTGTGTGTAGAGTGTAGCCTCATCTTTATACACCTCAGGTGTAGATCAAGAATAAGGTACGGAAAAGGACTGCTGCAACTAGTTGAAACCGGAACTGGCTTTAATCAGTTTGGCCATTATCTGCCAGACACAGCCCCTCTTCCTCTTTAACAGTTGACTGCGTTCTCCCACAATGAACACCTAGGTCATCTTGAGGTCATACCTTCACACAGTACCATTTCCCTAATGAGTACAAGGCCACGGCAATGGTTGTGACGATGTCTTTTGTAATTGTTTTGATTGAGAGACCTGGGCCCATTTTTCTTGGTTGTGTGTGACGGTATTCCTGCAGATAACTTGCTAAACATTGATGCGACAATATTACATTAAGACATTTAGATACAGCCACAATATAGCTAAAACGTAAAAATAATACTGTTGAATTGACTGAAATGCATGATAAGTGTCAGTCCATCAGAGTGGAAGAGTTGGGGCTTATTACCAACCACGTGCCACCAACATTAAGCAGCTTAAACTGTCTCCATTGACTGCATCGTCTCTTATGCCACTTACCTTACCTTGCCAGGTTTACAAGTGTCTATCGGCTGAAGCCTCCAATGCACTCTGTAACACTTTTTTACATCACCGTTGACAGGTCCTCACCACATCTAGGTTGTACACATGCTGTGTAATGCGTCTATATAACATACTGTGTGTGACTTGCAGCTGCTGCAGTTTGCTCCTGGTGTCTGAATATTGTTAAAATACATTCTTGGAACCACAGGAAATCTCTGACTGAAGTTACGTAGAAGATGACGCTTGTTGAGAGAAAGTGATTGTACTGTAAAAGTAAGTCACAGCACTTCATAACAAAAAACTACTGTAATATAGTGGTATATGATTATAAGAAGGTAAGAGTATCTAAGGGTTTTCTTTTAAATAAAAAGCCTGGAAGTTTATTGTTACCTCTGCCAAGGAGGTCATGTTTTTGGTTCGGTTTGTTGTTCGTCTGCTGTCAGCAGGATTACAGAAAAACTGATGGACAGATTAGCATGAAACTTGAAACCATAGAGAAAACACATTATGTTTTACATCGGATCAGAATTCACGGGGCGAAAACACATTATTTTTCACTTATGGAAACGGCCCTGCGGATGTCTGCACTCTCTGAGTGCCCTTTAGTTTAGTAGTTTTTTCAAGGCTTCAAACACATCTCAGGGTCTTCATCAGTAAATGAGAAAAATCAAGGATTAAGACACTTGGGGTTGATTTTTAAAAAAAAAAAAAAAAAAAAAAGCCCCTCATTATCTTGCTCAAAAAGGACGTCCTGGATCATATTTCATTGTCTCAATGGTACCTGAAGCAACAAGCACCCAACGCAGCCCCCTGCATTGTTTTGAAGCAGGGCTGACTTCTGTCTGAATGCCCCCAAATTTTTTTTTTTTTTTTTTTTTAAATGGCAGAATTTTATTTTTTTCATTGTGGACACCATAAGGCAAATGTACACTAGGTGTGGGGCCAAACTAAGAGTGATTCATAGACCTTTTTTTCAATGAAAGCTCAAATTCACCAGGACTATACCTCCTTGTAGTTTGTAGTCCAGATCAGTGTAGGAGATCAGTAGACGGGTACAGGAGAAACCTGCTGGCAGGCAGGTACAGTAAGTCAGCCTGCTCATCCGAAAAGAGGAACTGCAGCTTCTGTGGCACTGAAGCGAAAAGTCTGCCACTCAGGACTGTTGTTGTGGTTTAACCTTCTTTGCCTCTTTGTGTTATTTAATGTTGCTCCAAAGTACAGGGCAGGGCCTCTGTTGTGACAGCTCAGCTACAAACGGCTGAGTCTGCACACTGTAAAATAGACAATTGCATACAGAGTTTCACCTGGCTGCCACAATGACGTGAAAGGAGAATGGCGCTGAAGGAAACTGTGAATGTTTTTTTCCTATTCGATGCGATAAATGGCGAGCCCTTTACTGGCCTAGCCCAGCAGAGCCCTGCCTCGCTGAGTCAGCGTGTGTCAGGAGTCTGTGAGGGAAGTAGTAGGAGTTTTGTTTGTTTGTTTTACAGTAAGGCACATTTCCTGGGCTGGACAGTGCATCATTGTAATCTAGTTATAAAGGTCTGGTTCTCCATGTAATGGCTTCTTTTTTTTTTTATTTTATTTTTTTTTTTTTTTAGAAAGAAAGCATTTTTTCTTGTAAGTAATTAATACAAAAACAAAGCATGTTATTTCTAACCAATGTTTGTGACTAATTCCCATTTGGCAACCCCCATTAGTTTGTGATTTGATGCATTGATCACCTGAGCTTTTGTCACATACGGATTTATCATTCGAACAAGGAGTTAAAATGTGTCTCAGAAATAGTTTTTTTCGTGTTTTGTTCAATAAGAGCTATTTCTGTCCTTCCACTCACACAGCTGTGTTGTCGGCTGCAGGAGCTTGTTTAAAGGCTGCCACAGTCATGTTTGTGTTTATTGCTTGCTTGCTTGCTTTTATTGTTTCTTGCCTTATTTAAAGAACATTGGACCACATTATACGCTTACAAGATCAAGTGAGAAAGATGAATGATTAATGAATATTATTATTGCTACCGTGTTGTGGTATCAAAGAATCAGATGTCTCTGATTGACAGTATCAAAAAGGAAGCTTTAAGTGTGACTGTGATATATCATTTTCTAATTATCTTATTTATTTATTTATTTATGGACGAGCATTGGGGTTAGGCCGTGTGTGCCGTGACTATCACCAACCACTGCCCAAAGTTTGATTTTCTTTATGTCTAATCAGTTTATGTCTAATCAGTTTGTCCACTTTTACAGACAGTTTAGCTCACAAACATTTAAAAGATTTGCAATATTGTATGAACACTGTATATTGCTGCCTAGCCTGTACTGTAGTCTTCTATATCTATAGTATTAAGTACAGTTTCAGAGCAAAGTGAAGTCATATCCCATTTAAAACGCAATAACGCCTTTGACAAAATAATATTAAAACTAAATATTAAAGATCCAGATCCGCTGTGCTGAAGCTTAACTAAATTATTTTTTCCTCCCCAATACATTTAAAGCAGCTTATACATTGTAATCAAATATTAAAAACTCTCCATGCTGCGTTATCTCCTGTGAATCTGGCCGTTTTTGGGCCTTTTTAGACGTCTAGATGTAGATGTAAAATGAATTGACCGTACCTCAGTAAGTAAGTTTAAATATTTGAAACTATATGCATATTGGCCCGTTTGCTACTGCCTGCCTGCTCTGCTCCACCACACAGTGACTCCACAGCCAACCTGAGTCAATATTGACTGTTCTCGGACTGTTGGAGACCTGCCAGCAGTTGTCCTGTTAGATCCAAGGTCTAATTGTTAAATAGTAGCAGTTTGAGGTGATGCAGAATGGTGCTGACTCAGTCTCTTTTCATTAGTGTGTGGAGGTGAAACAACCAAGATCACTCATCTAATTAATGCCAGGAAAGTGCCCTAATCAGTATCTGGGTGAAGTAGCTCCAGCGTGGAGTGTCAGTGTGGTTTAGTGTTAGAGCGGGCCCATTGGTTTCTGGGCCTGTGTTGGCTGGGTGGTCTGTGAGCAGATGGTGAGATTGTATCTTTTTCCTCGTCCCGCTGAGAAGCGGCGAGGATCAGGAGGAGCCCCATCCAGAGCTTGTCCACACTCATTAGGCAGCCGGGCCACAAAGACACCCTCGTCCTTCACTTGTGTCTGTGTCAATTGGGGCGTGTGTCGTCATGTGTACAGTATTAGTGTACGTGCGTTCGCTCTCATTTGGCCATGTTTTACCATCTCTGTGCTTCCTCGTTGGAGCATCAATAATACTATATGAACGACATGTTTGTGCATGTTGACTCGCCACACGGAGCGCACGAGTTACAACAGGCTAATGCTTATGTCGACTATTACTTTTGGTTCTATTCAAATGCAGGACAGTCTGGGTGTCACAAGCTAAACATTTTTCTTTTTTTTTATTACTGTTTCCATTAGTTTATAAATCATGCCGTCATTTAATCCGCTCCTGGCTTCCTCCAAAGCACCACAATTTTGTCAGTGAGCAACTGACGTTCCCACTCCTCTTTATAAACAGAAAATAACATTTTAATAAATGCTTGCTAGATGGGTGTGGATCATTTATTTTCTTAACCCTGTTTTTCTTTTACATAAACAAGCAAGTCTCCTGCATTCAACGGTCTTAAAAGCTGTGAACGCTTTTTAATCTGCCCCGTCATGGTTAAAAGTCTCCTGTGAGCGTGTCTCTCCCCCAGGTCGTTAAGGAGGTTAAAGGCGCAGCTCATTAGCAGGAAGCTTCATATCTGCCAGGCTGGTTGCCTTTGAACTTCCTGGAAACGTTTGATCCCTGCAGGCGGTGTACAGGGATTGTCCCGATGCTGCTGGGAGTGTCCCCTCTGGCCCCAGAAAGGCAGCGTAACTTTGAGCCGAAAGCCATCGTTAGTGTAAACTGCAGGATCTTTGCCTTTAACATGTCGCATTGCTGACAGGATTTACATAGCGAGTCAGTTCTTAAGATAATGGCGGTGACTCGCAGTACATTCATACAGGCATAAGCTTAAGCCTTAACCCTCACAAAGACCACCCTTGTCATGCTGGAGGGGCAAAATACTTTTCCTGTACAGTGCAACATTATGGCAGCATTTATTTTGGCACCTGAAAAAAATGAATTTATATTAGTTTTAGATTTCTTTTAAAATGAAACCATTTTTTTTTGTCAGCCAACTAATCATGATTAAATAGAAGCTGGCTTTCACGCCATGTAGAGAAGGATACTTGCTGGTTGCCAAAACAAGAGCAACGTGGTAGTTATAGTTAAGTGGTGGGATCAGGTTCATTAAAAGTGAAATCTTATTTGGAAAAAATTCACATTCAGACGTTATGGGAAAAACCTTACATTTCTCGAATGCGCCTAATGTAATTTAAATCTTTTTGGTCTCACTCGTGCTACTCTTCTTCTCTTTTTCTTTCTTGTCTTTCAGTCACAGCGCTGCTGAGGAAGCTGAAGCAGCAGTCCAGGGAGACTGTGGAGGACAAGAGGCCCAAGCTACTGAAAGCCCTGAAAGAAGTTAGTCTTGATGCTGTTTCTTGTTTCTGCTCATCAGATCTTCTTACTTCTCATTCCACTGCCATCTTCTTGTCCCTTTTGCAATCTTCTCTTTCTCTTCATCAAAACAAAGCAAAGCCAGGAGGGACACACACGCACATACACACATTTTGAACTAGTCACAGTAGTTGTACCAGTAAAACGCAGTGTTGAACGTTAAAGAAAACCTCAGTGCGTTTGTGGCTGTCTGGTGTGACGTCACATGTACACACACACACCGTAAACATGTAACTACTAACAGACAGACAATTATCCTTCAGGGTTTCTCGTGCCCCACTTATCTAAACACACACTGTAAACATTTAGTCACGTACAGACGGACACATATGCTTTTCAGAGCAACCAAACAAGGAGCTTCTCGGCCTTGTTGTTGCTGCCTCACATGAAGTTTTGGAGGCCAAACTGTAGGCGTAATTATCCGGCGATTTTAGCTTCCAGGTCAGCTTTGCAGGCACGCCACCCCCACAAGAGCGAGAGCAGATGGGCAAAAACAAGACCAAAAACGATCAACTGTCTTAAATCCTGTGTGTTTTTAACTGCATCTAAAGAGGTCTCTATGATATAGGCTTCGGCCTTAATGTGAACGCCAGGTTTTTGATGTCTGTACAAGTTGCTTGACACTCAGCTGAGCCTGTTTTTGACATGACTGGATGTGATCGTTGCTGGATGATGAGGCAGAGATGCCAGTGAGGAGATTTTTCTGCGTCATAATCAGAAATGATATAGCTCTGGGAAATGATGATCCGCTTCCTGCCCGACATCATCACCGAGGCCAGATTGAGGTGATGAGATCGGATCATCCGATTTTAGTACCTGGCAGGATAATTAGTCTGTATTGAGTTGTGTCAGTCAGGCGTAGTTTGCTAAGGATAGAGATAAAGGCTCATGTTTGCTCAGGTCCATGTAAACTGAAAGATTTTGATGCATCGCTTAGATTTCTATTCTGCAAAGATGTCTTGTTTCTTGTTTGTAAAACTGGTCTCGTTTCAAATGTTTCTGTTTTTGTTGCATGCACACAAAACACATCTTTTTCTACTAACAAATATACGTAGCATTTTTTCCTATCACAAATAGCCCTGTGTTTTCCATCTTTTCCTCTCGCGTAGTTTCGCTTGTGATTGAGATGTATTTGTCTTCGTTTGCAGCTCGGAGACTTTTACTTGGAGCTTCACTGGGATTTCCAAAGTTGGGGTGAGTCAAGCAACACCTTCTGCTGCTATAGTGGCGGAAAACTTTATCCGCGCTGGAAATTAACCATGTGTCCTCAATAACAGTGTAGTCTGAAACACCGAGAGAAGAATGTGTTACAGACAGAATCATCACATTTGATGGGGGGGTCTGTCAAAGTCTGTGTGGTTAGTGAGTGTCTATCTGTGTCTTAAGGGACATTGACTGTCAGTCACCAGTGGCTGCAGGCTGAAAATGACTCCTCCTGCTGGACATGGACCGACACATCATCCACTCATGTCAACATCCCTCCTTTTAGGATTATATAAGGACTATCTGCTGATGATAATAGAAGCAGAATGTGTTCTCCTGCTCCACTGAATTTACACACAACTTCACCTTATAAAGTGAACGCAGATGAAATGTACCGTGTGACTAAATGTATCTGCTGGTGCTGATGCAGAAGCATGTGCTTAGTCTGCACAATTCTGGCCTCAGACTGTGAGCCAGGGCTGAATTCTGTGTACTCACTGTGTCTGTGTGAATTATTGACAAGGTGGACCGGAGTATTTAATGGACACAGGATCGTAACTAAATGTAAACTGGTTGCATAACAGCGTATTTGTAAATGGTAAATTATTTGTAGGTTAGAGAGCTGAAGATTGTCTAAAAGCATTTGGGTTTCTTTTTTCAACGCAGTCGTTCACAGAATTATTTTGGACTTTTTGAAATACCTCGTTTTGAGCAATGCAAGGGAATTTTCTTGCTATCAGTTACTTCAGAAGTCTTACATATTTAGCCACAGACTTGCACGTTATACAGCCCTCTAGTCTGCAGAGCTATATGATACTGAGGCTCTGAAGAGGATGGTGGTCTGCATTATTGAGTGTGCTTTCTAAATATAGACGTTTCACATGTCCTTACTGTATTTCTTCATGTTACAGTGCCTTTGCTCTCCAGAATCCTGCCTTCAGATGTCTGTAAGATCTACAAGCAGGGCCTCAACATCAGGCAAGTCCTGTTGACACATTTATTGAATTTTAATGAAACGTGTGATGTTTGAAGACCATAAAAGGCAATTCTACAGCTGCTTTGTAACAGCAATATATTTTGGGGTTTTGTGCAAACAAGGATACCAATTAATGGAAAGCACAACAAAGTCATTCTTTGAAAACATTTTATCGAGGCACTTTGTCACTTTTACACAAGTCTTACTAATGAATCTGTCATCTTGTGCTGCACATACCAACCGCTCCTCTACACCTCTCCATTTCCTCTCCTCCAACTTGTTTGGTTAAGTAGAGTGTGAAATCAGTGCCCGGCAGTGAGAGGAAGCCAGAGAGGGACGCCTCTGTGCACAGATCTTTCACTTCTGTGTTTCAATTTAAATCAGAGCCTCATAGACGGAGAGTTACAGTAATGTGCAGCATAGCTCGCTTACAAAGGACGTCAGCAGAAATTTGTCACACTGCGACGCGTGCTGACACGTAGTCACAAAAACTGAATGTACATCACGAATCCACGTCGCTGTGTTTCATGGCCTTGTGGGCAAAACGCTAACACCAAGCGGCGTTCAACAGCCTTGAGGTTCAGCAAGGGCATATGCACAGACATCAACTATCACCGGGTTATATGCTAGGCAGCCCTTTATCCAGCACATACACTGGTGCTTCTATATTTGGGTATCATAACATATCAACTACATCTATTTGAAAAATGAACTCGGCACATAAAAGAGTGTGTTCGTGTCTCTGCATGCTGTATGAGATATCCTTGATGTGGAGCTTGTCATTATTCTTTGGAACTGCTCCTGGGGGTGTAATTTACTATTCAGAATTTCCTCTTATTATCTGGGAGTTGCAGAGAGAGGGAGAGAGAAAGAAAAAAACTGTCACAGCATGTTTATTTACATTTTAGTGCTCCAGTGTGTCAGGCCTGTCATACCTACCCATAAAACCTACCACTTTGTGTCTGGTCTTCATAAGCACATCAGCTATTCTCTCTGCTGGCGTGCCTCATTCCACGACTGCCCACTTTGACGAAGTGGAAAAAAAGATTCTTGAAATGTGTTGTTGGTCTCCCATGGCAATGATTACCATACACATTGTCTCTAAACTCTCAGAGCGAAGGTGTGACATCCATCGCAGTTTTTTCTTTCCGCTTACAGTTTTGACACTGTGTGCGCTTAGCGTCGGCCAAAGTTAAACTCGGTGCAGCTCTTTTGCTGTCATCCTCCGTTTCCTTTTCCTTGTTTGGCTGTCTTCTCCTTTCATGTATCTAAAGTTCCCACACTCAACCCACTGTGTGTGTGTGTGTGTGTGTGTGTGTGTGTGTGTGTGTGTGTGTGTGCGTGTGTAGATTGAACACTACCCTGATAGACTTCACAGACATGAAGTGTCAGCGTGGAGACCTCAGTTTCATCTTCAACGGCAATGCCATCCCCTCCGAGTCTTTTGTTGTGCTGGACAACGAGCAGAAAGTCTACCAGCGGATACATCACGAGGTGTGTGAGACGCGAGCTGATACGAGACTGAACGACTGCAACTCGCAATTATTTTCATCATTGGATGGTTTTGTCTACAAAATGTCAGAAAATAGTGAAAAATTGCATTCATATTTTCCCATAGCCATATTCAAATATCTTGTTTTGTCCAACTAACAGTAAATGAAATGTTTTTTTGAGCTTTTAACTGTCACCTTAGACAAAGAAAAGCAGCAAATGATGACATTTTAACTATTAATTGCTTATGAAAATAGTTGCAGATTCATTTTCCGTTAATCGACTAATCATTTAATTGTATTATCTCTGTACAGAGCTTTAGGTTGTGGGGCTAAATAAATTAAGGCTGGTAAAATAATAACAATAATACATACATATTTTGACATTTCTCATGTGCAAGTGACATATTTGACCTGAGAGAGAAACTAGACAAAAGGTCAGGTTATCAATATCAATCAGCCTGTGAGCGTAAATATTCCTACAATATTGAGATATCTTGCTCTTGACCAAAGTGTTGGACTAACCAACGGACATCGACGTGATGCTGCTTTCCACCTCATACTGAGCACCTTTCCTGACGCTGTGCTTTATGTTCAGGAGTCGGAGATGGAGACAGAGGAGGAAGTGGACATTCTGATGAGCAGCGACGTGTACTCCGCCACTCTTTCCACCAAGTCCATCACCTTCTCCAGGGCGCAGACCGGCTGGCTGTTCAGAGAGGACAAGACGGTCTGTGTCTATGTATTAGGATTGTTCTTATCACATTATTACTCCCACCACCGCACCTTTCCAGCGTCAGCTGTGGGTCACAGGGTTTCACCTGGATGTGGAATTTCTGGAATTTCTAGTAGCTTGACCCAGACAGAATTTGATCAATTGTCTGGGTAAGGCAGGAAATGGAAGTTACACAGATATACATCAGAAGATATATCACAGCTCACATGTGTAACATCAGTTACAATATATGAGAGTTTTCAGCTGGTTTATTCAAAAGGAACCCAGACTGTTGACCCCTTTACGACACGTCTGACCTGAAAAACATGGACAAAATAAAGGCCTGGAAATATTTTAAGGTCTGGGAAGTGGTCTGATTGTATGCTGCATATACTGTTTTATGAAATTCACAGAAAGATATGGATCCCTGTACTCTTACTTTTTATTTTTACTTCACTGTAAAGGCAATAGTGGCAAAGGATTGCAGATAAATTAGCAATAGTTTGACAGTTCTGGACTGACTGAGCCTTTTTTTTTTTTTGTCTTTTTGTTCTTTTTCTTTCCATCTTTAAGGGCAAATAATAAATTCTGTCCTCTTTATGTGATATTAGCCTGACCCCTCTGTGTCTTCTTGTTATCTCACCCTGTAGACCTCTGTCAGAATATGACTCTTGTTTCAGAACTACAATTCTGCTATTCATTGCTGTAGACTCTGTCCACTTTCCTGATCATATTTCCTGCGCTACATCTCCCATACCAGGCAAGAAAGACCGTAAATATATCAGTGATAACCCCAGGAAGGAACCACAGGTGATGGGCTTAAAGTTAACAGAGACGGGGCAGGGGGTAGGAAGGTGGAGGATGAGTTATGTGGGTATTGCTTTCTGTCCCCTCGCTCCTTTGTCCTTTTGACATGTGTTTAAAAGATAAATTGGTGACTCAGCGGGGGGGATTTATCTTACTGTTATTTCTACCTCCAGGAGCGTGTGGGAAACTTTCTGGCGGATTTCTACTCTGTGAACGGCCTGGTGCTCGAGTCCAGGAAGAGACGGGAGCATCTGAGCGAGGAGGACATCTTGAGGAACAAAGCCATCATGGAGAGCCTGAGCAAAGGAGGGAATCTCATAGAGCAGAACTTTGAGGTGAGTTAGCCTTCGAAGATGACTGATCGTCACTTGTCATTTCAGCAGAGTGATGGAGGAAGCAGAGGGACTTCCACCAGAGAATCACATTTACAGCCTCAGTCCACCATGTCCCGCCATCATCACCCATGATGTGACTATTGGGTTTATGGGGCACCACAGATTATCACGTCACAAACATCCTGTCATGGTGCTCTAAACATTGACATTACACGGATGATTAACATCCACCTAACCCATCCACATAAAGACTACGCCGTATCCTATGAAAGTGGAGCATTTATACTTGTGCACTGATGTATCTGCGTCAAAACCAAAACGCTAGTTGTCAGTGGGGTTTCTATGTCACGTTGAGTTTCTTTGTGTATTTCAAGCAATGGCGACTTAAGCGGATCATGTTCGGAGGTGGAGCTAGATCTAGTAAATGTTGAACAACAGTAGTACATCAAATGATAAAACATGAATATATTAGCCCTTTAAAATCTCAGAAATCCCCCCAAAAAAGTCTATGGCCAGCTGTGTTGGCGGTATAGAAATACATCAGCAAAGTTGTGCGCATAACAATCAGCTAGCTTGACTAGCTAATACTAGGCTGCAGCGGGTAACCGTAGTTACCAAGCGGACTAATCTCAGTTGTTGTGGTCTGCGTCGCCGCAGTGTGTAGTTACATTTCTGGGGAGGTGCCCGTCAGGCCACGGCGTTCGGTACTCAGGAGTATAAACCGGCCCTAATCGAGTGTCAAGTGTCTCCAGCCTACAGATCACAACACTGTGGATTTAAGAATTTCACTCTGACCTATTTTATTGCAGAATGTTTCACCCTTTGTTTTATGTATTTCATCACCCATGTTTGACCAAAAAATGTTCCAGGAACTATGGCACCAGAGGAACTAAACATGAACTAAAAGCGTCTTTCCTGTATTCGTATTTGCATTCCCTCTGCATCTGTAGAAGCCTGAAGATGAGGCAAATTAGAAGATTTGTTTTGTTTGTTTTTTGTTAACTGAGAAATCAGTCAACTGGAACCTGGTGGATTAGAAGGTCCGGACCCAGGAAAGGCTGATCCTCTGTATGAAACAGAAGCAATGAGGTCTAATAGAGTGCGGCTGGACACTTGGAGCAAAGATGAAGTAAAAATGAGAACCAGTTGGAGCATTGCTCTGTCGATAAACACCCTGTTTACTTATACCTGCAGCGTAACCACCAGTCCAGCCCTGAAACTGTCCTGTCCCGCTGGAACCTTGGGGTAGGACTTGAGTCTCCGACAAAATAAACCTCACAGTCTCCTCACTACTGTATCTGCACACGGATATATCCTTTAGAAACAGCACCGACTTCCTGTCAGACCCTGTCAATCAACCTCGCATGGTTTATTGAAACATTCCTGCCTGACTCCCCGCTGTCGTTTCTTTGATGTTTTATTTCTTTCGGACATGAAAACAGAATGAAGAGCTGCCCCTGATCCCAGAGACGGGTCCACACCCCCCTGCTCATCCACTATGCATGCATTTCAGTCCCAGCACTGCCACCTAGTGATGAAAGCTACAAAGCCGCACATTCACAGGAATGACTCTCCCATGCATTATCTGTCACTGTAGTATGTTCCAGAGTTTGCTTAGAAAGCCCTTGTCTTAACACTGTCCATAAAGCCAGTCGCACAGTGGAGTCAAAGCCTCTCGACACTCAATGGATGCCTTTTTAACTGCTCTGTTTGTGTTTCTGTCGACTCCCCCTCATTCTGGGCTGGCCTTGGTCTCATCACAGTGTCCTCTGTTGTCTGTCGGCCTATTTACACTCATTGAAATTACTCATGTTTAAAGTGGAAAAGCTGTGTTTTAGTGGGTGTTGGTGTCTATGTCAAAATAGTTTCTCCTTCCGCCCTGGCGGGAAATGATACGTGGAAAGTGGGTGAGAGGAAAATAAGCAGCTTCTGTGACGTAGCCGTGTTTACCACAGCGCAGGGGAGCGGGCCAGCTCTGCGCCTGTGGACCCAGGGAAGCGTAGGGGGGGCTTTTGAACCGGGCTTGACACTATTGGTCACATGGATAAAAGCTAAAACCCCTTTTGCGTTGGAATGATGGAGGGGTGGGACCGGCATACCAGCAGATCAGGGCCTCGGCAGGCTGTGTATTCTGTCCTCGTCACAACAACACGATACACACAGTGTGAGAGCGAGCACTTAACAAGGCCGCAGCCCACGGGGAAAACACCAAAACATGTCTGTGATGACTGCAGTGTAGGTAGAGGAGAAGGTGAACTAAGATAGCGTCTCCATTTGTATCGCAGCAGACTCTTGGCACAATCCGATGCCTCGTCACCCACAACATTTTCCCACAGTATCCTGCCCTAGTTGCCTTATTTAACCACTGCTTACAGAAGAGAGGTCAGCTGGTGAGATTCAGGGGGAATGTTGCCAAGAAAAGCAAGTTCATTTTAGGAGAAAGTCAATTTTAGGAGAAACGAGGTGGAGCTCTGTTTTTAATTCAGGGTCAGCGAGAGTAATCTTATAATAAAGTGGAGAAGGAGAAAGAGAACTCGTACAGTTTATTCAAGAAGGTATTTTTATCTGGGTGTTCTGGAGAGAGGTTCATCTTATGCTGCTTTGCTGGTGCTTCGAGTCACAGCTGATAATAAAAATGATCAGAAGAGCCTGTTCTGTTATTGGCCGCTCATTACAGACTACAGTATTTTGAATGATTGATGGAAGGACTTTTGTTCCAGCAGTTAGGTTTTTTTACCTACTGGAAGCAAACCTATCTAGCTATAAATAACTGGGGCTGCTTTTATTATGATTGACTGGTGATCTGTCAGTATCATTCTGTGTGTATATTAGTGTATGCACGGCCTCCTCTGGCATATACGGCCATGATAGATTTTGATGTTTAATAGTGATTCGGATCATATAAAGAACGCTTTTCGTCTTTTGTTTTATCGCACACGTTCCGTTTGCCTTTCTGTCCGTCCGTCTGTTTGTACAATGCAACGTTTTGAGGCAGCAAAGAAAGTAAACGACAAAAACTATATACAGAAATTGCTCATCTTCAATTTGTGTTCCCACCTCAGCAAACATTCATAGTGAGCTGTAAATGAAACAGACTGCAGTCTCTTTTATTGCGTTTAGTTAATTTTTTTACTGTTTACTGCTGCTGTATTTGTAGAAAATGATCCTGTATGTACGAAACTAGATGAAAGAACACTGTTAAATAGTTTCACAGTCATGTACTGGATTGTAGTGATTCAGTTTCACTTAAACAGAAGTTAGTGGGGTTAGTGACACAGCGGGGCCCTCTAGAGGCTGTGCTGTGCACAGCACCGCTCTGTCAGAACAAATCAAGACAGACTGATCGAAGAAAAGGTTGAAATAATATTTAGGAGATTCCACTTTCTGAGCTGAGCTCTTCGCATGGCCTTTATCAGACCTGCTGACGAGCAGAAATGTGCGTATTATAACACCTGTGGTTAAGCTCAACGCTCGACTGTTCTCAGTGTAATCAGGAGTCATTATGTTTTGTCTGACATCAGCGTGAATTTGAACCATTGTTTGGGCCCTGTGTGTGACCCTGCAGTACTTTAGTCTTTAGATCGGCCTTTAACTTGTTGTTTTTCTTTTCTCTCTGCTCTTCAGCCGGCGAGGAGACAATCTCTAACTGCCCCTTCACCCAACACTATATCCTGGGAAGAGTACATCACTGCTGACAATGGAAAGTACGTTTTACATCGGAGCCAGACCATTAAAGAAAAATACCGTTACTGTGCTTCATAGACATAATGTTTTTGAGAACGAGGGAACTACACTTCTGATTGTCCTTCCAAATGAACCGCTAGTATAGTTGCCCTTTCCGAAAGAATGGAAAGTTAGATTTAAGATGAATCACATTTATATAGTGAATATCTTTCTGCAGTATCATTGTTGCATCATTTAGTACATTTCCATTCACATTGCTATGTTGTCAACTCGCACACATTGCGTTCAGTATTATTTATATATTTTTGGGTTTTGCCTGAAATCTTTCCACGCAAACATCCAAGTTTCAGTGTCACAGAAGGTTTAACTGGACTTTTCAAGGCCGGCTGTTTCCTCTGGCTGATGAGTCACACTCAGTTTCTCTTTAGTAAAAAAGAGAAAGCATAAAAATACATTTCAAAACTCCTGCTTTTTTTTTTCTTTTTTTTAATACTAAAAACAGATTTGCGCATAATACAAAGCTGTAAACTCCTCGTCATGAGATTACATTCTGACATGTTGTCGTTCATCTCTGCGCTCAGAGCTCCTCATCTGGGACGAGAGCTGGTCTGCAAGGAGAGCAAGAAAAACTTCAAAGCCACGATAGCCATGAGTCAAGACTTCCCTCTGGGCATCGAATCGTGAGTCTTCTCTTTACCTCGACATCCAGACTGCGAGTAACAAACCAGCGGCCAAAGTCCCCTCGTGTTATTTCCTCCTGGCATGTGCACCGTGGTGATGAAATGGCAAATTACTGATTTGTGCAAAGGACTGGAAAACCTTTTTTCTTGGAAAGATTCTTTCCTTTGCATGAATTAAAAACTCTCTTTTCTAATTACTGGTAGTTTGTGTATCAGCAGTGTGTTACAGTTCTGTCCCGTGGAGCTTAACGTAAAAGGATATAATTGGGTTGATAAAAGCAACCAATTAAGTTAATACTGTTGTATTCAATATTATAAACTAATAAATCTAACAAAATATGCCAAAAATCTATCTATATCTCTCTATAAGATGTAAAAACGTGCTTTGTTTCTGTTTATATTTCAGCTATAAGTATATTTGTTAATAGTTTCCTTTCTGTGTCCGTCACCATGTGTTGTGTTTGTTCTCCGTCAGGTTATTGAATGTTCTGGAGGTCATCGCACCCTTCAAGCACTTTAATAAACTCAGGGAGTTTGTTCAGATGAAGCTCCCCCCTGGATTTCCTGTCAAACTGGGTAAGTCGATGTAACTCAAAGAAGCGTACTCTGTAAAAACAGATTGAAAGGGAGTTTTTCATTTGATATTTTCTCCCACTCATTTAAAAATATGAAAAGAAATCTACCAGCGCACAGGTCTAACAAAATAAAAGCATGCCCTGTAAGATTTCCAGAGATATAATTCTTCATTCTGCTCGTGTCTCCCTGCAGACATCCCCGTCTTTCCTACGATCACAGCCACCGTGACGTTTCAGGAGTTTCGCTATGATGAGTTTGATCAGTCCATTTTTACCATTCCCAACGACTATAAAGAAGACCCTAGCCGCTTCCCCGACCTTTAACCTCTCAAGCTGGAACAGGAAAGAAGCGTGCAACGAAGCAACATTATGCTACAAAGCATACTTTTTCAATTACAAAAAGGGGATTATGGATCTCCATCGCCGAACCCAACCCTGAACATAAGCGGCAACAGGACGACCAGAGTTTGACATCCAGGACGTCATCAGAGCTGCTGAAGGCCCAATGTGGCAGAGAGGTCGACATCTCCTCGTATTAACTAAGTGTTTTTAAGATCAGTGTTGCAGGTTTTTACTCTCACCTTCAGATTTGGTTGAATCCGCAGCCGAGGCAGGAAGTGCTGAGAGTCATCAGTGAGAGGGCATTGAAGTTAAAATGAGTTTTCCGTATACGGGGTATGAGTGGAGTTCAGTTGATGCTATATATATTTAAGTATGTAAGCAATGTTTATAAAGGGAATGTGTTTAACTGACCTGAAGTGAAGCACTGATATTACTGTCTTGGACGTTGGGGAGAAATTCCACCAAAAATGACTTTTTAGGTCCTTTTTCCTGCTTCAGCAGACTTTTCAAAATTCCGTCAACGAGATATAAAATTGTATAAAATCACTACTTTTTTTACGCTCAATTCTTAAGCAATATCAAATTTAGAAATGTTCCCAAAATGCTCCAAATACTAATGAAGTGTTGCTTAAAATTCACAATTCAACAATGAAAATCAATTTTGGAAAAATGTAAAGTGAATTGGCATCTTTTGTAGGTTAAAAACCTAAGAATCAGTTTTTGTAGAATTCCTGTGTGTGTGTGTGTGTGTGTGTGTGTGTGTGTGTGTGTGTGTGTGTGTGTGTGTT
>CALSBV010011200.1:11428123-11538719 GCA_943590825.1 Bovichtus diacanthus | reverse complement strand
GATCCACTACGTTGAGTTCATAAATACTTATTTTGTGATGCTCAACCTTTAATCCTACATTTGAAATATTGTTTCATCGAGGCATTGCTAGAAATGCTGCAATTGTTATGGTACCACAAAGTTTTCTCTTAGTTTGTCGGAGTGGCAGCACGTGTAAGTGCAAACTGTACAATCGTGCTGAGAGAAGAGAGCTGGGGATTGTGTAGTAAGTAGATATTAGGGAATGAATGACATTCATGCCATTTTTACACCATAACAAGAACCAGGCTTTCCCCTGCACATTGTGTAAATACATGTTTTATGGGCTTTTGTCTTTTATGTTCTCTTTTCTTATTCTTTGTGCTGGTGAGTTTAAAATGTCCTCTGCAAAAGGAAGAGTTGTGGATTATTATTTTCTTCTTTTTTTTTAATGTAGCGTCACAAGTTAATTGAGTTTGTTGATTTGTAACACGGTGGCAGTTGCTATTTTTGTACATACTTGTAATGTTTTAAAGGAACAATGAATCTCTTAATTCTTCTGTCATTATTTCACCTGCAACTATATCTGATAAACCTTATGAACCTCCTCCAGATGTGCTACACAGACAATCTTCACTTCCTCTGGAAATGAACTTGACTAGAGGCTGGAAAAGTTCAGCTCTTGTTTCCCGAGCTCTTAAAAGGTGTCGATTTAAAAACAGATGTTGTGCAAATGTTTGTTGGTTAACTTGCCTGCTCCTGGAGTTTAAAATGAAGGTGTACTACACAGATGTGGGGGCTTAAAGTGTTATACGATCAAAACATTTCGTCCGTATTCAGTATCACTATAACCAAATACAGTACATTTAGTTGTTCACATTGCTTGGTGCAGGCAGGTGCATCTAACGTTATTGGAAGTGCGCCTCCTCACCGACATAACACTTTGCATTTTATTTCAGGCTCCTTCCTGTCTGCAGCTGCTTGAATTTTCCATGTTTTAAGTAGAGAATTCCTCATTCATCTACACGTCCGTTGTACAGCAAAAACTGTTGTATCAGTCTGCGACACTATTTTCATATAAAATGTACTAAAAATAAAAAATTCCACATAACTCTTAAGAGTTTGGTCTCCCATGTTTTTTCACTTACCTTTTGAATTAAAGCTCACTTGCTCTTATAGTATGCCATAACAAAATCATTAAAAAAAAGTTAGAACTGCTTTACATAAAAGGTTGCCCCAAGATAACTTATGATTTGGCACTGTATAAATATATATTGAATGAAAAAAGTCATAGTATACGTTTAGAAAAATTCCTAAAAAAGTCCTGTTATAAAAGAAAACATAAAATTGTCTAGTATGTCGTAATAAATTTCAAAAATACATAGCACGTCGTAGTAAATATCTTTAAAAAGTCATAGTATAGTATGTCGTAAAGGAAACAAACTTGTCATATATATTATAAAAAATTTTTTACAGTATTTTTTTAAAAAACATTTTTTAAGGTCTTGGTATAGCATGTCATAAAAAAAAAAAAAAAATCTTTAAAAATTCATGCATGTTTTTTTTACGTTATATTGTGTGTAGTATTAAATGTGCGATCATCGTGTGTGGGATATGTCTTCAGGCAACCAGTGGAAATGCAAGGAAGTAAAAGTGTCGAACTTCTGCTTTAACGTTTTCATTCGATGACAAAACAAGTCGACAGTTTGACCCAATTTTATTAGTTTCCTCTGGAAAACCTATTGACTTCATCGCAACAACACATTTCAATCTACAGTGTACACTTACAAAGGGTTGTAAATAGGAAGGTCAGATGAAACAAGACTTTGTGCATTACAGTTAAAGCAAAATAGTTCAGCAACCAAAAAATGAGCATGAGTTGGTGCTGGGTGGATGGTGACTAACAGTCTGAAGGAAGAAGGAACTCGATCCCGACTAGTAAATATTTACAGACAGCATTAGTGGAAAATGCTGTGTACTCTACTGTCAGGAAGACAACGTTTGAACACAAAGGCAACAAAAAGAAAAATCAACAGGATCTTAAAAAAAGTACAGCAATGACAATTAAAAACCACGTCTCATGTTATTTATATTTTAGTCCTTGTTTTCTTGTCTTTACAAAAATCATTGAACTGCTTTCCTTCCCCGATGCTTCTACAGTTAATACAACAAATCTTTTAAACTTTGAGTGAACAGGCACAGACATGTTGTGGCCTATATTAAAAATATAAAAAGAGGACAGTGGAAAGAAAACACGGTCAGGTTTGGGACGCTCTTAGTCGCTCATCTCCATGTCTTCCTGATGGTGGTCGTCTCCATTCAGTTTGGACTTTTTGGGGATTTGGCCCTCTGATCTCTCCATCTCCTCCTGGCCTTTGGGGGACGAGGCAGAGTCAGAGTCGCTCTTCCGCTCATCCTCCTCCTCCTCTCCTTCCTTTTCACTGTCATAACCCTGCTCCTCCTCATCGTAATCCCGGGTCACCTGTGGGGACAACTTAAGTGAGTTTAAAATGGGAATTTAGAAGTTTCAGTAAAAAATAAATCACATGAAATGTAGCCACCTACTGGATGTTCAGTTAGATGGCAGTAATTCCGAGCTCTAAACGTACCTTCACGTCTCCTTTCTCACTATCAGACTTGCGATCCCGATCTCGCTCCTTGTCTTTGCTCTTCTTCTTCTTGCTGCTGGAGCGTTCTCGTTCATCTCTGCTCCGGTCTCTATCCTCCCTCCTGTCTCTGTCCCGGTCCTTCTCACGCTCCTTGTCCTTCTTTTTCTCTTTCTTGTGACTATGAACGTGACAAATGCATAATTTGTAGTTGTTGTACTTCACAAAACTAAAGTAATTGCATGTAAAGCACGTTTGACAACTCACCGTCTGAGCGATGGAGACCTGGACAACCTCTTTCTTGGGGACCGAGATGCACTGCGGCTTCGCCTGTGCCTCCTGAGACAAAGTAAAAAATAAATATTATTATTGTTATTCTTGCCAAATCATGGACAGCTGCCATTTGAAGTTAATTTGAATGTAGCATCACATTAATGGAAAGGAAGTACACCTGTTGTTGCAAATTCTTTTCATCAAAGAGTTGTTTAATCTGAATACCTCACAGTTCAAATTAAATCCCTTCTTCGGGGTTTGGTACAGAACTCTGAACTGTAAATTGTACCAACCAAATCACATCAGTGCTCCCGAGTCACGTGATAGATAGAGAAGATCTTATCTTATCTAGTCAACGTCACTTCATCAGCTGGTGAGCCGAAAGAGGTTGCGGCAATATTTGTGAAATGCAAAGCTGACCAGGGCAACATGTGCTTCTTCTGACACGCTTTGAGTGTCAGGCTGTGCCCTGGTGACAGACTGACAGGCTGGAGATTGTAGGAAGAGGTTTTTATGCCGTGTTTTGTGTAAAACGTTCCCAATAAAAAATGTTGAAATTTATATGGTGAGACTTATTTTTTACAACTGAAATTACATTTGTTGCTATTACAGTTACATTAAAGACTAATGTACCATAAAGATATCAAATCCCAGGTACCAGTTCAAATGTAAACGGTTCCCAACCCTAAACTTCATAGTCCCTTTTTAGACGTTTTATTTTTTTTGCATTTGAGAAAAAGTTCTCTTTAAAACCCAAAACGGCACTTAAATACAATGAATTGGTTTAGTTTTGACAGATATCGTCTTCAATTTAAGTAATAAAATTATAGATTTTTCTAAAATGGAAACCAATTAGTGATTCATTATTCACAAGTCTTATTTTTTTCTTTGGATTTATTGAAGAGCAATAGCAAACAAACAAGGGTATTTCTTATCCGATTGCTCGAAGGAATAATTGATTACTAAAATAATGGAAAGCTTGGACTCAGACTCACCGACTGATGCTTCGAGACCTCCTGGCACTGCTGTAGCTCTTGGGGGGCGTCTTTGATCTTTTCTTAGCCTTTTCCTCCTTTCTCCTGTCCCTGATCAGACACATGGTCAACATCAGCAAACAGCAGCACATTGCAAGAAACTTAAACTGGATGTACAGGCAACACTGGCCAGTGAATGCAACGTATTGTGTATTCAGAGGGTGGCAGTTTTCAAAATAAAAATCGTGACTACAAAGATTCTGCAGCAGTGGTCAACACATGTGGTCAGCAATAAAATAACAAAAAAGGCAGCTATTTTAGTACCAAGGACGACTGTGGAGATGCTCACCTAGATCTACTGCGGCGGCTTCTGTCCCGGGAGTGAGACCTCCTCCTGCGTGGACTCTTGGACCTCCTCCTACTCCTTGAATGGGACCTCCGCCGAGACCTGCTCTTCGAACGCCTGCCAAATTGAAGAAATGGCACATTTTAAAAACATAGTAAATTACTGCCAAAAAATCAAATATACTGTTCGTCTTGTTATAGATCCCACATTTCAATTTGTTTTTACATCTGACATGGCGAGTCCACAGACAGAGTTCGCCATGCGGCGGTCTTTACCTGTGTCTTGAGCGAGATCTGGACCGTCTGCGGCGTGAACGCGAACGTGAGCGGGAATGTTTGCGCTTGTCATCTTTTTTATCTGCAAAAACAATGACGGTTAAATATCTACCAGCGAGAAGACTTATTGCTCACATCAAGTTCAGAAATTAACGCCTGGGAAGCGCCAAATGCGGGTAGATTTTCCCTTCGGCGAGTTAATCTCAGCGGGCCATCTGCCACACGAGTGGGAATTTTCAGACACTTGCTCACATAGTGAAATAAACATTTCACAGATGACTGAACTAAATTCCAGCACAAGGTTTAATGAAACAGGCCATTACAGTGCTATAAAATGAGAAATAGAACAAGTAGTCTTTTCTGTAAAAGGGACATGAGGAAACTCACTTCCTGGTTCAATGGCTGCAGAGATGAGAGATTGGGCCTCTCGGACTCTCTTCATGGCCTCTTCAATCTCCTTATTGGAGGCATCATTCTTCAGCCCTGGATTCATGTTCAGTCCGGCCGCTAATGGATTCAGTCTGCAAGTGCCATCAATTATTTAGTTTTTCTCTCTAAAGAAAGATGTAGGATTGCATTCCCTGGATGAGTGTGAATAGTTTCTTACTTGGGGTCCATGGACTGCATGAGCTTAAGGAAGTCTGCAGAAAGAGCCTGAAAAAAGGATACGAGGAGGATGTTACCATTAGAAAGAAATTGTGCTTTAACATGCTGCGACTGTGAATGCGACTGATCTGGGGTTCACCTGGGGGTTCATGTTAGGACCCTGCATTCCCATGGCAGCCATTTGCTCCATGTTGGGAGCTCCAAGACCTCCGAATGGCGTCCCTCCCATCTGAAAACAAACAAAGACACTCTTATACTATACTATATACAAAACTTTATTTAGCATTCAACAGATGCAACACAGCATTATGTCTTAATTATCAGCAGTGTGTTCTGATTCTGACTAAATTATTGTGCCTAATTAACAATATAAAGATCAGTTACTAAATGGAAAAACACTAAAAATATTACATAAACTATAGTTTGATTTACAAATAGTTGTGTTTTAATGCTGCAACTAACACTCATTTTCACTATTGATCAATCTGGCAATTATTTGCGTGATTAATAGTTATGGATTGACATTTTTCCCTTTTTCCTGACATTTTAAAGACCAGTTTCTCAAAGTGTAAAGTATTTTAACTACTTCTAAACAACTGGCGAACCAAGAGTGCAAAATGTTCAAATATAATCCATTACGTTTTAGATCAAATAAACTTGTATAGCAATAGAAACACAATGTAAGCTTTTGTCAAAACTCACCAGAGGATTGGGTGTTGGCAGAAGCCCCCCCCCAGGCATCATTCCTGCCACGGCATTGGCTGGAGCCAGCAGCGACATAGCTTTAGATTCATCAGGAATCACTCCTGGAGAAAAACAACATTTCAGTACATGCTCCAAGCAAACATCGATAAACACTCAGACAAGACTTGCAGACAAGCCTCCTCAGTCTTACTACTCTGAAGTAAAAAAATAAAAAATTATAAAAAAAAAAATCCACTTTTTTTTTGTCTTGTCTGTAAATCTTGATCCCTGATTTTTTTTTGTGAAAGTATGATTGTAGGATTAGCAGCTATGAGTTTATAAGTCACAATACACACTGTGGTCAACACTGCCAAGATTTTATCACCTGTACTTGTTTTTTAAGTCATGAACCAAACGTAAGCAAGCACAGCCAGTTGTCCCGTGGGATGTGCTCTCAACTTTCATTAGATGTTTTATGAACAAGCGACTCGTGCCGGCTGCTTCGCTATAAAGCACACAAAAACATTGAGATACAGAAAACAAAGTTCATGATTTGGGTGTAGACAAGGGTACATTTCAACATCACTTACCATTACCAATACAAAAACAGAAAAGGTTCAGACATATTACCTTTTCTGGGCTTTTGTTGGTGGTTACTTTGTACAATCCCACCATAAAACAGAAAAACTTACTTGCCAACCAGGTTAAGTATTGCTAACAAGCTACAGTACTGCTAGGTTTTAGCCAACAGTTTGTCACTAAAAACACTAAACAATGTCAAAGATAAACGGCACTAAACAGTTATGGGCTATTACCAGAAAAAGCTGTGACACAATCATGACAAATGTGCCCAAAGCTGAAGAACACAAACAGTAAAATCAAAAAGGGAAAATCTTATGGAGATGATCATCCATGGTGCAATCTGAAAACAGGCTATTTTTAATCTGACATTTTACTTTTAAAAAAAAAAAAAAAAAAAAAAAGGGGGGAAAGGAGAGAAGGGAAAAAAGAGGGGAGAAAGAGAAAAAAAGCAATTTTTAATGAAAAAATAAAATAAAAAAAAAAAAAAAAAAAAAAAAAAAGGGGGGAGAGAGGAGAGGAGAGAGAGAGAGGAGAGAGAGAGAGAGAGAGAGACACACACACACTCTCACACACACAACAGAAAGGACACTTGAGAAACAGGATAAGGCTGCAGAAGACAAAACTGTTGGTGGCATTTTCAGCAGGGCCTGGTATATAGGGCTGGCTGAACCAGGAAAAAGAACTGTAAAACACAACAACAAAAGAAACACCACTGTTAAACGTGAGATTCACTCAACTCTTTCAGAGTCATGTGTGGAGAAGCATTTGTACTGCAACATCAAGCAGAGGCTTAAAACTACTTTTATCTCTTGTGTGTTAGTGAAAATTTGGAAATACAGATGCACAGTGTAAAAATAATACATGGCTTTGGCACAAAAAGCAAGTAAATGCCAAAGGCAGTTTGTGCGCTTATCATGATTAATAACCAAATTTTACGCTAATCAACTTCCACAACATCTGCTCAAACTGACTGTGTAGATGATGGCACACACACCTTCAAAAAACTATTCTAGCATGCACAGCTGATTAGTCAATCTATCCTGCATGCTTTGTGCTGGTGTAGGGATGTCCCGAACATTTTACCCCAATCTGAGCCATTTAATATTTGCATTCTGCCAAGTCCCGATCCAGTATTTATATTTACCTTTGTTATTTAGCTATAAATCAGGGCAAGAATATTTTTAATGAGGCGATCCAGTTTGGATATGTTTGGGGAACAGCTCTGCATTAAGCAAACAAAGCCACACCCTTAACAGCCACACAGGTACAGTTCTCATTTATTTGGCTGATTCAAACTCTTCTCAGGAATGTGTGGACCTTTACGACTGTGCTTGATTGACATCTGTTAGGGCGGGGCAACTTACACCTGGAGTATGGTGACCATAGCCATGCACAATTTAAACCAAAAAGAAATGTCTAATCAGCCAGTAACTGAAAACACCAGTGTGTATGTGTAGGGTCTCAAATGCTTTCCTACATAGTAGCACATAATATCATGGACAAAGGAGTGGCTGTAAAAATCAGTTTTCTTCTTCTTTTTTTTTTTTAAATAAATAAATATATATTTATTTATTTAAAAAAAAAAAACAAACAGGGAGGTGTATAACATATGCAAAATGTTTAGTTTTAAGCACAATGGGACATTTTGACAACTGGCATAGTGAGAGTACAAAATGTTCAAATATAAACAGAGGATCAGAAATGGTTCTAGCTTGAAAGTCGATGCCAATAAATTAAAAAATGTCTTGGTCTGCCTCGATACCGATCCAGCAGATCTGCTCGGGGCATCCCTAGTCTGGTGCTACTAATTGAAATACATTTAAATTTTAAAATGATTTGCACATGTGAGGAATTGAGATTGCCCTGCACCCTCTCCCACCTCCCCCTCATTTTGCTTAAGAGTTGTGTGGCTTTTTTTTTTTTTTTTTTTATAGAAAAGATGCCTTGAACAGAGAGAAAAAATAAAGAGTTAATATTTTACTGCAGAACAAGAGAGAGAAGGGGGCTTGCGAGCCTGGTGCCATTATTTTTTCTAATCTCCTGATGGCAGCAGAGGACCACTTTCAGTCAGCAAGGAAGGGGCTCTCTGCAAATGACTTGTCCACTATGAAAACCACAACACAAATAACAGAGAGAGAAGTTTACAGCTAGATTGTCAGACATGGGACACAAATTCACATTTCCCTTTTACATACCTAGAAATGCCAAGCACTGAAAAGCTTAGCGAATTTTGCTTGATCACAGAAAACTCACAATGTGTTTGCAATAGCTATCAAAACAACCTACACATTGTGATGCATGTTCAGAGATAGCCATGTGAGCGAGACAGGAATAAAACAGACACCCACCTTCAGCAAAAGGGACTACGATCAAGGCTCGGTCCACGAAGACGGTGTTCGTCAGGTGTTGGGAAACTCCCACCGACTCAGACTCAAGGAACTTTACAAAACAGACACGTGAAGTCACAGGCAAGGGAGAGTCACTGGAAGAAAATACAGATATGTTGTGCAAAGAATACAAACAAGGACACCCAACATGCGTTCTTCTAACTGACCTGAATGATGCATGTCCCCCCAGGGACAAATAACTTAATGTATCACGGGCTGTACAATCTCATCCACTCTGACTTCTACATCCTCTGTTAGACGAACAATGTATCTTAGAAATATATATTCTTTTTTTAATAGTGTTATCACAAATCTCATCGACAATCTGTTGAGAATCAAAGATCACTGTCAAATCACTGACACTTTGAACCTTTGTTGTTGTTTGTCCTCGACATCTCCTACCTGCTGAGAAGCCAGGTGTAATTCGATACAGGAAAATACAAAGCAGAGAACAATTATTTCCTATTATAGTCAATGTTAAAATACTGTATGTATTGCAGTAGCTCATTAGCAAGTGAGCTAGCAAGAAAAAGCCAACAGGAAGTCACTGTTCTAAAAATATTAGCATTGAGTTAATTAGATTTTCCACTTTGTATAAATAAGTATTTACTACATTAAGAAATGCTGCAGCTGTTAGCCTACATCTAGGGCTGCAAAGTAGGGTTTTTTTTTATTGATTCATTTGACATTTACTTCTACTAATTATTTAGTCTATAAAACGTCAAAGAGAAAGACAAAAAGGAGAAAAATGCACAAATTGTTCCATTGTTTCCAGTGGTGTAAAGAAGAGAAAGGCAGAAGCTTGGACAGGCTAATGTTTAGCATTTTTCAGGGCTGAAACAATGTCAATTAACAAACACAAATTTAAAAAACAATAATGATTTTAACAATTTTATCAAATGCTGTGCTTAAATGTACTGCTTTATTTGTGTGCGTTTTTTTATAATTGTAAACTGAATATCTTTGGGGTTTAGACTATTTAAACTTGACTAACGTTATGGAAACTTGTAATGTCCATTTTTTTTTTTATATAACTACTTTCTGACATTCGAGGGCTAAAATAAAAAATAAAAACAAACCTGAGAATTGTACAATTCTTGGGTTTGTTTTCATTTTATGTAACTTTTTACTTCTACTCCACTAATTAGGTACCTGAAGTTACTAGTTACTTTGCAGATGAAGATTTTGAAATCGTATTAACTATGATGCGTTGCTATAGATTAGATTAAACTACCCAACAATATAAATAATGGATAAATTAGCTCTACTGCATCCGGCTACAATATCAAAACGCATTTTACATGTCACTGATCTAATAGTATAATAGATGATAATGCAAAAAAGCTTTTCGATACATATTGAAAAACGTTACTTTTAGACTTTAAGCATTTTCTTGTTAATACTCCGTGTCCACCACTGTCAATAATTGGCTCGATTAACAAATTATCAAAGTTGTCGATTAGTTTGTTTCCTTGACTGGGCGCCATTTACATCCCTGCGTCTGTGGAATATAGGAAATGTATATCTGTGCAAAAGCCCTCATATAAACACACAACAGGAGAAATGGTCAGTATGTTTCCCTCATGCGGGGGAGTGACTGCTGCTTTCACTAAAGGCGCGGGCAAACGTTAGCAACAGCACGAGGCCTACTGGACACTGCAGGCCTCAAGAGAAGCCCAGCGTGAGTCGCGTAAGGTAGGTAAAAACAGCGTTTTACCACTTCATATTTCACAATACTCACTCAGGTGGAAACAGTTTGAGCTCCTCTATGTTTCCGAGGAATCCAAACAGAGTCCTCATTTGCTCGGATGTTGTGCTCGGGGAGACATTTGTCACCTGAATGACGTGCGTGTTAGAATTCATTTTTGCGATGAGTGCTAATCAAGCTAGCTAGCTTTTTTTTTTTTGCTAGCAACGTGCCTGAATTTAAAACAAAAAAGAGACGAGCTAAGTTAGGTTTACGAGGAAAACAACATCAGGCGATTACAAAAGCTGGCATTTTCCCTGTAAATAGAAGGTGGTTAATGTTTGCTGCGGGCAAATTATCCACGACGGCCGCGAGCAGAGAGCAACAATGCCGCTGCCGAAAATGTCGTGAGGCATGGATGCTGCTTTCACGTGCAGTTTTTAAACTTGTGTCTTTGAGTTTCCCCCTAGCCGGCACTAATTGTCCCAGTCAAGTGTGGTTAAATAATATGAAAGTATGTTTCTGGTTTGTATTTATTTACCAGAGGTGGAAGAAGTAGAAATAGTAATACCACCGTATACTCACATCTTATGAAATATATTTTGTCTTGTATGTAACATCTATTGCCTGACAGATACCAGATTTTTGAGGACGATACTGATATGAGTTTTAAATATCCAATAATGAAATATTACCACATAACTTAAAAAAAACATCTTGATACAAATCCCTTGTATTTAAATATCAAGACAGACATTTTACAGTGGGAAATACACTTCTGAGTGCTCTCTGGTGGACAGACTATGTAATATACAACACACTGTTTGTAAATGACCTCACATTTATTTAGGCATTTCTGAACTGCAATTTCTTGTTACTTATTATCGGCAGACATATACACCAATACCAATACATCTTCAATAAGCTTGCATCAGTTGATATATTGGCCTGAGCGGTTTATCAGTCAAGGTCTTGTAAAATGTTAATCTGGAAAGTAACTTGTGAATATAGCTGTCAAATAAATGTAGTGGAGGAAAAAGTACAATATGTTTCTGCTGAAATGCAGTATGGGTATAGTAGCATGATCAAATGTAAATACTCAAATAAAGCATGTCAGTTAATGTAGGCTACTAAGTTACTTCCACGTTTGATATTTACATTGAGATCCAGAAACAACAAGGAGAATGTGCATGATTTGCAGTATATAAATATGATTCTTTAAGTTATTATGTTTCCATTAAACAGTATTATTGCTGGTGTAGAAACAACCTAACCGAGTATTTGACACATTGCTGCAACTCCCTTAGTCCCTTGGTTGAGTTGTTTATGTTTTTTCTTTTTTTTCAGGCAATGTTTGGCATACAAAGTAATTGCAAATACTGAATATAATCTTAAATGAATAATACAGGAAAAGAAAATAATGTATAAAAAAAATAAATACATTAATAAAATGTAATTCCTCTAGAGCCATTGCTGAGTCGTTAATGTCAAAATTGTAACCTGCGTTTTTCCAGCAGTCCTTAAAGGCAGCATGGCTCGGAATACGGCTGAACCCAAAGTGGGTGTGGCTAAAGTTGCGTCAGGGCATTTTGTTGCTAGGTTGCTAGCTAGAGATTTCTCCAAACACTCGTATTACCGTTTTTCTTCTCGAAATCACAAAGCCATGCAAACACAGTAATACTGTTAGAACGACACATGTATGCAAAGATGCATCAGCAATTTTAAACACTCAAACAGCTTGGCTTTGTGCGCAGGTTATACAAACAGCGTCGGACTCAACGATCCACATTATAGGCGCAAAATCTTCGCTTGCTAATTTAGCATCCTGGTAAACCGGCTGACATGTCAACAGTTTGCTGCAGTGTTTCTTACTGCCGCTATTTGGATTATATGCCATTCTGTGGACGTTAACGTTGTCGTTGATGTTAGTGTAACGTTTGCAAATGTACCATCGCTTCAGAAACGTGAGGATCCAGTAACACAGGGCGAACGCGCTTGCAAGATGAAACTGCAGAGATCAGCGACATGACACAGGCAAGTGGATGCACGTCTGCCTCCTTTCTGTTCAAAATGATGTGTTCTGTGCATGATATAGAGCTTTATAAAGGTCAGTGTTTACGGTGCAACATTGGCGCAAAATGTATGTAAACACTGTCCTGCAGAGCTCTGGGAAACTAGAATATTTCCCCAATACAATGAGTTACTTATCTGAAAATGTTGAGTTAGTTTCTCAGAATAAGGATACATTTTCTCAAAATAAAAACTTGGGAGGTATTAAAATATTTCGAGAAAGTTTCTCATTATAAAACCTTACAGGATCAATTTTTTTTCCAATCACATAAGCTGAAATTAACTTCCACACAATGAAGATGGGAACATCATATTATAAAAAAACAAACATTATGTAAGTATTACTAAAATAAAATAAGAATAATAAGCATATAAGGAGCACATGTGTCAGGACACCCCATTTACTAAGTCAAGGAGAGGACACCTTTTAAAAAAGCAGGTACTTGAATAGTATAATAGTTGAAAATTCAGGTGAGAAAAGAGAATTGAAATGAGAGATTAGATAACTTGTGTTTATACTTTAATTGGATATCGGAGGATATTATTCAAACTGAATTTTGGATTGTAATCTAGCTGTTGATTGAGCATTAAAAATAAAAAGGTCCATGTGTGAACAAAAAGCACAAAACATTTTTTCACACTAAACATTTTTCAGGCTACAATGCATTTACCTAATAAATACTTTTAAAAAAAAAAATGTTTTTTTTTTTTTTTTTAAGTAGGTCTTTACTAAATGTGAATGGTATCACACTGGATATCGATTCACAATAAAAATCCTTTATTACTAGAGCAATCTCTGTGCGTCAAGACTAAAATTTGTATTCTTTCTCTTACAGGAAAATGTTGGAAACTTACCAAAAATAACTATGAGCTGGAGGGACATACAAATGGTGACTGTATTGCTTTGTACACCCCCACTCTCATGACACCAACAGGGAGATATGGGCATCCTAAGACTGGTAGCCAGAATCATGGGTAGGATCAGTACTTTCAGGTCCTATCAGTTTATGCTTCTCCTGGCTGCTGCACTTGCTGTTGCAGCTTTTTACTACTTTGGCTCAGAGAGGCAGAACTTCTCCAGCACCACAAAGAGGATCAAGCAGACCCAGGCCACCCACAACGCCAACAGAAACGATGCTGATTTAACTGTGGACACCAGGCTCTCGCACCCAGCTCCATCTGAGGAGCAAGAAGAGGAAGACCGAGATGTGGGAGGAGAGAGCGAGGGATTTAGGCTCAGGAAAGGGGACATTGGTAGTGCTGGTGACCAACGCTACCATGCACTCATGATGTTCACCAAGGTGGACAAGAGCCGGAGCCTGCAGGACAAGTTCAAGGTGGCCATGTTGTCTATGGTTAAGCATGGAAACTTCATGGAAGGAGAGATGTTGGTCCTTCATTTTGTGAGCGACAAGGCCAGCAAAGAACTGGGAGAGAGGATGCTGCAGGAATTTCTCCTTGATGCAACGTTTAAGTATGAGGTAGGCAGTCTAAAAATGTTTTCACACCGTTCCAGGGCTCTGTTATTGATTTGATTTCAAGATAAGGAGAAATCACTACAATCTTTGTAGTGACACAGTGCCAGAGAGAGACCTCTTTTATTTTATCTGCATGAACCTGTCGCAGAGTTTCTTACAGAATGCGAATGTATTTCGTCTTTGTTCAACGTTCAACCCTTCAGAGTTGGAATCAAAAGAGCATTTATCTTCTGACTAGAAGAGTCATCTTTGCACCCAAGCACATCATTTTGACGGACTGGATATTAAAATGTATTTCCCAAAAGATAGAAATCCTCTAAGACAAACACGTTAGCTGTAGGTGCTGTTTAAAGTTGGAACACATGGGGGCAGTGTTGGCCTGCCTAACTAATTCCTCACTCATAGACGTATCCCTCCCCTACCGTGCTTTCTCTGCCAAAACAGAAGATTATGTTCTCTTTCTATTACATGCAATGTCTTGCCCAGTTTCTACTCTTTTGTATTCTTCTCGGAGCACAAGATCGTAAAACTTGTTTACACATATCTTATCCCCTTTCCAAATTCTCCTCACCTGCTAGGCCATTTCTCTCAGGAATGTCTCATCCTCGACAACATCTGGTGTTGTTACAGCTCTGTATTGGCTCAGGCTGATCCCACGCCTGCTTGGGTTGGTTCGAGGTTGACTCAGCTTGGCATCTTGGCAGTTTTGAGCCTGTGGGTCAGATTGCTTTCTGTTCATTTCACTCTCTGTACCCAGACCAAGCTCAAAGTCTTCTAGGAGCACAACTGAAGTGTGTAATGTAAAATACTGCACATGCTACACTTACATTAAAGGGATCTGTTGCGTTAGAGAGGACTAAACAAGATGCCGCTTTCTAAAAATGCAGGCCAAACTGGCATGCGGAGATATCTCCCCAATGGCCCGTTTCGTGGCTTCATGTTGCACGGCTGTGACTAAATCTGTCCACAGCCAGACAGAAATATATATACACTGTTCAAAGTACTCAAAATGGCTTCTGTGGTAGTTCCCACTGCAGAAGTTGTCTTCAGGACCACATTTTGCCACGGTGACACACACAGACTCACAAGGTGAACAAAAATACCAGTGTCACTGGTAATATTTAAACATTTTGGCAATAACGAACACATTTTAGGTCATCTTCACTTAAGCAATCACCTAGAAACCTGTCAGAAAAAGCATAATCTAGAACAGAGTGTTGCTGTGGAAATACAGTAGAAATATATTAAGAGATATTTACTGACTAACCTGAGCCTATTGCTGTGCTGTTAGTAGTTGGTAGTGTGTGTGCTCTCAATGCATTACAGCTAAATTGTGCAGAGCCTGATTTTATACTAGATTTGGATTTTCTTCTTTATTTTTTTTTACATTTTGACTGGGGATAGACTGTTAAATCTGCGAGGCAGATGTATCGGCTTACATTAGCATATTGCAGATATATGTTCGTTGTAGGCCTGTATATTTTAATCATCGGCTTACTTTCTCGTTGATGCCAGTCTATCTATGATAAACTAAAACTGGCAAAAAATATCAATGCCAATGTATCAGTCAGGCTCCAGTTAGTACATACAGTACATGCAACTCTTTCTTACACACTTTTGTGCTTTTGTAAATCAAAGTTACGTGCTCCGTAAATTGTACCAGCAGGCGCTACTCCCAGTGGTTTTATCATTGTCATGGTATCATTCCAGACCAGTGCTTTTAAACATCACGGTTTGACATAATGAATCATGATGTTCTGCCACCACTGACACGAGTACAGCCACTGTCTCCTCTGTCTCTATCGAAGTGCACACAAACAGGCGCACACTTAAGTCCTGCCAAAGTTACAGATGGCACTCGGACTCCCCGGGGCTGACGGAGGCAGTGCATGAGCACGCTCACATCCTCGTCTGCACATCTCGAGCCTCATTCCCTTTTTATCCTCATGTTCCTTTAGATTAATCATTAAGACGGCGGTTATGCAATCATTTTAGCCTCCAACACTTCTCAATTGTGGTAAATTCAGCGAACCGCTTGACATTCGCAACAAACAGCCTGCAGAGTCACACTGCCCAGAGCCTGTGCTCATTACTGCTGACCATCATTCACACAACATACTGGAGATGTGTGCTTCGTTCCTGTTCAGTCATTAGCACACGACAAGATAACAGTGTTGTGATATGATTCCCAGTTTAATATCCTGCGTGCAGGATTTGGGGTAGGAGTGTACATATAATATATCATGTAAATGACAATTGGGAAAATCACAAGTAAATTAGCAGGATCCTGTACATACAAAAACAACAGTCTATTTGTAAAACGTGTAGACTCTAGTGTTCTTTCGGGGCCTTAGGACCCTGTATTTAAAGAGGGCGTAGAAACAAGCTTCAGTTCCCCCGTTGGAAAGGGCTGTCTGACAGCAAGGTAAAACGGTGAAAATGTTCTAAATATAGCGTACACTACAACTGATTACATCTTTGTAATTCATGTCTTCAAAAGACACGCAAGGGTCATGTTTATGAACATAGAATGATGTGTTGAGCAAATCGCACTTTATGCTAGAAATATGTTGAGCTATTTTTAAAGAAAATGTTGCATTATTTATTGTGGCCAGTTGGGAAAAGTAAGGAACTTGGTTTGGCTGCGTTTTCTCCATGAATTGTTAATGGGCCATACAAAATAGTTGATAACATTTACAAGAATCTTGCAGAAATACACATAATTCTCTCTAACCATAGTTATTGTCGATCCTGTTTCACCAATGCGATATTTATTGCAGCGTTTTTTTTAAAAATTACTGTTTCTAAAAAAAAAAAATAATAATAAATCTATTGTATGTATATGTAGTTTCTATCTAAATAATTGCGCAAATAAACTAAACTAATGAAAACACTGAGCGTTAGCATTTGGTTGAAATATTTATTCTGCATAGACAAATTTGAACACCAAAACAGCAAAAATGGAAAATGAGACTGCAGTGCGGAGTCCCAGACAGCACTGTTTTTTCACAGAGGGTTTACCTTAATATGCCAGGGTTTATTAAATGATGTTTTCCCATTGAGACGCCTGCTTTATAATACGACAGCCATATTGTTTATCTGAGGCCTCTAACATACACACTTACTGATGTCAGGCTTAACCAGAAAATGCCAGAATCTCCTCAGGAAACACTGTTTTCCCCAAACCAACACGTTTCTTTCCTCCGCCAGGAAGGCTTTAATGATAATCAGTGCTTACTGTATATATATTTTTTTTTAATCCTCTTTCAGTAATCTACTGTACATGATCAGAGCAGAGACCGCTGCCTCGCAGCTGTTGTGTGATTTAAAGCTCCGAGGAGGAGCACAGAGAGGCAGGGAACTCGAACACAGGCAGACGGCGTTTGATGGAATTTGAGTTGCAGATCAGTAAGACTGTCTGACCATCTGACACGACGCATCATGTGTGGACAGAACTTTTAGAATTTCAAGTGTTGGGTGTGACAATTTTTTTGTTTGTTTACCCTTCTATGTATTTGTCCTTTGCTTTAGTGGACTGCATGCGAGGGTCGGAGTCTTCTGAGTCACTTCCCATGTTTATGGTCAAACCTGCACACTGTTGAACTGTGCCTTCCTTCCCTCTGTGTACAGCTTGTCATTTCTGGTTTGTTCTGATTTTAAATGACTTAAATGAAAGAAGTACATGTGTTTTAAACTAATTGTCAGTCAGATATTTCATTTCAAACTAATATTCCCATAGGCTCCAACTTTGGTTTGTCACAATTTGTGAACTTCGACCTATCAGATAATGTTTGTATAGGTTAATATGTACCAATGGTCACATTAATATCTTAAGTGGTTCTGTATATTTTCTGTTGGGCCTTTTGTTGTACTAACATGACTCCACTGTGTTGATCTGCCGCCGATCTGCAGGTGTTGTTCCATGACGTGGTAGCCCTCACGCAGAAGCTGTTCCCTATTGTGGAGGCCATGCAGAAGTACTTCAGCGCTGGCTCTGGGGCTTACTACAGCGACGCCATTTTCTTCCTGTCTGTTGCCATGCATCACATCATGCCTGAAAGTAAGAAAAAGCTAATGTTCACACATTTCTTTGTCAGTTAAACAACCATAGATTTTGCTTTAGATTTACAGTTATGGCTGAACTATACGCGTGTCTGATTAAATCACCCGTAGAGTCCAAAGATGACTGGTGTTGGTGGCTTGATTTCAATTTGAATCACTTTTTTCTGTCTTACTCTTAATAGTAACTATCCATGTAGATAGTTTTGGTTTTATTTGCAGATGTTTTGAGAGGTCTGTCTCTGGGATTTCTTTCTACAAACATGTCTAAATGTCCCATAGATGTCAAGTACATGTAAAGCATTTTGGGTGTTTTTCAAAAGATCATAATTAAAATATGTACAGATTTGATTTGATGATTTAAACAAACCTTCAACAGAAAACATTAAAAACTTTGATTTTTATTAATGTTTAATATTTTTCCATGTATTGAAAATCCTGTCTCTCAACATAAAAGTAACAGCAGGTTGTAATATATAAAAAAAAAATGTAAAGGTGTAAAAGTATGTCTCTTACTGTACATTTTTTGGGCAAATAAGAAAAATCGTTATTAAATGACTCAATTTACCTGTTGGCTGAGAAATGGCCAACGCATTAAATCTAAGAAAAGCATTTTTTTTGTATGCTACTAAATATAGCCTTAAAATTAGTATTCTGCTTTCATTCTCTGGCAGACCATTTTTTAAAATGAATGCTCACTTCTCTATCCTGGCACTGCTGGTGCACAGCTGGAAAAAGGCAGTATCTGAGAGACACGTGGCAGACTGCAGAGGCCCTGGAGAGTGAGGAGGGAAGGGTGTGTTCTGTCACTGCTGCCCACATTAGTGCCCCCTGTGTTGGTGCTGACCGATGGCAGCCATCTCTCTGTTGTGCTTCACTTCAGTGGATGTGCAGCATGGGGCATCGCTCCACAAATGAACCAAACCGCTGGGCTTTGAATCAACAGAGGCACACACATGAAACCTGAAGTCTCCGTCTATCAGACAGCAGGGCACCGTCCTATTTTAGGTTTTTAAACTGTAAATCAAGGTGCACGGTGGGTCTGAGGGGAACATTTTAGATCATTATGTTTTCGATGTGGATACTTTTAGATCATCACATTTTTGTTCGTCAAAGTTTATTTGAAGTTATGATTTATAAATAATAATAAAAACATTGAAATAGGCCGTTGACATCTTGAACAGAGGGTGCAGTGATCGTTTTTTCACTCTGAAGCGGAGAGTTTTTCAGCAGCTGCATGCATTAAACCATTTTCATAAACATGGCAGTACTGGAAATTGAAGTCATCTGCAGGAGCTGGAAGCTGAATCTCTACATTTATAAGCTTTCACCAAAGAGAGATGCTGCGCGTCCACATTTGAAGGCTTGACCCTGTGGTCATATTCAGGTTTTCTTCAAGGTTTTTTAAGCACATCAAAGTATGCTATTTACATTACTCAGGAAAGCAGGATATCACTTAAGGAGCATGAGAAGAGCCCTAAGGCAATTCTGGATGATAAATAAAAGATTGTTCTTAGGAGGGGAAATGTTTGAGTTTGAGGTTTTTACTCAGCTGTCAACTCTCTGAGAAGTAAATTGTGGTGAAGCACAAAGTTGTTTTGACTTAAACATATTGTCAGTGTGGCATCGGGTGTTTTGTATGCCAAACATTTTTTTCCCCCAAGCGGTCCCTTGTATGAGCTGCAGGAGTGTCTGATGGTGTCTGTTAAAGCTCGCTGGAGGAAGGAGAAGCAACATAAAACCAGGTTGAATCGGTGAAATAAAGTTATTGTATTTACAACAAACTTGGATTATTACAAACAAACAAAAAAAATAGACCGGGCCCAGTCTCCAGGTAGTCAAGTGTCTCAATATTAATTCACAAAATGAACATCTATTCGGAACCCAACAACGATGAACACGGTAGCAAGCCGCTCACGTGAAACCCCATCGATGGAAATTCGGCATAAAAGGGTTAGACACATGGGAGGGGGGCATTCTGCGGCCGTAACAGTGTCTCACGTTGTGTCCTTGAAATTATTATTGATTAACCACATGTGCACCCGTCTGCTTTGTGTCCGAGTGGTCACACATTTCTATTTAAAGAATCCTTTTATCTCTAAAGGGCAAAATGTGGTTGTCTTAACCGAGAGAGCGGGGGTACTCGTTTCCTGAAACTCTTCAGTCTCACAGCAGACGCAGGACTTCAATTATGATTTAAAGACATGGTGAAAAAACAAACGTGCTATCAATAAATAAAAATAGCAGCTGCAGGTGGGAGGGCTGGACATTTAACATCCTCTAACTTGCGCAGTGGGAGATTTCAGCAAGTTTAATTTGTCGAAAGAGAAGGCAGAAGTAGAGGACATTTTGGAGACAAAACAGTCTTTTTTTGTACTCAGCAATAAGTTATAGGGTAAGCTAAATAGCTATTAGATATTGCAAAACAGCTTTCAATAACGTATCACAATATGTTTGCTTAGGGAAGACATTTAAATATGTATGTGATATACTGTATATGTGACAGTTGTTGCCGCAGTCGGTAGACAAATGGCTTTAAAAGTAGGACTCTATTTTCACACCATCTGTCCAATTGCACAATGGAAACCTGTTGTAATTAATAATAAGGTTTCTAAGAAACACTTTCTGCTGGTGGAGAGGTGTTCCATGTTTTGTTTCCTCTAGAGGTCTCAACATGCTGGGACTTGAGTCTGTCCCACAACGTCAACCTCTATTTTCCGTCTCGGGCAGAAATGGCACTGCTGATGTGTGAATTGCTTTGCTAAAGTGAGAAAGGTAGTGCCTGGAAGCGAGGCAGCGGCTAAACTATTGGTTATCCCACAGGCATAAAATGACACAGCAGATGGATGTCAGAATTGCTGATTTATTGCAATAGTTTTTAGGTTCAATATTTGCCTCTTGGCAGCCATCTGGTGAAACTGCAAGATGAAGCACCAAAAACATACGTACTTTACTGTAAAAGCTTTTAATAATTCCTGTTAGTTCAAACAAACGGTGTACCTTTTTTAAACACTAAAAAGACATGATGGTAGACATAATGCTATAGTCCAACCTGCCACTCCGTTTCTCCAGAGCTGATAAACCTGCAGCGCTGGAGCTTAATTTACATGTCCCGACTTCTTCTCACTAGTGGAAAGAGTCGATGTCTCTTACTGATTGGGAAATCCTTGACTCCACAATTACATTAATATCAGACGGAAATCCTCCTTTGATTCAAAGTTTCCAAAAACAAAAAAAGTTGTGATTTATACGTACATCATTTTTGAGTTAATGTTTTTGTAAATTTGTCCAGCCGTAATCATTATAAGTTGTTTGAGTGTGGATGGACGGCTTGAATGATTTAATATACAACATTGTAACTATTGATTTTTATCTAATGATAAACTCATGTTCTGAATCTTTATTTATTTGTTTTCTCGAGAAGCATTTTCTAACTAGTGCATGTGACTAGTGGCCCCTGATTGCTGCAAACAGCAGTGGACAGTTTATTAAAACGCATCAACTTTTGCATACACGGAAACATAATGAGGGTGAAAATGAATTTCAAGAGATCCTTTGAAAAAGGCAGGGTGTTTTCCAGTAAATGTCGGTGAAAGCAGACAACAATGACCCCTATGAGCAGGCCGTAAGTGCTCACATCAAGACTTATATTAGGGCTTAATGAGGGTGACCCACTTTCTTCCTGGAAAAAATTAGATTTTAGATAACGGTGTCTCTGTTTTGTTTGGTGGATGTGGCTGAGATGAGGTTTACTCTGATCTGACCAGAGTCTCAGGCAATTTCTTACACCACCCCACCAACATCAGTCCTGACACCCACACCCACGCACCTGGCCAAGCTTAATTTGAACCCACTTTTATTTTTCCAGGTATTTTTCAGTGAAAATCGCCAAAGCTACCATTACTATATATATTTTTAATCTTCCAAATAGTCAACAAGTGTGAAAAAACAAAATATATGTTGCCTCTATTGTTGTGTGACTGTATGAGCAATTAATTACACATGCACATTTAACTAATGCTTAATGTATATCCACACTGGCTACATTGAGGTTGTTGTACATGTGTTGATCTCAGGTAGATTCAACAGTTCAATTTTAAACTTTAGGACAATAATACAGTACAGAACAGCTGCGCACCTGTCAACAGTGACCGACAGCAGAAAGACTTTTGTCTTTGTCGATAGTGGTTCCTTTTCACAAAACAACTGTTGCTTCTCCTCCTCCTTCAATTCCTGCTGAGAGACTAATACACTAATTGCTACTGCAGAATCTGCCTCACAGTTCTCAAGATATTTTTTTTCCCTTTTTATGCTTCTGCTTCTAATAAAATGGTTTTGTAATGGACATGTGCTGTTTTTAAACAATGGATTTTGTCACTGTAAGCATCCGTGCAACTCACAGCTCTTTAACCAATAAGCACGCAGGCCCTTATTTGCCTAAAACAAACAAACCTTTTCAAACTAGTTTGAAAAAATTGAATTTTCTGGATAGTTTGCACCTCAGTTGGTGTCAACAAGTCAGATAGCCCTCTTGTTATCTGCCGACTATGAAGGCAGACAATTCATAACAGAGGAGGCATCACTGTCATTAAGTCATGTATGTGAGCAACAGGAATGTTCAAGGTGTGCTTAATGTCCGAAACGAAAATAACAAACACTACATTTACGATGTGAGAACGTGCAGGAAGCGGCACTAGTCTTGTAATCCATTCAAATCACCTTTTTATTGAAATCATATGCCGTGATCAAACACTGCCATACTTTCACCGTCACAGGACTTTGTCATTGATCTAACATCAAACCTAACACAGTGTTGTAACAACTTCAGGCCCTCTTCCTGTTATTCTGCCACCAGTTAAGCCCCGTTAGTACAAACCAACACCGGTGACCACTCGTAGATTACTCATCCGAGCCCCTCTCTGTTGCCACAGTACATGAAGGCATTGTGATGGCAGCTTCCTTGTTTGGAGAGCACAGAAAACAGGTCGCGGCTGCATTGCTGAGTCTACTTTTTCCATCCCTTTTTTTTACCAGAAAACCCCGCTCAAATATCTTCGCAGCACCAACTTGTAGTGAAGCTTTAATCTCCCTATAGTTACATACTGTATATACCCTTTTATTGTTTTGCATTTCATTTGGCTTAGTTGAGGCCAAAGTTGTGATTTTTTTTTTTCATTCCAAAATGAGGTTGTTTGTGATGTTTGGCCTCGAGTACAGTCCTGCATTGTACATCTTTCTATTTTTACCCCAATAAAATAATACTATGACCGATAATTGGAACAATTAAACTGTTAATTAAAAGCTTTTTCACCTATACTCATTTGCTTATTTAATTATAAATACAACCTGCAACTCTCACAATAACTAAGTGACAACATGGTACATTTAACTTACTTTGTAACATCTGAAATTATTTGACTAATAAGTTTTCAGTTGATTCTCTACATGCAAAATCTTAAATCTAAGGATCCACTATTTTTTAACCGGGCACAAAGTTATAGGAGCAGGACATAATTGCTGAGTTTTATTTTATTTTATTACTTTAAAGCAACATTGATGTATTGATGTACATTGATCACGAAACTGCAGTAGATAAACAATAAAGCATGCAGATGGGACATTAGAGCACATGCTGCCATGAAGATGAAATTCAATTTACTCTGCCTTGTTTACACATACACTGAACTAGTAGGTAATTATGTTTATTAACTTAGCCGCTTTATTTTCCTTCTAATAAATATCTTGTTTACATACTGGATGGAGGATGCAACACATTTTCCCTTGTACTGCCGGAATTATAATTATCTTACAAAGTATGCACTCGCTGGCTGCTGGATCTCAACGGGGCTTTGAAGAACTGAAACTGATCTGAAATCATGTTGAATTGAGCTCTGAAGGCCCATAATGCAGGAAGCTCATACAGCTCGTTATTTTAAGCGCTCATCATCTCAACAGTTGTACCAATTCTTCAGTTGTTGTCAAATCAACCTTGTGCTAATACATGTTTACTAGCCTCAAACTAGAAGCCGTCTTCTTTGACAGTTCATCTTGAGCTGACAAGTGTTTTCATCAGTTCAATAATCATGTCGTGCCCCTGGCCCCTGGTTCCTGAGTATTTCCCATCCTTTCATCACCATGCCTACCAGCAAAACATAGGAAGCTGAAACAATGAACAGATGAGGGCCTGCACATCCTGGATACTGCTGTTACCATTTCATCCACAAACAGCTGTGCTAATCACTTACTGTATGTTCTCTCACAACTGCCAAATGTGCACTTTTTTTTTTATTGTCAGACCTTCTACACATTTCTCCCCACGATTCATGACATTTTCGTGCAATTTCCTTTTTTTTTTTTTTCTAGGTCAATGGTAACGTTACAGAAAACAGCCCTGGTGGTCAAAACCTCCCCTGCAGAGAAACCATTTAATTGTGTTAAGCGTGTCAAGAGTCTAGTCGGAGTCTGCTCCTATTTGGTCTAACTGTGTATTCCTGCAACGACTCTTGGTTAGGCAGGCTATTGATCAGAGAAATTCAACCTATGTGCACTGTTGCACAGTTGACCCAGAAGTACATTTCCTGGGATAGTTTTAAAAACGTAGAACTCATTTTTGCCATTAATCAAACTTTTGCCATTTATCAAACTCCTCATTCAATCACTCCGAGAGGACAGAGGTCGCTTGTTCTTTGTCAAACAGCAACCAGTCTTTTAGTAGTTTACACATGTTTAGAAAAGAATCTTAGATGTTTTTTTGTTTGATGTTGCTTTATTAATGTGTTCTGCTCTTATTTCAGGTCTGACGCGCATAGTGCAGCTTGACCTGGACCTTAAATACAGAACCAACATCAGGGACCTTTTCCAAGAATTTGACCAGTTTCCTCCAGGAGCGGTAATAGGCATCACCAGAGAGATGCAGCCAGTCTACAGGTAGGCAGCGTGGCACAACACGTCATATATTAGTGAAAAATACTTTGTGATAGAAATGTGTTAAACCAAAAGTCTGTGGACTCCGTTATGTTTTGAATAAATGAATCCCTGGTCTTAGATGGAGAGAAATACATATACAATCGTCCCAGGAACCAACATTTGTGTGTTAATTAAATTGTTTCCACTGCCGCCGTGCAGTTGTGAACCAGAGGGTCGCCATTTTTTCCTGATTTTAATTCATACAAGATGGTCAAGCGCACAGCAGCCAGACTGAAACATAAACGGATTAGTTTTGTCTTCTTGTTTGGGTCATTCAGTGTAACTTCCCTATGAGCTGGTCCATACCTAATCTGGATTAAAAAAGAAAAAGGGGGGGGGGGGGGGGGGTTGTTTTTTTTTTATCATCAAACTGTTTGGTTCATTTTGCAACGCTGATATGCTATATTTCTGCATGGAATTGCCGAGAACAGCCACATCAGCACTATCCTTTGGGTTAAAAGCCATGGCACCGATCTCACTCACTCTTGTTGCCACCAGATGGATTTGAGTTTTCATGAGCCTCGCTTGCACATTCACAGTTTCTTTTTCACTCACAGTTTCTAAGTGAGAGAACATCAGACATCTCCCATACAGACTGATTCACAAGAACCTCAGCGGTGTTAGCAGTCTGTCCTTTCCAAACTACAAGCACAACTTAACAACAACAATTAGTGGCCTTTTCTAATGATCCGTGTTGTGTTGTTCAGTCCAGGATTTTCATGCTAAATTAAATGCAACCTGAAACATTTAAACCTGTGATTCAGAATTTTCTCCTTGTGTCCTTTGTTAGACCTGTCTGGAGCATATAAACAATGTGCTCATCGCAGAACTGACAAACACTCTGATATAATCCACATAACCTTCTCTAACTGGCTGTATTATTTGCCCTACATCAGGTTTGCTCTCGATAAACACAGCTCATACCTTATCAATGTGCACACTGGAAGGATGTTAGTGGAAGAGAAACAACAAGTATTTAAAGTTAGCATCAAATGCTTGGCAGGATTCTGACTTTGTCATTACTTTGAGTGTGTTTTCTAAATTGCTTGTGTCAACTTTAACCACTGATGCAGAAGTTGTCAGCCATTGAGAAGTTTGGCCTATTTTGTTGAATGGGGAAAGAAAGTTATCATTTTAGTTCCTACAGTTGGGATAAACTTGTGCTTCTGACACTCAAATCTTTTCATATCAGTCTGAAAAGTTGTTGAATTTGACGTTTTGGAATCGGGTACAAGTAAAATTTTCAGACAACCCGTCCCACTTATCACCTCCTATCAGCCAGTTTTTCTCTCTGTGTGCGTGCGTGCGTGCGTGTGTGCAAGGGACTCCGACTTTCAAGCTCTTTGTTCCTGAGCTGATTTTTCCGTCCCTCTCAAAGACGGTGAAATAAACATGCCTGCTTCGTTTAGACTACTTCACTGTTTTCCATTCAACCACGGCATCAAAACAGGACGTCACTGTGCGTGCGTGTGTGTGTGTGTTAGTACTTTTTATGTAGCAGCTGCTTAATGGGATAAACATACAGCCAGGTAGTTTTAAAAACTGTGTGAATGAAACAACAATTCAGAACATTTGATTTTAGTTAGAAGGCGTATTAAGATATCTCACAGCGTCGTTATCTTTCAGTGTCTCTTGTGCATGTTAATGCATGTGTAAGTTTTTCGTCACATAACCTTTTAAACAACTGCCACCATATTAATGAAATGTTTGAAGGCATTGTGTTTTTAGCGTCATAATTGTACACGTATATTAATCTCACTCTTCCCTAAATTCACATTTACGTCTTATGACTCACTGACAACTAGAGATCTCTTGTTTCTATAGCCAAAAGGGAATCTTTGTTTTAACGGTTTTTGAGCTGCTATTTATAATAAATATTGACATTAACAGTTTTGTCCTCAAATGTTATATATAGAGAATTGTCCTGAGCTATCCTGAGAATCGGCTCTGATTAGATCTAGATTCGCTCACGTGATTGCAGCATGATTCTTGGGTATCATCAATGTTGTATAAATAAAAAAAAAAAAATTAATTAAAAAAAAAAAAAAAAAATAAAAAAAATATATATATATATTTTTTACAAATAGGCGGATTTATCTTTGCTAATAATATGATGGATTCATGTTACTGTAATGTGTATTTTAGTGTAATTTTTTTAAAACGACAACTTTCAATACATTTTCACAATAATTTGGCTCTGAGGACCCCCTTAGGGTCACAGACCCCCTGTTGAAGACTATAACATGGTGCCTTTTTCCTGAGTTTTTGGACAAAATGGTTGTCATGGTGTCCAAAGTTGTGAAATAAGTATGCCATCAGTGCAAAGCAGTATTTTTGTGTGCATGGTGAGACAGTAAAGCTCTGTCTGTTGTGAGTAGTAGTTTTCCTGCCAGACTCCAACTGGCACCAGCTTCTCCAAACAGATCTGTATCTCTGCCCTGTCACTGTGGCTTACTGACCCTGGGAATGCCCTGCTAATGTTGTTCCTGTGGGCCTGGACACACTCCTTTTCATTTATATATAAAAAAAAACACCACATAGCAGGAGATCGTGCTTCTTAGCGTGTGCAAGCCTCACCGACTGAAATTTTAAGGGGTGTTAACAAAACTTTCACAGAAACTGTTTCGCAACTGGTTCTCTGTCTTTGTACTAGACCTCGATCGAGTTTCAGTTCAGAGTTTTCAAGCACATTCCAACACCAGCAATTTTATTTTTAATGTTCTCGTTTTTTTTAAAGGAAATTTTTAAAGTTTTGACAGCAGTTGTGGATTTACGCCACTAAGACTCAAGGATATTTCTATCCACCCAGTCAGTGGTGGTATATTTTTTGCTGTGGTGTAATTTCTGGATACAAATCAAAGCATTCCCTGCCTGTGACTGTGGGGTTGAGCAACATCAACAGTATAACATGCTTGGATTTGTTTCCCTAAAAATGTTAAAAGTTGGGGTTGTATAATATTCGAGACAGTTGCATAAGAAGAAAATAATTTCCTAACGAGTTGAAAGCATCTCCCAACATCTTTACTACACAAGCAAACTAAGAACCAAATCATCTGTCCAGCAGGTACAAATTGTAAGTGTTACATGTGGGATTTACATTATGCTTTAATGGAAGTTAGTTCATGTTTTTAATTTATAATCAGAGTTGTCTTTTTTTTCCAGAGCAGTAGGAGAAAATAGAGAAATTGAGAAATTAACTTTAGAAGATAATCTTGCCAGAGATTTTAGAAACCACTAGTTAGCCCAGTGAGCTGGCTTGTTAGCCACTAGCCAGTGGTCAATGGACTTTTGTAACATTTACATTTTCAATCATGGTTTTAGAGATTCATTGTGTGCAATCCTTTCACCTGCCGTGTTTTCCTGTGTTGAGGGTAGAGGGCTCTCAGCTCCCACTCTGTTCTGGTACTAATGGACAGAGTATTATGCAGGATAATGCGTCCTCCCACCAGCTGCATTCAGAGCACATCCTGCCGCTGAAAAGTTCATTATTAGAAAAAGTGCTCCATGTCTTTTCCCTGCAGCTGCATTTGTAATGTTTTTAAAAACCCAAGAGACGCGACCCACTCACATAAGTGTCACAGTCGAAGCCACAAAAGCACACAATGAGAGACATTAGCCAGAAGCAAGTCCCTCTCTTTATGCTTCATGTATTGAGTCTCCGTTGTGTGACACATCCCACGTATTCTCAAGTTTCGCTCTAAAACGGAATTAAATTAAATGTTGACTGTGAAATATTTCATTTTGCGCTGGCTACATATCTCAGCGTTTTACAGTCAGATGGCTGTGAGCTATGTAGCACCCTCACTTTGATATACTTGTCTGACTTTGTTCTGTAGTAGATATCATTTTCTTGATAAGATTGTACCATCGTAATCCTCAACGGACAGAGGGCATTAAAGGCTGGAACAAACCTTGTATTGCTTCTTGCAGCAGCACTGTAGGCTTTCTTGTTTGAAGGCTCCTTTCTCACATCGATGCTGGAATGTTCTTTAATAGATCTTCACTATTGTGCCAAGATACTCTGTGATGAAAAGGACCAGACAATTCATTTGTGTGTCCCAGAACCAGACTCCCCTCTGTCAACGAGTGTTTTTACGCTGCTTTCAGAGAGCAGGTTGTTTCTTGTCTTTGACACGTTTGGATGGGATAGCTGCACACAATGTCCCCGTCACCTGCTAATGCTTTTCATCCTTTCTCAAGTGAGACTTCACTTGAAAGGTTGAGGGTGAAAATTGAAGGCAGGAGACGATGGAGCTGTGATCTGGCAGAGTAGCGAGAGAGGTATTTGGAGGAACACTAATCTAAGCTAAGAGGCCATATGTCTAGTTTGACCGAGTCTGGTGTGAGTTTAGAATGAAACAAAAAAAACAGAGGTCATGGTGACTGAGGAAAAAAGCTGCAATTTGTACTCGTCCTTCAAATCTCACTACCTCTCAAAGGCTGAACCAAGAGAAACTACATCAGAGAAGCATGACTGATTTGGGGACTGACATACTGTAAGTTATCCCATGTGCTTTATATGAGCAGGCAAGTTATTTTGTAATTTTGGCAAAACTTTTTCCAGGTTTTTTGTGCCTCGAAATGAGGACAACCCAGAGGTATTTGATATGAGAGAGGGATGTAGTTAAGCTAAAAATTGTTAACACATGCCTTTGCACATTTAAGCCTGTAGTTCTTCTGCAAATAGTTCCTGATGTTATTTTTGAACTTGCTGGAAAGCATTTCCATGAGTATTTTATGCGGCTGATGTATTTTATTGATATCTGTAAAAGTATAATTTGAAGAAAATGCGAGTTTATCTGAAATAAAAAAATTCACGTGGGACCTATTAATCATATCGTACCTCCAAGGGCTTTGGAGAAAAGGTCTAGTTCGATATTGGCTCATCTCAGATATATATGTGTATATATATATATATTGTGTGTATATATATATATATATATATATATATATATATATATATATATATTGGCCGATTTAGTAGCAAGAAATTGCGAAACAGAAATGCCACATGTATGTTTTCAGTACTTAGTTTATTTGTAGTTGATATTATTTTTTATTTCTGACATTTTGAGAAATACACTTATTCACTTTCTTGCTAAGAGTGTAGTGCTAGTGTAAAAGTGTCAATTTGGCATTTAACGTGGGTTATATGACTATTTCCTGGGTGGGAGCAGTAACTTCCTGGAGTATCCACTGGTTGCCTGGCAACTGGTCAGAACCTAGAATTACTCCTCGTGAAACAGCAAATTGACGTTTAAAGAAAAAAAAAAACAATTTAAGGGATTCTTATCAAAAATGTTTGTTTGTAATATGTTGGTTAGTCGTCATCAAAAAATGTTATAATAATAATAAATAAAAAACTGAAATATCCATTAGTATTAACATTCAATATCTGTCAAGCTACAGTTTTAATTTTGAAATCTTAGCTGTACTCTTAACCACTTTATTGAAACTAAACTTTCCTGTTGTCCTTGGGCAGCCAGAAAAATAATGTAAATGTCAATAATCTGTATTATTAAAAGACTACCTGCAGTATTGTGTGTAAAAACAAGAAAAAAAACCTATATAATTAGAAATGGATAATGTTAATTAACAAAAAGTAAATTGTAAAATGATTGCATCTCTTAATTTCTAACCACAAAAACCTGCATATATCTACGTTAACTCTAGCCTTACTGTCTGTACTGTCATGTCTCATAACAAAACATTGCTGTTTGTCACATATTATGGCCACCATGACAAAGACATTATGTCTCTAGGGCTGTGACGGTATGGATCGTTCCTTATCGCGGTGAAAAAGCAACGTATCCCAGCGGTTTAGGGGAGTGTGTAATGAGTGCATATTGAGTGAGTAAGAGAGAGCAAGCAGCAGAATTTGACAAAGAATACGAGCAGAGCGGAGGAAAATGTTAGCTGTCAATCTGGCAGTAGACGTACAGTATAGGTTACAGTGTGCCAGTTAATAAACGCTGCAGCCTTTCAAGACACATTTTCTTGGTCTTGTGTTATTTCCCAACTGCTGGAAAAGTGTAGGGGGTACCAACTAAATGAAAAAAAGAATGGAAGAAGAACAGAAAAGTATGTAAATGTTCCCATATGAACTTCCTCACCCTGAATGTGTCTCAGGGCACGTACACCCCAGTGTGTGTCTTTAAAAATGATAAAAGCTCCAGAGGCCACAAGTCCCCAGCTACCAAACCAACGGACTGTATTAAACTGTGTGGACAAGCTACAGCTGCTAAATATAGGTCAGTAATAATATCAAAGCGTGACTCAGAATCTGCTGCTCCCACTAGATTTGATCAACCTGCACAGAGAGGGAGAGCGAAAGGTATCCTCGACGATATGACTCCTAATTATTTTAATCAATTTTCCTACATGCGTTTATCTTAACAGTGCAGTCAGAGCTCAGCTGATTTTATTAACGTGACTTAAAGGGTGATTTTGTTTAGTTTTTTTTTTACAAAATTGACTGCCCTGCTACAGCTCGGTATATCTTTTCTCCCCGTGTTTTTTAAGCCGACACTTTTCCATTAATAGTTGATCTACAGTAGTTTTCCCCAGGCTTGGCCAGCACTAACAATAAATCTCAATTCTGTAGAGAGTGTATGCGTGTTAACATCCATGCAATAAAGAGTACTTTCCCATTCATCCTTGTAGTTAGTAGGAATGAGACATCATTGCACCGGCTGTTAGTCAGTGAATGGGAAAGAGCATTTTGTACTTTCTTGAAGAAAAACATAAAAATAGTACACCAACAGCACAGAAACGAGTGGTCTCCATAGACTTGATGCAAGTAATAAAACCACAGCAACATGTGCTTCTTACTGCAAAAAAGAAAATTACGACATTACACAGGACCCTGGGGTTTCCCTGCTTTTCTTATTTGTCCCATATGACTTTTGTCTGTCTCAGGGGTTGAATAGGCAAACAAATATATTAATATATACACATATGTATAAATCTTCTCCTTTTTTTTTTCTTCTTTTTTTTTTTTTTGATGCAATGGGGATTTTTTTTCCCAGCTAAGGTCAATTGAACTGGCCCATACCCAAATATCACATCCCCTCTCTACTTCTGAGTAGTGCGGCTCCTCTTCTGTAGCTCAGTGTACTTTGAACATCTGGTCCAACTTAAGAAACCTTTATGTTTTACACAGGCGCCTTCCATATTAGGAATTGGGAAAAATATATTTACAGTAAGTCGATCATTGTGAATTTCCATTATGGGGATAATCGTGAATATCCTGGCTAGCTTGCTATCATGTCAGAGGTGAAAAATGGATTCTGATTCTGATCCACGTTCGTTAATTGATATAGAAATAGAACACACACTTTTCTTTCTGACCAGCGCTCGCTTTTTAGTATAAAGTGTCAGATTGGATAAAGGAACGCACCCATAGGGCCATTTTTAAGCGTTTTAACCATATTTTGATGATTATTTGATTATTATCCCGATTCTCATTTATTTTGCCAGGGATAATCGCGACATGACATTTTGCATATTGTACCATGCCTATTCCATATATTTGTATATGTCAGGGCTGTAACTTACCTACATCTAATTTTTCATGCAACCTACAAATACAGCAGGACTGTTGCTGGCATGTACGTTATGCAAGTGTGCCAAAAATAGTGAGCCTTTGTTTCACTATGTATTAAATACTAGCAACTGCTACCTATTACAATGGACACTAGCATTTCTTTTTTGTGAAGTTAGACTTTGGAAGTAAGATAATATTAATGAATCCCACAAAAGGTCTTACTTGTGTGTACACAGTAACGTCTGTGCATACAAATGCTGAATGAAGCTCTTTGTGTCATTTAGCTACTTCAGAGTTGGTACTTTGGCAGAACAGGGTGCTGAGTTGGCACAGGCCTCTGGCACTCCGACATGCTCTGACACTCCTGGACCAGCTCTCTTCCTGTTTTTGGCCACAGTGCTGTTTGTTCAGCAAACGTAGACTGAAACTGAGTTTACCCTCACTTTTCTGACTGTGCAACAACCTAAGATTGGGCCATATGTTAAAATGTATTGCCTGGTTTAAAAAAAAAAAAAAAAAATACAAATGATCTTAAAATAATTTTGGTTTTAGTTTTTTCGCTACAATATATCACTACAGGGGGAAAAAAGGACACTGCATGAATTTCCGTCAACTCTCGTAACTCACAGGAGTTGAACAGACTTGACATTCCATGAGATTGCTTCACAATTAATCCCCATTGTTTTTCACATGCAGTCTGGTCTTGCAGAAATGGATAACGAGAACATGATTAAAATATTGTAGTTGATCAAATGCCATTCAACCAACCTATTAAGCTCAGGTCTAATAACTAACTGCGGTGGTTTTCTTTTGAGTGTGGTAGACAAAGAGTCCTCGAGTTGATTCCCAAATCAAAAGATTTAAACATTACCGCTATTCCTACACAGTTCTCCAACCATGTCTTTTGTACAAACTACGCCTCTTTTGTAGAGCACTGTCATTGCCATCTAAACCTCTTTCCTCAGACACACCTTCTGGCAGTATCGTAAGGAGAACCCTCAGACCAGAGTGGGTGATCCTCCTCCTGACGGTCTCCCAGGCTTCAACAGCGGCGTGATGTTATTGGACCTAGGTGCTATGAGGGACTCGGCTCTCTACAACCAACTGCTGGAGCCTAGCAATGTGGCCAAACTAGCGGACCAGTATCGCTTCAGGGGCCACCTGGGGGACCAGGACTTCTTCACCATGATCGGAATGGAGCATCCTGAACTGTTTTATTCGCTGGCCTGTGGTTGGAACCGGCAGCTGTGCACCTGGTGGAGGGACCATGGATACGGAGACGTGTTTCAGATGTATTATCGCTGTGAAGGACTTGTCTATATCTACCATGGGAACTGTAACTCTCCTATACCAGATGAGTGATGTAGACACTGGACTGATCCTGGAACTGGAAAGTAGTCTATGATATCTACAATATTGTTTAAAGGAAATCTTTTCCTGCGTTTTGGAAGGGAGGATTGGGACTTTAATGGCAGTTTCCTTTCTTGACCACTGTACTGCTGGTGTCGTCGCAGACTCTGCCCCCTGCTGGTCAAGGGGCTACTTCAGGGCCTGCCCATAAAGATTTCTACATAAATGGCGTTCATCCGTGTCATTTTAGAATACATTTTGGCGTTCATGCCGAACACAGCCCTGTGTTACATCAATGCAAGGAGCTGCAGTAGTTGGGGCGTCTTTCTGCAGGTGCAGAGATGATGAAATTAGGCATTATGATCTATAAAGTTGAGTTGCAGTAACATATCCATGAATAAAAAGGCTTAAGAGTAGAAATACGCTGTTCACGTTACAAAGTAATCTACCAGGAACATGTTATTGCCTGTATGTGATTGGCCAACGCGGCGCCTTGCTGAATGATGTTGCATTGCGGAGAGTTCAACTTTTTTGCAGGGGCCCTCTGCATGGCACCCCGCTGCGTCAATGCTGGAATCATCCTGATTTAAATATGGGGCTAATGTCAGTATGAATGATGCCTGATGCGTCATGCATTATCTATGTCAATGCCAAGTCATTTTTCCTTTCATTTGATTGTACATTAATTGATTTCAATCTATTTTAATATGTGTTTTGAGGAGAATCTACAAAACCACTATCCATTACACATTGTGGTGTAAATGATTGTATTTTTTTTTTTTTTTAAATGTATTAATATTGCTAACAAATGTTGAAATGTTTTCTGCAATGAATATAGGGTAAGAACATGTGTTAATGAGCATCTTTACACAAAAAGAACAGAAGGGGTTTGTTCTCCATCTGTCCAAATCAACACACTGCCACAGGTCCTTGCGAACACATCTTTCTGCAGGATGGAAGACACAGGGAAATTCAGAGAGAGGAAGAGTGGTCGGAAAGGTAATGATTAACAAAGGTAATGGTTAACAATGATGGCTGTTTGTGCCATACATATGCAATTTAGCTGAGGCCAAACACACTCGCGTTTCAAAAGGAGTGAAGCGCCAGGCACTGACCCACTTTTACGTTTTCTTGCTGTGCTCGCTGAACTGCCACTCGGATTCAAAGAAATGTCAACACTCAATATTCATCAGCCAGGAAATTGCAGGTGATGCACATTAACACACACACACACACACACAGTGAGCAGCTGAATGGCCTGCACCATCAGTCGAGTCAAAGGCAGGCTACCGAAGACACTCGAGAATTAACATTATCCCAAATCAATGCGCTTTCCTTGAATTCACCCTGAAGCTGGTCAATATTTTTTCTGGCTCTTTCAGAACAACACTTTTTAGTCTCCACAACACACAATGGACCATTGAATCAGTAAATACTGAAAAAATTACTTCCATTCTCCGTTCCTAATTGCACTTTACAACTTTAAAACACACACTTTATCATGAAGGGCTGTGTTGACTAGACAATGGTTAGATGTATTTCACTGCATTGATTATTTGTTCTTTGTTTTAAAGACCCTTCCAATGGGTTTGAGAATGTTGGCCCACAAATTTATATGTGTAGCTTTTGATTTATTTCCTACTCTTTAAGCAGCAATTGCTCTTCCAGTGCATTATGAAGATTGCAGAGAGTGAAAGTTGCTAATCCATCACATTGAGCACTTTATTTTGTGTTTTTTGTCAGTGCATAATTATGTTGTATTGCAGTGGAACATTTCAAAGTCATTCATAGTAGTGCGTTTGAGGACCCAGACAGGATAAGAATCTGCTGAAAAACATTGCATCTGTATGTTTAAAAATTAAATCCAGAAATGAAGATACAAACATGGACACTGTGAAAAGGACTAATATATTGATCATTCCTTTTTTAAAAAAAATCAGCTGCCAACTCTCAAATCTCCTGTTGTTATGAGCATCTTTTTATGCCGGCCAGATCAAGTTATCCCTGCTCACAACTGCAATACAACGGTGAGAAAACAAAGCAAGAAAAATACAATAAATAATTAAATGTGATGGATTTCCTATATTAAATACAATTAAAGTTTCTTCAAATTGACTTTCATAGTCTGTTTATCCCTGCGTGCGGATTATGTCTATCACAAGTTTTTAGTAACATTGTATTTTACGGGTCCATAATTTGCCACTAATTTCCTAATGGTAGTTTCTGTGAAGTTTCCTAGAAATATCTTTGTCATGTGTTACTAATAATAGGGAGAATATAAATGTCCTTGAAAGAATTACTCTATTCAAATCAAAGTAAATATTAAGTCGTAGTTTATTTATCATTAGAAACTCTTTTGACAAATTTTCCATTTTGCATGTACAGCTGACCTGCTGCGTCTGCAATTCAAATCTTTATTGGAAGAGAACCAATTAAAGGCTTTCTCTCTATAATTAATATAACATTACACACCTGTAGTTCTCAAATTATTAGGAAATTAAAGACCCGTAAAATAAAGCGTTACCCTTTTTTTATGTGTTGTGTTACAATCCTATGTATAACATTGGATGTTGAAAATAGCTGGAGGTTCAAGATGTCGTGCAGTGAGAATGATCTGGTTTCATTTGATAAATGTACTAAATGTAAAAACACTTTTCCCAGTCCATTGCTTCAGATGAATGTGCAATTATAATTTTAAAGTACCGGCAGAAGTTTGCAAATAAGTGTTTAATAAATGTTCCATATCTCACTAAGCAACTTCTTGACAGCTTAAAAAGCTGCTGTATTCAGTGTTAAAGACTGACATGTTTTTTTTTTTTTTTTTTAATGACAAAGGCAAATGTGAAAGCAGCTTTACATGAAGCCAAAAAAAAAGATTTCTATTGTCTTTTCTAAGAATGTTTAACCTCAACGGTCTTTCATAGATGAGCTTCCTGACACAAATACAGTAAACTTCCTGTTTTGTTCAGATATTTGTCCCAACATTATTTCATAACTTTGAAATGTTGTTTCTTTTGTGTTTTCAGCTTTCCCAAATAAATTATATGATAATTTTACTCTTTTTATTTGATGGTGTTATTGTTTTATGAAAACTAATATTGCAGACATAAGTTATTCTTTGTTCTTGTTTCAGTTATTAAGCAGCTCACATGAGAGACAACCTTTTGTTTGTCGTGTGGGAGGGTGAGCTGCCAACACCTCCTCATGAACAAGTGGATGCTTTTAGTCACGTAATGGTTAGAATGAGGTGGTAAAAATCAATGCAATGGAGTGCCCTCGCATTTCTCATGATACAAACTCGTGATTGGGCTATTGTTTGTCTGCTACGCGATAGACGTAACCCATTTCTGTCAATCAAATTTACAGGTCACAGGCAGCAAACGCTCCTTCGACAGAAAAACAACATCAATCAGCCTTGAACCCCGAATGTGCTGACATTAAAATAACACAATTTACACCTGAAGCTAAAATGTATCTATGCTGGAACATAACGGGTACTATAATGTAGACAAAAGATGAGAAGAAGCCAGATTCACACATTTCTATCTCTTTATGAGCAAAGTGAATAAAACGCCACCTAAAAAGTGGTGAAATTGTGCATTTGCCCACTCTCATAAGTACATGTTTGCATGGATATTTAGACATTTTAGCAGCAGGTAAACAAGCAACAATGTTTCAACTGTCCATCCCATATTACGAAAACAGACCGCACCAATAACAATGTGGCGTTTTTACACCACAGCGTTCCAGTGCCTGGCCTTATATTACAGCTTCTACACTGATGAAGTTACAGTTGGTTGGGCATAATAACCCTGGGCTTGTGCTGTGATTTCTAAAAAAAATTCCTCACTCTGGATTCATGGAGAAACACTTTGAGCACATTTACCTTCAGGGCGAGCAGCCGAATTAGCAGGCTGGTATAGATTTGATTCAGCTTATGCGCTGATGTCTTACACAAGGCAACAAACAGGTCAATCTATAACTCAGTGAGACTCGAGAGTGTTTCTGTGCAGCTCTCTTTCCTTCAGATTGCCAGGGGAGTGAAGACAAATGCTTGCCAGACTATTGCTGCTGTAACTGCTTTATCGCAGACTCACTAAATCAGAGCCGCATAAAAAAAAAAAAAAAGCATCACCAAAGAAACATCACATATCACTCCTACAGATTGGAACACTAAGAGAACAGCATATGGACTCGCGTTGGAGAAAAAGCTTGTGCGTATGGCAACAAGTCGCTGTCTAAACAGGTGACCTACTGACCTGGTTTTTGTCTGTGAATCACTTCAATTTGTTCCTGACAGTGTGTCGCTTTTAGCATACTGGAGCTCTGTATACTTTGGCAATGTGTGTGTGATAGCAGACAGCATGGACACATGAACTTTGCCTTAAAAGATCTCTTTCTCGATGGCTGTGATTGTTCTGTCCGACAGTTTGAACTTGGCTAATCTTCTAGCCATATTGCATTTTATAGTAATGAGGACAGTCTTATTTGGAGGCCACTTCAAAAAGCAGCTGTACAATCACAGTTATGATGATCGCAAATTATTTTCACTGTCGTCATTTGATTTGACTTGTGTGGTGGAGAGCTCTGGCTCACGGCCATTATTGCTGTATCTGCTGTTTTGGCAGTGTAAGATTTGTTTTGTCTCTTGTGCCATCAGACAGAGTAACAAAAACAGAACGATCCAGCTCCTGACATTTGTTTGTATTACTATGCTGAAGCAGTTTATATCATTCCCTTCTCCACTTGGTCACACAAACAGTTTTTGATTTAAAAAAAAAACATGATAGCGTACAATGACGCGTTAAATATCTTAAAGTGATAGCTTATGTTGAAAACTGCTTTGGCAGAAAGAGTAAACGAATAGAAATTCCACAGACTTTGCTGACAGTCAGTCCAATTTGAACACTCAGCCCATATCAAATCTAAAATATTGTGTGTTCTGAAACACATTTACCTGACATGATGTGTGTGACAATGTGAAAATAACTTCATGTTTTTCACAGTATACGTTAATATGTGCCTATGGTTTACAAATGAATGTGTGCCTGTATGTGCGTGTGTGCAGCTGACACAGTACTCCACTGGACAAAATGTAGGCCAATATCTTCCTGAGTGCTCCTACACACTCTCTGTGGAACTTGAATGCAATTCTGTTCACCACCAGGTACGATCCCCCTCGATTTACGTCACACGGCCGTGAAAAACGAAATGCAGTGTTTCCTGTGCAGCATTGCTCTTTTCCAGTGTAAGTAGCTAGCACTAGCTCCAAAAGTCGGCATAAATTATAACATAATATATTGAAATATATTTCTAGCTTTTTCCCTGATGGTCTGAATAAGTTGCCAAATTTGTCGCTAGTAGTAGAGTCTGAGGAAAACGGAAAGTGATCCGGTTGTTAATCAATAACACCACTAGGATTTGATTTTTTTTTTTCGCTCAAAGACTGGAAGCTGGGGAAACAGCTAGCCTAGCTGCAAGGTATAGTGAAATAACTACAAAGATGTCTTATAACACATGTTGAAAATAGAAAATGAGACATGGTTTAACAAACGCTTAGCTACAGTGCTACTGTATGTCTGTTTAATTATTTGTGGGCAGTAGATTAAAAGGAGAATGACATGCATACTAAGGACCCCAGCCAGGCGACAAAGGGACGTTGAGGTTCATGATTGCCGCCTTGACCCCTGGCCCACCACCACCGGGGAGGTTTTTTAAAATGTATTTCATGCTCTGTATTCAGCAGTGGTCTGATCCCCCGGTGCTGTGTGCAAGTTCTCACTAAACCGTTGTCTTTTACCAAAGCCTCTGACTCACCTTTACACGGTGAATAGAAGTGTTTCAATCACTACCACAAAGCTGCTGAACGCTTGTCATTTCCTGACAACTCAAAAGTCTGCTAACAATGGGCAATCTCAAGGTGAGCGAGCATCAGCAATGGCAAACAATGAATGCTGCTGCTCACACATGAAAAACGTTCACGTGCCTGTGGATCCTGTGGCTTCAAGAGTCCAGGAAGTAAAAACTTGCTATAGTAGAGATCTGACTTAAATAACCCGCAAACATGTTATAGCCACTTTTTAAGCCTATAGAGCAGAGGTCTTCAACAGGGGGTCCGCGGCGGTACTGCAGGGGGGGTCGCGAAGTGTATGGTTATTTAGACATTTTTTTATATTTTACATTTTTTGAAACCAATTCTTTTTCCACAAATGTACATGAATATATGAACCTGTGTATTAATTGAATAGCTTAGTATTTAATGCACAATAACAGGGTAGCTATGTATATGGCACTAGGCCCAGTTTAATATAAAACACAATTTTATACAATATATATAGTAGGGGGTCCCTGCTCCATCTCTCCATCAGTTTGGGGGTCCTTGGCCTGAAAAGTGTTGAAGACCCCTACTATAGAGGGTTGGTATTGTGTACTCAAAATGTTTCATTCAGTATCACTTTAAACATAATAAAAGCTTCACACCAGAACAACAGTACAGACAATTTAGTTTATGCAAATATGCAGTTGCTACTGTAATTAAAGGACATCTTCTTCTATCTCTCTTTTTTTCATTATGCTCCTACAGCGAAACTTGTGCAAATGCATAACAAGACATAAATTAACATGCACTCACACACACCACCACCATCTGGGGTCCTCAGAGATTTCTGTGTTTTCAAGCACTCAGTGTCAAAACAGCTGTAATTTATAAACAAGAGAGAAGATTATGGTGACAGCAGAGGGTCCTTTTGTAAATCACCAACAGATGAATACATCAGCCTAAATGAAATGACTCGAAATTGGGCCACTGAGTGTCAACATAATTTATGCGGCTCATTAGTTTAAGTAAACTGCAGGTCTGAATCACGTGTATAATTTTAAAATGCATCTTATACACACTGACTTGATGCTCTTATCCGAGCTGACATTCAATGACGGCAACAATGGAATAACCTGTAATCTGTATATGAACAATATTACTAACAACTGATGAGAGTGGTATTGATCCTTTCATTAAACTCTCTGCAAAACGCAAACAAGTGAATTTCCCAAAATGTCGAAATATTCCTTAAAAAAAAAACCCTGATAACTGGTAAAAATAGGAGCAGTCTATACATCTCTATTGTTGAAATCTCTATCTAGCGGAAATTAGGCTAATAAAAAGTTAATTGCATTTATTATATTTTAACAGATAGATTTTTTTATACATTCTTATCCTCCATTCACTTTTGTGTGCATTATTCTCCCATATTTGACAGTTTGTCTCTAAACTGCACTAGCTGAACAGTACTGACAGTACTCTTTTAGCGCTTAATGATAATCTTTCTTAGACATCATGCACTTACAGGCAGGGGTGCAACCACATGGTGAAATTATATACACGTATGGTATCAACCTGTACTGTCGAGTCAGTTTAAGTACATTACAGTATGTACATGTAACATGGATATTTTTTACAGACTATAGCTGAAAGTCTGAATGGTTTCCTCGTATTGAACACAGTATTGAATAAAGCCACTGTGAAATAACGTGTTACCAAAAAGCCTCAAAAAGGATTATGTACATATAGTATATTTAAAGTATAGCAACAGGAAGTACGACCCTTGAGACATGTAATCCCATTGTAGTCATATGTGCTGTATGTTCAGGTCTTAATCATGTCAAATGACACCAGAAAAACCATGTGAGATCAGGCGGGTGCAGAAGATGGATTTGGGAGGTGCGTCACAAACCACAGGGAACACGGCGTCTCACAATGAGCAGACAGTGAGATATATGAACAGACTGTCTCAAGAGCTACACCAAGACACATTACAGCCATTTATTTACAAGATATGGAATCACAATGCCTTCTGGGAGGATGCAAACTGTGAAAACTGGCCAGGAGGCTGACCCACATAATATATGGCTCTATTTAGCAAAAATGAGGTCTCTGTGTCGCCCTACTTCAAAGCCCACAGGGAGAAATGTTCACGTTAACGTCTAATCTGGTATTGAACTACAGAAATCTGATTTAAAATTTGAGGCGGCAAACTTTTCCTGAGATGGGGTGAGTTTGATTGAATGTGTCCCAAGTGCAGCGGAGTTCAATGATTTGATGTAACTATTGGGTAAAAGAAGTCATTTCTTATGGAAGTAACTTGAGTTAATTTGTTCCTTTGAATTATTAACACACAGCAACCATTTATTTTTGCTTTGGGAAATTATGTTTCAGGTTGTTGTGGCAACTCCAGTAAATCAAGTCTAGTGTGCTAATGTAGCATCAATCTGACCTAATTCCCTTATATTAATATTGTTCATTTATTGCACTATTATTATTTAGTACACACTCTGTCATACAGCTTTTTGGACAATCTTTTAGCGATGGAGCATCAGCATCAGTGGTTCATGGTTCAGTGGTTATAATGGTTCATGTAGGTTCCCCAGCGCACCTCTGTGATTGTTAGTATCTGTAAGAATCCATATCATTTTTTATTTTAAACGCATAAATTGTCTGGAGAGTGTTTGATGCGACCTCCCACCTGTGTACTGTGCACCAAAAATAACACACAGACGGAAAAAATCAATTTCAAGGTCAGGATACCGAATAAAACCAAAAATCCTCGTTTCTGCTTAGATTCCCCACAAGCTTCTTGAAATAGCAGAGCCTTTTCTGCCGAATCTTATTGTATAGCCATTCGCTACTGTATAAAAAAAGTGGTCAGTTCCTTGTCGTATTTGTCTCATTGAACTCCTAGTTTATTCTTTGCTTGCCAGTTTTTGGCTGCCAGGTTCACACATGCTACTTTGTGTGAATGCATTTCAAAATACACAGTTGGGCTTTGACGCTTTAGCTTTTAAACACAACGTTGTGTAATCTTTGACGTCCCTAAAATGTATTTTTGAAGTGAACTAGCGATTCATAAATCGAGAGCACCAAATAAAACACGTCTGGGTAAAAACTAAAATAAAAGTGCTTGTTTTCCTTTCAATAGCTTTCACACACTGAACATAATTGATTAGTTGACCTACTTCTTGTACCTTTGTTCAACTCTGTTAAGTACTGTCGGTAAGGCCTGAAGTCAGAGAGGATGTAATTGAGCAGAAAATTTATCTCCTATTGGGTTTATTGGAGATTGATCATTAAAATAATCAATTGAGATCACAGCAGTCAGCAGACTTCTGTGAAGTCAACACCTTTGATTGGAAGACACTACAGGGACTAAAAACAGGAGTCAATAAAACTTATTTTAATCTTGACTGACATGACCTGTACAACTCTAACAGGACATGAAGGTGTGACCCACGTGTTGGTCGGTAGAGCTGATTGGATGAGGAGAGCTGAAACGTCTTTAAAACCAAACAGCAAATCCAGTTAGTTACTCTTGGAAGAGTGAGAACTATCATAGATTATTCTTTTATGATCATTAATCTGATGCGTTAGTGCTGTGAAATGACACACATGCCCAGTGATTTTGCTCCATGATGATAGCTCCGCTCCTTAATGTGCTGGTTACCTGAATGGACGTAAATATTGACCTCATATTGTGGTATTTGTTGGTGATATGACAGCTGATGCTAATAGAGTGCTGCAAGAACAAGTTTAAGAGGTTTTAACGTTTTCTTCTACAACATGGTAAATGGAATGGACTTTATTTATATAGCGCTTTTCCAATCTTTGCGATCACTCAAAGCGCTTTACAACACATCAGCATTCACACACATTCATACAGTCAGAGGCTGCCATGCAAGGTGCCACATGCTCATCAGAGATAACCATTCACACACACTCACACGCCGTTGGCCATCGGGAGCAATTTGGGGTTCAGTATCTTGCTCAAGGACACTTTCACATGCTGACTGTAGAGGCTGGGGATCGAACCACCAACCCTGCGACTAGTGGACGACCGCTCCACCTGAGTATACAGAGCAGGGACACACCGGCAGCGACTGCTCTGTCCTCCCCACGGCTTCCTACCAAAAGTTTACAGATTGCCTCCCCATTAACGTTATCAGGTTCCCTATTAGTATAATTGGTTTTAAATCTGAAATATTAGAATTGTAATATTGTATTGTAATTATAATAGCCAAATAGGTCTGTGCTTTTGATTAAAGTTTTTTCAGAACAACAGTGTGGGCGGTGTGCAAGCAATGTAATCGGTGTATGCCTGAACACCGCGTAACACCGGTAACACTGACTGCCGCGGCAAACCCATTTATGCTTTTAAAAAAATCATAAAAGTGGTGTTCATTTGGGAAGATTATCTTGCTAAACAAAACGTGTATCATCATTTTTTGTTTCCCACAGAGTCTATTTTGCCTTTATCCAAAATCCAGTAGAAAAATTACATTTTGTCTTTTTGTCGAATGAATCAGCGCGATGCTAACTTCCGGGTTGGCCTACAAAAATAAGTAATCTCTGCCACACTCTATTGAGGACAAACAGATTAGTTCTGGTGAGATCATAAGATGACATTTATAGCAACTCGTAGGAAGAGATGGCCAGCAGGTGTGTGTGTGTGTGTCGGAAGTTTCAATGTCACACTGAAGGAAGGCGGTGCTTACAAAACATCTTTAGAGTGCCTGTACTGATTATACTGTGACCCATTTCTTTCGGTCATTACACAGATACAATGGAGCTATTACATACATGCCTACGCAGTCCTGCACTCATTCTCCACACATACATGCACATTTGTATATATATATAACCCCATAGCTTTTATCTTACACAAGCTGGTTGATAGAAATAGCCCAGAGTCTGAAAGGAAAAGGTTATGGTAACGAAGCCCTTATTCATCGGACCATTATGTGCCCTGTGCAGACCACATAACTAGGTCAGTGTTATACAGTTCATGCAACAGGCTATAGAGTAGCTCCAGTCATGAACAACAGCTAGTCAAGCCATGCGGCTGCATATATTACTAAAATGACACACATAACAGGAGGCAGGTACTGAGTTCACAGTTGGGAGACCTTTTTTGAGAGGTTCCTCAGAGATCTGCCATTTAATCAATCCAGGAACTGTATTTTCTTCCACATTTTTCTCCACCATAGCCTGCAGGACGACATAATGAACAGATGGAGGCTGTCAGTCAAGCAGAGGCATTGAGTTCAAGCCTTATGACAGTGAGCAGCTGCCCTACTGAAAGCACTGAACTCCCATTCGTTCAAGCAGTGCTGGTCTGTATTTGACCCATTACCTTTTACTTTCATTTGGAGAAGGGCAAGCAAAAAGACCACCATGAATCAATAAAATACACATCAAGGGGCATAACGATCGTATCGATTCAATGATCCACAATCCAATATCATCAATGGATAGTGAAAACATAAGATACATATTTTCTTTAGGAGACATGCCTTTATTTTGAAATTCTCATGGTACGTCTGTGTCACCACCTTCCTACAGAGCCCAATAATAAAATTGTGAGATCATATTTTAGTTGCTTTTTGTGAATTGATATAAATGTAACTGATTTTTAAAAATATGCATATGATATCGTCTCATATTCAGTCGCAGGCCACTGAATTAAATGAAAATATAAAATGGACTGCCATATAATTTGGTACCTGCATTCATGGTCCCCAGAGGATCCTATTGTCTTTGGTGACTCCATGACTTTTAATCTAGAGCTACTAATTAAAAATGTTCCTCAACTCTTCATGACAGGACACCTCTAAAACTGTCTAAGTTTCCCTGCAGCCTTAGCTGCACTTTGAAATGAATGCTAAACTAGCATGCTAATGTGCTAAAATCAACATTGCAACATACTAACATCCTACACATAAGCAAGATATATTAATGTCCAAAAGCTAAGCATGTTACATATGCATGGTAACTTGGTAATGGTACTTCAACATATTCATCTACAACAGTTGTTAGCATGCCTAAGAGGGCATTATATTATATCATTACCTTTTAGCTCAAAGAACAGCTGAGCCAAAGACATCCTAGACTGATAGTTACGCCAAATCAGACAATGTGGAGTCTGACATATCCAAAAATGACCTTTGTACACTTGATTATTCTCTTTTTCTCCAATGTCCTGTTCTGCTATGTAATGAGAATTATATCCTTAAGGGGCTGCTAGCATAACCACTAACCCTAGCTAATATAAAGACACAGTGAATATCAATCATACAATCCATAAATCAATTATCAACTCCTGGACTAGATGCTTGGTACAAACACTCAGCATTGTCATAGCAACAAGCACACTAACTTCTCAACAAGCCCAGTCTCTATTGTTGGGAGCATCATTACTAGCCAGCACCAAAAAACTGCATTCCCCGCAGGCAGTCTTTGTGTCCACGGCTCTGTCCTCATTCTTCGGCCAAGATGGCTCTGCCAAAGCAGTGGTGGTGACTCACTGGCATATGACACAGAAGTCAAATAGTCAAAGCCTTCTGATGCACATCATATTCTCAGACTTCACTGACAGGGAGGCATCTTAATCTCAAGTTCCTTATATTACAGTATATAGTTCAACATAGAAAATATGAAAGTGATAGTGATGGGTGGACAGGATGGCTTGTGATGAACAAGTGGCAATTGAATGAGGAATTATTCATTAACCCTGCCTTCAACTTCAACTTCAACTTTTCAATACAGACAGCACTTACCTAAAGTGTAAACCCATGCAAACCTCATAGTAAACTCTCATTCATCACAACTGAGGTCGGGGGGTCGGCCTTGACGTGTCGTCAATGAACAGTACTGGAAATTGCTTTGACATTTGCTGTAAGTTGCTCCAGCTAGATTTTATAACATTTACTCTGGGTTTTTTTTCTTTTCTTTTTGTAAGTTTGGAGTGCACTGGTTGACTACTGTATATGTAGTAAATATTAAGATATTTGCGTTTGTAAATGAATATGTTAAGCAGAGTGCTCAGTGCAAGTATTGTTAAGAGGATTTGCTGAACTTGAAAAGTCATTATGAAAATATTGAACTTTCATGAAGCACACAATTAATGTGGCAGGGATGAAAAATGTAAAAGCTTAGCAGTATTTGGAAAATTTGTTATTTTAAAGCTGCATAATATATTCCTTAGCCACTTTGGGGAAGCAGAACATATTATCATAATGTTGTTGTGGCGAACTTGTTAGCAAACAGTTGCGGAGCAACATTAGCATTTAGTTCATGTTTCTGGCCACCTGAAGAATGTACGGTCCAATATGCACTCTCCCTCTAACACTGTAATCTTCACAAACTGCTGAGGGAAATATGTGGCTCCTTAACAATATGAACGTGGTTTATATTTGCCTGTTCAGGCACAATATTCGCAGTATTTTTACATACCTCCGCTGTCACTGCGGGGAAAAATATCTTTCATTTGCTTCGTGTGTGTTGACATGAAAAGTGACCGCACAGGCGGCGTCTTTGTTCATCGTTATTCCATGCCCTTAGAAATGCATGATCTAAAACCTTGTCCTGTATATTAATTATTGCTCATCCCAAAACAATCTCGGGGCATCTGTGGGGTTACACAGAAATGTAGGTCATGTTACTCATGAGTTTGATGTGATATCACAACAGCATTTAAAACATTTTTTAAAACTTTCCCTTTATGAGGAAAGGACATTTATGAATATCAGAGATGGAACAGAAAGGCCATACATTACATCAAATCTGTGAATGATGAAGGGAGAAGAAAGAAAATGGGAAAAAAATGAGGAGGGGGATGTGTGTTAATTCTCCTGGCAGGCAGGCAGAGGAGCGTTTTGTTGACGTGGCTGGTAAAGTGTTAGACCTCCACGAGTTTGACCCACATTCAGTCTCCAAACAACCCACAGGTGCTCCTACTGTTCCAATCTCACACATCTTTCTCTCTTTGTGTTTATTATTTCTTTTAACAAAATGAGCCTGCTGTATGAAAAGAAGCATGACTAATGAAAATGAATCCTTTCCCACAGGTGAAGGTGCTTCGGAAAGCAACGAGGTGCCGGGCAAAATACTGACACTGCTTTAAATACTCAGCTCCTTCAACCATGAAACATCTGCTCTGGGAATATTTTTGGAGCAATGGATCATTTGTTCAATTTAAATTCAGCCTTCCTTTCTGCCAGCAAACGGCAAAGCCCCACGTGGACAAGGCTACCTGTTTGAACTCCAGTGCACCCAAAGGGGCTTTTATTGTAACTTGTTTTGACACAGGTGACCTTGGTGCATGAGGAATTCAGACCACATGCTGTTCGCATTTTAAGGTAACAGTGTCCTTGTGTGTGTCTACTGAAAATCTGCCCAAGTTCGTCTCCTGAGCTTTTATTGCTCTGCTGGTATGTGTGTTAAGTGTGTGCCTCAAATCCTAATATTAATGTAACCTGACATGCACGTGGCATAACAGTTTGCTACAATCTCAAGCAAAACACAGACTTGCTTTATATCTGCGGTCACGTTCCAGCTGTCCGTCCATCGACAACTGTTGCTTTCCTCCACATATGTGTGGATCACAGTGACTAATATACTGATGGTAATTTAATACAATTCCTGAGGCAAACTGTAGCTGACCAACTGCCGAGCACTGCAGTTAGAGTTTGTTGAATTAATCAGCTTTGCATAACAGCACTATTTGTCTATTTTAAGACATGTTGTTATCTTAGCCAGGCCATTTTCAGTGTCAATAGTTCAATAGTTTTTACACTGTGATTTTTTTATTTTTATTGTGCTTCAGTCCCCCTGTTGTGATTGGATAACACACTAAACCATAAAACTTTCTTCCTATTCAGCCTGCCTTTAGAATATCTTCTACAGAAACTGAAAAAGAATAGGAAACAACCAACACAAATATAATTAAGGCCCTAGCACCAGAATTTGGCCCAATGAAATTAATCTGCACATCTTTTCGATGTATAGGGACTCTCAAGGTAGGTGGACTACTTTAGCTGGGGAGCTAACTGCTAACATGCTAGCCAGCCAAGAACATGCTAAGACTACTAAGTCACGATCGCTCTCCAAGTTGCTTTCTGTCTTTTCTGTACTGCCGTTTACCCCCCCCCCCCACCTACCACTGATGCTGCCTAATGGACGTTTTACATTTTACAGTTGGTATAATGTGCTATGGGTGAAAACCTACACAAAGTGATACATGGATATCAACAGCTGTTCTACGTTCCACCTTCCATCTTTCTAAAAATCTTCAAATCTGTTCATATCAATTGATATTACAGTCAGTGGAGTATGAACATGGTTTTCTATGTTAATGTGTGTTCTGCAGAATTCAGGGTTAATAAACATATTTCTTCACATTGAATACACCACCAGCTGTCAGCAGTGAATTAAAAGGTGTGGGTGGTGATACTGAAAATATATTATCGCGCATTCTGCCCTTCTTTGTGTCGCATGTTCTCTCTACTCTCGTTGTGTCTGTGGCGTGTATTGAATTTTAGGCTTAACAGACCAATCTTTCTGTCGGTTTGTTTAAATATGCTAATTTTTGTCAAGTAAGCTTTGTGCATGCATGTACTTTAGGGTGACTCAAATAACCAGTCCTTGTCATTTAAGTCTGCAGGATCTGATATTTTGTTTAGCTAAGTAAGCATAGACCACACATGGGGTGTTTCTCAAATGGATGCTTTCTTGATAAGACGGGTCTTTCCAAGTTAGGTCATCCCTAGCATTTTGAGAACACACATTGGAAAACTACTAGCGAGTGTGCTGGTGGGTGGAAGAAGTTATAAATTGGACTTTTTGAATTTTTTATATTAATTTCGCTAAAAAAAACACATTCAAAATAGCAATATTGATAGACAGATATGGCGGACTGCTGAGGTGAAATAACTGAATCGTGCGCATAGGATTGTGGTTCATTTAGGAGAGCGGAGGATACACATGCGCATCCTTGAAAATCCAGTGAACGGATCCTCGACATTGGAATGGGCCGGATACAATGACGTAGCATCAGAATCAGGATCAGAATCAGAAAACCTTTATTCGTCCCACAGCGGGGAAATTTACAGCGCTACAACAGCAAAGGGACAGTGCAGATAAAAAGTTAAGTACAAATGGATAAGTACAAAATATAAGTACAAAAAACACAACAACCGTGGTAAGTAAGTGGCAGGTTGACATAATACATTAAGTGAACATGTGAGAATAATACTCTAGCAGCCAGTAGTAACAATAATACATAGTAAAAAGACATATATTCCACATACGTATTGCACGTGATTGTATTGCACAGTAACAAATATGAGTAACAAACATCCATGAAATATAGCCATTTAAAGATCCTTCCTTCATATTGAGAAACACACAGAGACTACACATACACTTATATACATTACCACACAATCCAACTGGTGTTGCTTTAAGAAAATGTATAATTTAAACAAGACTGTGAGTGATTGGTCACCAGTCTTTCACAGAGCCAACCCACGAATAGGCCCACAAACTAAAAACCGCAGGACTGGAGATCAATTAGTGCAGTACTTGTGATTTCGGGTAAGTTGTTTACATTGATTTAAACTATACTATTAACTATTGGGTAGTGTACAGTTCATGGTTCGTGTTAAGCTAACCTTAAAACTCATTCTAATGATTTGACTTTATGAAAGTCTTTGATGCATCGAAAGACTCAAACTACATCTCACAGGGATAGTAATACAACCACCCCCATGGTAGTGCCATTTCCTCCGTCTGCCCCAGAGAGGCTGCCAGTTCAGCCCTGGCACACCACCGCGCCCAGCAGCCTGGACCAACCACTCATCTCTGCTGAGACTTCTGCTGGACGGACACTGGCCACAGAAACTCTGACTTACTATGACTGATACACGTACAGTGCACACTGTCCTATTTATACCATGTGGGCTAATACGTACGCACGCACGCATTTCAATTAACTGGGCTTCAAGGATGTAGAGTGCCAGTGGTTGCCACAAGACGATCTGATCCCCTATGTCTTTCATCATTCATCATCATTTCATCATTCATTTTAAATGTCAATATATATAGCAGATCTCACAGCACAGCTGCTGTCATTAACCTGTACGTTTGTTCATTCATTTCTATGAAGAAATCTCAACATCTTTGTCCAGCACACATGTGAAAAAATGCATGTATACACTTGCCCTCAGATGCACACACAAAGTACACAGCTGCTCCACAAACCAACAGATGTACAAATGCACAGGCTTGCATAAATGCAAAACACACATACACATTCTGATCCACCACCATGTATCCAACACAGTCAGGCTGCAGCTAATAAGGTAATGGTATTTGGCCCTTCTTGGAATAGTAAATAGATGCTGCTGTGTTTCCAGTTAACTGAGTGACGTAACTTTGGTCATGGCTCATTATTTATGGTTATAACTCCAGGGGATGTTTGATTTATCAATGCCAGCTTGATCACAGCTGCTATCGCTCCAGTCCATGCCGGCTCAGTAGTTTGGGCTACAGGCCTTCGTATCAGAAGGCGACAGAACATCATGTTTGTTGTTGTATGTTTGGTCATTTGTCATATTCACTTAGCCTACCCACAAAGTGTTCCTTGCTCATTGTGGTTTGGCAAGGCTGAGTAGCCATTTTATTTTTAACTTTGCATCATTCAAAGAAGTCTGTACTCTGAAGATTGACAATCCTTCCTCTAAAGCAACACAACACATTAATCCTCCACATTAATAAACATGATAGTACCAAACATCCCAGTCTTTTGGCTAGCACTGTTCTTGCTTTATATTTCACACCTCGAAATTCATAGAGGCTCTCACATTCCAGATTTTCTTTCCTTATCGACTGTAATCAGTTTCAGATCTATGTTGAGGCTGCAAATAAGGTTGCGCATTTGAAGATCCTTGCTTTTCTTTTTTTGAACATCAGCTCGGTAAGTGGTTAATCAAGAGGTTTGTAAAGCAGACGGAGAGATTTAAAAGAGAAAACCTTCAGACATGGTTAAAAGGAAAATGTTACATTAAGAAACTGATATCAGTAGAAATGTCTGAACAGACGTTATATGTCCTAGTTTCTGTATCTGTAAACTAAGGTCATTTACAACAGCAAAAACAGACAGAGAGACATACAGATGTCCCATGCAGTGCCAATATTTCCACACCATGGAACTGAGCCAGAGGGATGTACAGCACAGAGACACACAGTATACTCTGCTGTACATTGTGTTCTGTTCACACGGTGCAGAAAATAGTCTACACAGATCCTATTGGCTGCCTACAGGAGGCACTGCTGTACTTTGACAGGAGCATTATTGCTGCTCATGAAATGAGACAATCCATTACCACGCACACAGCCCAGCTCTTCCAAACAGTAACATCACGTCCATGCAGAGCGCCATATAATTGCTGTTTTGTCTGGTGGTTAGTACTGACAAAGAGGACTTCATAAAGTGCATGCTATGCAGACGGGACCCCCGACCTCCAGCCGTGCAGATACAAGAGTGTTGCGGCACAAAAGTTGTTGGGAGAGATTTCTCTTGGCCTGTCACTTCTTTGTCAGCATTAGCGATTTCTTCAGGTCGATTTTCCCCTGTTAGAACAACACCGTCTTCTTGTTTTATGTTGTTGGATTCTCCCTTTGTGCCTCATAACAATGCATTTGTTTTCAGATATAAAATTTACCTTGTGGAAAATGTCTGTAAAATGAAGTGCAAAGCCTTCAGTGGTGTCCTTGTAACTATACGTCTCAAATAAAGTGGTAACGGTTTATTTTTTTCTTCACCTGAATGGGTTTCAGAGTGGTGTCACTGTGAGATAGAAAACAAACTGGAATGACATGAAATGTATGGGAAAATCAAGGTTTTTTGTGTCATAAACTGCACAAATGACAACGTTGTCACGTAGCTAGCTAGCTATCGCCAAATTGGTGGTTTTTGACTTAAATAATAATCCTTATTATTATTATTTAATACACCATGGTTAAACCTGCACGGCAGAACTGTGAAAAACTGTTTCGAGAATGTGTGTGTTTGTGTGTTAAACATGTTTAACTATACCCTTATGGTACAGGTGCAAAGGCGTACACACATTATATTTAATATAGTAATTAATAATTATTTTTAGTAATTACTTACAATTACAATGATCTGTATTTCAGTCAAAGTCAGTCCAATAGCAGGTTAATGCATGAATTTGAACTTATTTTTGTCATTCTGTAGTTGGCCATACTTCAACAATCTTTCTATGGTTGATTTGCTTCTGAATGTTACTGTATTGAACAGTTGACCTGCCGTAGGAGTGTTAATGGCCATAAAATATACCACAGCATTATCATTTCTGTATTTCTCTGTTGTACCTTCTCTTTTGACAAACATTCCGCTCTCTCACCTGTCCCTATTATTATTCATCTAATCATCCGTTTACCTTTGTTTGGCCGTCTGTTCTTTCATGTGTCATCAAGTTGTACCCCTCGCTCCTAACACACTGACATACATTTATGAAAGGGTGACCTACATTTGAAACTCTGGGCTTCCATCAAGCACTAAAGCACCCTCCCTCTGTCCTCCCCTCGAGTTCTCTTTTTCTCGCTCTCTCTCATTGTTGCCGATATTTAGTTGTCCTTTGATTTTCCTCTGCAGCTTACTCAATTTTTCTTCTGAGTGTTTGCTGTATTCTTTTTCCTTTCCTGGCTTTCATCGTTGCTGTATGCGAGCGTCCATGTACATGTATACTGCATATGCTTTATTTTAATTCATATGTTTCCATCCAATCCCCATGTCAATTTTGACAGATTAAACATGCATACTACATGATTAAAGATATTTTCTAGTGGTGGAAGAAGAACTCAAGTCCTTTACTTAAATTGTAGTATTAGTCCCAAAATGGACATTTATCATATTGGCCCAAATATATTTCCCCTTGAAATTATTATAAAAAAGTGTGATTGTAATACATTCAACATTTTGATAAATTAGGAAAAACTGTGAAACACTCAGTGCTGTTAAGGAGATTCTTTACACATCACACGTCAGTCTATAAAAAAATGTTGTTGGGGGGGGGTTGAAAGTCACCTCTGTCCGAATTACCCAAAGCAATCACTTTAACAGATAGATAAAGCCAACAATGTCAAGTATTCCGTGTCTGAAAGGTATATCGAGACCCTCAACTGAGTGCAGTGTATATACCATTTCACAAATGGCATTCATCATCAAAGCGTTGTAGCTTTATGAGGTAAATAAATCAATTGAGAAGTAGGGTCATTTTCTTATAGACTTCTATACAACTGGACTTCCTTTTGCAACCAGAGGAGTCGCCCCCTGCTGGCCATTTGAAAGAATGCAGGTTTAAGACACTTCTGCATTGGCTTCACAAATGGAGACTCTAGATTGTTTGTGAAAATAAATGTCTCCCTACTTTCTTTTCAGAGCATGCTGGGCTATGCTCCAGCCTTTCTCCACTTCTATGAAAAGTTTTTTAAAAAAGTTAAATAAAAGAACAACTAAAGGGAATTAAAATATTTCCTTGATGGGAGATTTTTCCACCGTATAATCTCCCGCTCATGTTTATTTACAGCACTACCGTGATATTAACTCACAGAACTGTCAGGCACCTGTGAACATACTGCTTAATCAAGAAAGAAAATGAGCCTCTATCATCACATGCTCCACACATGCACTGAATGTGATGAGAAACAAGGGAAAGGGAGAAAATAGATTTTACAACTCCACCTCCTCCTGTATGTTTCTCCTGACAGCAACTTCTTACAAATAGCAGTTTATGATGTTGAAAGAAGTCTTCTGCTGCATCTGTCCTTCCTTACTCTTTTATGCATCTTATACACCATCTATATGCTTATTTCAGTGAATCTGTCTTTTTTCCCCCCCCCCCCATCTCCTGAAATCTGTTGCTTTCCCATAAATCTCTTCATCACTGTATCTCTTTGGTTTTCCCTTTGCTTTTCTTGCTCCTCTCTGTATTTCCTTCTTGGTCTTTTCTCTTGCTTCCCATCTCTATATCTTTTTTCTCTCTGTCTTTGTTTGCTTCCCTTTTTATCACTTTCTCTCTCCGGGGGCACTGAATGACTGCTGACTGATGGCTCTCTGTGCAGCAGGTGATCAACCAGCCTTCAGCCCTTAGCACCAGGATGCCACAACAGGCGGCCAGGACATGTTTGTGGGTTGTGGGGGCCAAACCCTCCCAATCCGTAATGCAGGCGCTCACAGAAGCACAAACCCGGCCTCTGCTGAACTATCAGTGTGTCCTTTACACAGGTCATTTTGCTGCTTTGTGAATATTTATTGAGCAATTATCCATCCATGCAGGAATTTCTGATTCTGCATTTTCAACTAATTATCAAGGGTGAGGTAACGAGGACCCAAACGCAGATAATCGAAGGTGAGTTTAAGAAAAAGAGCTTTATTCAAAAGCTTACAAAAAAAAAAACACCAAACACTACAGACAGGTAAAAACTGAAAACACAAACCATGAAAGGAACGAGGGAACACGAGGAAACACGGGGGGGAACCACAGCGATCAAAAACATGGGAGTTTGACGTAGCGGCAAACCGGGAAGAGATGAGGCGAAGGGGTCATGTCACGGAAACAGGATCGAGGAAACCGGAGAATCAGGAACTCAGGAAACGGGAAGACGGGAACGACGCTGGAACTCTCAACATGAATGAACGAAGACGAACTGACAACAAGGGACAAACAACACACAGATACACCAGGAAGTGGGAGGGGATAATGAGACACAAGTGGAGACACTAACCAACAGAGTGGAGGCAGCTGGGGACCGGAAATAGGCGCCTGCGAAAGTAAAAACAAGGGAAAATATTTATTTTAAGACAAAATAATAGTTACATAAACTATTTGATTTTTTTTTGTAATTTATTGACTATTCAAAGATCATGACCTGCATCTAATTCAGATACAGTTTTATTCACACCGAAAATTGTAAAGTGCGCTTTGTATTTGAATTGACCTTTATAAGTGTTGAATACATTAATTCTGACGATTTACTTTATACTCTATCATCCGTTCATTTAAATTCTCTAAAACTCTATAATACACAAATGGTGAAAAAAAAAAAAAAAATTTCACCAACATGAAGCTCCAATTTTATTCTAAATATGCATGTTCAGCAAATCAATTGTGGTGCTGTTATGCAAATGTAAACGATTTCTATTGATATCCTTCATTTTCATATACAATGGAGCCTTGTTTATAAAACCTTGGAAACAGTTTCTTTGCAGCCAGCTGGCCAAAATCTCAGTTTTTTTTTTGTGCTTTTTTGTGAGTTATATTTCACACATGCTTTGCCCTTCATAGACCGGTCCACTTACTCTTGCAAAACAGCACACTCAAAATTGCATGTACCAGTTCAAACAATCATAGAAAAGCTGCCAACAATGCATTTTTGTTTGCCGTATTCTGTCATTATTATGTTACTGTGGCTCTGCTTTCTTCCTCATTAGCCCCTTGGCAGCAGCTCTGCAGTCATTCTGATTTGCCGTTCTTTGCTGCTTGTACTTTTAAATATAACTCGGACATTTACAGTGATACTAGCTTAAAGGGATGCTTCTCTCAGCCCTTCTCTTTTACCCTGCCATGGTTCAATTGTGAATTTTGACACGTCTTATGAGGAGGGCCTCAGTTATGACTCTCTACTTGACCTCCTTGAATTGAAAAGTGTGTCAAAGGTTCACATGAAGTGGAACATTTCTTGTGTCACCAAAGAACATACAGTACGGTTTTCTTTTAAGTCTAACTGGCTCAGAGTAAGAGCTTTCAGTATAGTTTTTCCTTTCCAGTCTATTTCTGAGGTGAATGAGGGAAAATCAAGTATAAGACGAACATATAAAACAGCTTGGCTGTCATTCTCAGGTTTGATGGCATGCTGTTAAATTTTGCATCACTTTATCACCTTCTCTTGTCTCCTGAGGTGATCTGTTCTCATAGCAGTGAGACAATATTCAGTGTTTTTGCTGTCTGGGTGACAGGCTAAAAATACACTGCAAACAGGCAGAACTCATTACTGAACCAGCTGACAAAGTCTTCTGTCCACTATCCTTCACTCAGTAATGACCACCAGCTTTACTTACAGGAACGCACAGGAATCTGTCTCGGGTACTGTGGAATGAGTTTCACAGCACCTGGATGCATTCAAATGATACAGGGACAATATTGACTTCACACCTAATTTGTCTGAGCATTTACACGACTAATATTGAAACTGTACATACGCTTTCTAGTGTAAACCGTGCCTTATTGAAACACTATGAAGTCAGCAGATTAATATCTGAGACGGTAATATGACAGGCGAGATGAATGCGGGTATTAAGTGAGATATGTGTACTCAATTTCTGTTTTGTATGGTCTTAGTGTCCGTCATTCTTCCTTGAAAATTTCAATTTGGTTCTAATCCTGTGAAACAGAGAGAGAGAGAGAGGCGATACAGTGATCTGAGTCCTGGATTCCAGGATTACTGCAGGAGAGAAAAAGAAAGAAAGAAAGAAAATGATCTCTCCTCATCTCCACATATTGTTCAGCTGACACTGATCTCTGCAGTGAGAGAGGAGGGAACACTTTGTGCTCTCGTCTGCAATCTTTTATTTTTCAGGTCAGTCAGTATTGTGCAACACTAGAGGCATGAGTCAGACTTTTATTTTTGCAATTTGAGCTGTATTACTATAATGGAATTGATAACTGACACATATTCCAACAAAATAAAAGCGCGACAAAGCATAACACGGTCCTGTTGTGGTACGGTTACTGCCTGTGTCCTGATATGTCCTTTCACTTTTCTCTGTCAATCAGGTCACTATGGAGGAGGCTTGCAGTAATAGGCTTGTTTTATCACAAACAAACACACAGACTTGTTAAATTACACTTTGCATCAGCCTTTTTATTCAAAAAGGTCACATTAGTATGGTCAATAACCTATGGGAATTTATAGCATAGTAGTCTCGCATATCCTCCACATTCTTGGCTGCACCCACAATCATTCTGCTATAAGGGGAAAAAACGACTTGTTTGTATTTCTTTCAAATTTACCATCTGTGAGTATATTTGCATGTGTGCTTCGTAGTCATCGATTTACAGTTAGTTTCAGAACAAGTTGGTTTGTACCTCTTGGATACAAATTCTACCTGCTAGCAGAAAAAAAAGTAATTGGATTTGACCTGGAAGTGTCATCCTGTCTGTGTCTTTCTGAAGCTTGTTAGACAAATTTTGATAATAGATTCTACACTGCAAAATTGTGTGTGCTCAGTTCTGCGCGCAAGAATCGTTCCCTGCACTCTCTCAAATTGTGACTTTCAGTCTGATAAGAGCTTGAATGTCAAAAGATTGTCATGTATATAACTCTATACAAGGTTGTGTACTTCTAATGAGTGTGTACTGATGACCTGCACATCCATGACGTCCAGACCTCAAGTCTGCAGCTCATTACAGTTATTAGCGGCCACTTCTGCAATTTGTCTCATCACTTCAACTTGCACACAAACCCCCTTCTTGCTCTCTCTTGCTGCCTCTCTGTGTAAATTGAATATGGATGGTTGGGTAGTGCTCTGGCTGACTGACTGCTCCACCTGCCACATCAAATAGTCCCCTCAATTGCTACTGTAACATTTTTCCTGCGTTTCATGTGAGCATAATTATATTTCATAACTGCTCTGGCATTTTGTGCACATTCCTATCGAGTTGGGTTCCCAGGGGGAGATGTGTCGGTGAGCACCGCAGGCATAAAATATAAAGCTCTAAATAAACAAATAATTACAGATATTGTCATATTGTCAGGGGGTATGTCATACCTCAAAGTCCACTTTTCTTTTATATTGATCCCTATTTTCATTATTTTGGTTCTAGTGTTGACTATTCGTGCCTTGTTAAATTGACATAAGTTACAGTAACATGCAGCACGACTGGCTATAAGTCACTGGAATAGACTTGGTTTTGATTTTCCCCCATGGGTCCATGTATTTATCCATGTCGGTCCATATGGCTAAAGTTCGTCATGAAAAGCCAGTTGGGACACAAACCGAAACAGAACATTTGGTCCGGAACTTTTCTTTGTTCCGGACCAAATGAACCGAACCCACCCTATTCCAGGGTGCAAGAAAAAGAGACTTCAGACAATGTGGAACCTCGCATTCGGGAGGAAAACAGTAGACCAGCTCATATGAAGAACGAAGGGAACATGGGATATTCATCCAATTTCTGAGCCGGATGTTCATTCGCTGGATGTCCTGTGGGGCATTGTGGGAGTACGTGGGGACACTGTGGGAGTATCTGGTGCGAGTCCCAATCTGGCACAGGTTCACACTGCACTGCACTTTTGTGAGCTACGTAATCGCAAATTGTCCATCAGAGCTCATGTAGGATTTCCATCCAGTATGTTGTGCCAAAGTTCTGTCCTGAGATATGCGTGTCAGTACTTTATGCTGGGCCTGGGTGTGAGCTCATTATGGTCTCATTGGTTGGCTATTAATATACAGTGATGCCAGGGTGAATGTCAGGTCAAAGGACTGTGTCGGAGAGGTTTCCTAAAGCCGCTCACTGTGGACGTTAATTGGTGCTCCAGTCAGCCAGGGGCAGCTCTCCGGCTGCAGTGTAATTGGGCAAAGTGGAGAGTTGGCCAGACCGGTCACTCCTCTCCTTCTTCTCCTACGTCTGTCTTTGTCATAATTAACTTTGTAATTACTTCACACGGATAATTGTGACTGAGCAATGGAGACGGAGGAGAGAAAGAGTGTGTAAGAGAAACAGAGAGGGAAAAATGGAGGGGGACTTTCAACTCAGCAGGAGAGAAATGTGCCTGCTGCTTCCAAGGTGATAATGAAGTGCAAATGATGGTATGTCGCTGTTCCTCATGTAGCATTAATAATTGGTCCTTTTACATCTCAGCATCTCTCATTCTTTGCATCTCAATTTACTCTAATATGAACACATTATAATGTATGCTATAATCTACGAGGAGAAAGTTTTGGCATGAAACAATTAAAGAATGAGTAAAACATTGTCAGAGTAAGGACAGTAAGTAAGTAAGTAAGTTTTACTTTAACGATTATTATTCATGTGATGCAGGCTGTGCTCATGTTCACATGGATTTGGTGCACAAATCAGTGACAGCTGTGGCTAATTCTGAAAAAAGACGGAACGTATTGACTATGTTTCGCTGCCAAAGTGCTATAATTAAATCATCTCACTCCTCTATCTGACAAACAGACAATATATATATATTATTATACTTCTACTGCTCCTTTTTAAAGTCTAGAAAACGTCAGTTAAAGTCAAAATAGTTTGCCAATTTTCAATTAGTCGACTAATTGATTATTCGAGGGCCAACTATTTTGATAATCGAGTAATCGCTAAAGTAATCTTTCATGCAGAAATGGCAGAATATGCTGTTTTCAGCATCTCAAATATGGAGGTATTCTTCTTTTCTTTGTTTTATATCATATTAAACTGAATATCTTTGGGTTTTTGACGGACAAAACAAGACATTTAAAGACATCTCATTTGACTTTGAAAAACTGGGATGGACATGTTTCACTGTTTTCTGACATTTCATAGAGCAAACGATAATACTAGGAAAATAATCGGCGCATTACTCGATAATGAAAATAATCATTAGTTAAGAACATGCTTAACGTTAAACACCCGTAAGACAGCCTGCCACATGTGTGAACTACAGACTAGAGAAGAATGCACCGGGCGGTGTGAAGTTTTTTGATGGGAGAAACTGGGGTCTTTGACAAAAATTGTTGATAAATGAGCTTTGTCATGCACATTGTGTCTTTCTTTTTTGAGCGTCTACTTATAAATGTTACAAATACAATTCTGTATTGTTGTCCATGTTTAGCTCACTTTAGTTTTGGTTAATCAAATCAGTTGGGGCCCCTCAGATTATTGCATTTCGACTAGCAGACTAGTTGATTGTCTGAGGGGCTGGACACATGGGTGGATAGTGAGAATGAGGTTACTGTAGGTAGATCGAGGACAGGGAATTTAATATGGTAGAACACTAATTTGGTGTGAAAGTAAGGTCAACTCAGATATCATTAAAAGAATAAAAGGGCTGTAAATGTCAACATTTGAATAAAGTCAACATAGAATGCAAAATCCAACACGGTATAGCTGCCATGAAAGAGGATTACTGACTGAGCTATATACGTATATATACACACAGTATACTGTATACGTATGTACACAGCTAAGCATTAAATAAAATACACCAAAGCAAAGATTTGCTGATAGCAGAGATTCTGGTCTTGAGAGACTTTCTCAGTATTCCAAACCAAATCCTACCCAGTTTAAACACGACTAATGCTTTTCTCCGCCTCTCTTTTCCTTTGACACCTTCAAAAATGGAAATCAAACATAACAAAAATCCTTTGATTAACAAGAGTAAATAAGTGCAGTAAATAAGTAAATCCATCCAAAGCAATCATCTATCGATGTCTGCGTCACATCTGACTGAAATGTTGCTAGAGATTAAACTCAGTTGAAAAGCAAAGCTGTTTTTGGACCTTGAAAAAGATGCTTTTAACACTTCAGTTGCGTGTGTGCTGTTGTACTCACACTCACTTAAGTCAGTTTTTGTCAATGCCGTAGATAAGTAAAAGTCAATTTTAATACCACAGCACACCGTGATACCTGCTATTTAATGATGAAGGGCTGTGTAAATTGACTTTTTATCCAGAAACAAGCTGAGCCAAAATCTGTGGCAAACAGCCCCTCCGGGACATTGGTTGTCCACGGAGCAGGTTTTAATGTGAAACTGCTTTATTCACCGGTTTTAATCACTAGGTCCATTTGCTTTGTAGAGGAGGAGACCTCTGCGGATGATTTGGCTCTTGGTAAAAACCTACTGAAAGAATTCTAAGAGAAGCTGACTGCAATGACGGTGGTGCAGTCTCAATGGTGTTTCAAGATCCCGCTATTTCTTTTGTTATTGTTTTGTTTTATTAAAATATTATCTTAGCTTGATTTTGATTTTAAAGGAAACTGATTTGTACCCAATTTATACATTTTAATCTCAAGACAGACTTATTATCAATACAATAGACCACCACACACTCACCAATTCAGACTGTGAAATTACACTGCTATGTGCAATATCTTAATATCTTAATTGTAGTGTTCACGTGTGTTTTTATTGTATCCTTTTTTACCTTTCTGCTGTAACCATGTAAATGTCCCCGCTGTGGGACTAATAAAAGATTTCTGATTCTGATTCTGAGACATAGTAAATGTCATTCTAATGCACAGACTTAAAAGAGCACACATGTAGGTGTGTTTGTGTGCGTGTGTGTTTTTTTTTTTAACTACTTTGAACATTTCTATTGCTGAAGCTTGAAGAGCTGTGTGAGGCCAGAGAGACATAGTCGTCAAATCTTCTTTCAGAATCTCAAGTGCTTTGCTGTAGGGCTTTGACTGATGTAGGCGCATGTGCACATACTGCAGTTTGAGTCTATTCCTTGGGGTATGGAGGGCATTTGCATGAAGGATCACCTTGAGATCAATAGGCTTCAAAACCAACATAATCTCATGTGCTCCACTGGGCCTCTGACCGGCCTCCATCGCTTGACTAATCCATCGCTATTGGCAAGAGAACAACTGATAAATCTATTTTAAAAGCAGCACTCAGTGATTATTCACAATAGCAGTGTCTCACTCTTATCTGAGTTTAACACAGACATTTCTACACTCCCATTTTGTGGGTTGTGACTAGATAAGATTTGAATCTGCAATATTAGAGTAGTATTCCTAAATTGGATCTTTTAATAGACTATTTTACAGATTAGTCGATTAATCTAAACTATACATTTGCCTTAAAACAAATCTAATTGAAAAATAATCTATTCTTTAAAATAATTGCTGGAGGTTTGGTTTCTGGTCTAAGCTGGTGAGCAGCTTGTCAGTAAAATGACAATAAGTGATCTACCTTAAGAGAGCCTGGGCGGTTGTTGCTGACTTCAGGGCCAACCCTTAAATCAGCAGGAGGCTAACAAGACACAGGAGCTTGGCTTGAGTCTTGAGGAGTTGTAGCGTTTATTCATACTCGAGACGCACGTTAATGCCAGACGTAAACAGGCCTTAGGCTTGTCTCTGACATAGCATTCATACAAAATGAACTAAACCAAAACTAAATGTCTTAAATTCACACTAAATTGTGGACAGAATTGGGGGCCGCATGGGGTTCATATTTTCACTACATTATGATACCTCACCAAGCCAGCTAGCGTGACATTGTGCGAACATTTAAATATGTTGCCTCAAGTGTCAATTTCCACTTTAACAACTTTGGGATTGAGAATGAGGTTTGATTGCAGCCACAAGTCTCTTACGCCGATGAACGAAGTATAGTTGAGAACATTCAGTGTGAAGTGTTACCGATATGCATGGTTCCTTTTGTGACCGTAGATAAAGATTATCATGCAATGAGGTCACCTTTATTTTGAATTGTTGGACAGTCACAAGACCCATTCTTGATTTCAATTAAGTCAATCTTGGTATTTGCGTAAACGTCATGGCTCTAAATGTAGAATGTGTCACTCACTTGGTATTCAAAGCAGGACAAAGCCAATAATTATATTAGTGCACAGCCAAATTAAATGAAGAATAAAGAACAAGAAAGTTGATGAAAGGTCCATACTGTGTGTATAGAGCGAAGGACTACCGTTTCCCCTCGCTTTTCAATTTCAGTAATCTAATGGCATGCCCTCATCTCCTTGCTCTTTTGGCATTCAATCAAATTATCCCTCTAAACCTGAATAAGGCCGCACTACATGCTGATTGCCATTGTTCTTCCATCTCTCAGCCTTAACTCTAAGCCAGCTGGCAGAACACTTACATAACATGTTTTCCATGGTTTTGTTGATCTTTTTTTCAGTGTCACTTAAAGTCCATCAGAGATTTGTTTCGAAACACTTTATACATGTTAGAAAATAGTTGCTGAAAACATCTGAAAAGACTCTGAATCGTATAGTACTGAATTGTGGATTCCTGTGTTCAGGATTTTTTGAGCGTGCTGGCTCGATGACACACTGGAGCCCCCTTCATAACCCCTCCCCGAACACTATAAAGAGAGCGCACTGCGCAGAGCACCAGTGGTTCTTTCGCTCAATAGTGATTTACAACACGTACTTACCACAGCCTGTGATGGACTGTCAAAAAATCCATAGAGCTTTTACCGGCCTTCATTCTGTCATAATTTGGTCAGATAACATTTGGAAAGTCTAGAACCGCACGATTTAATTACTTTATCGGACGTCTCTGCTGCCTTCAGCGGGCACCCCCCCAGCATTTCAGAGCAGAGAATACTGCTTATTTTTACACAATTTTGAAACCTAATTGTATATACCGTGCGATTTCTTTAATCATTTACATTTGTTAGGATGGTGAATAACACATTTTTCCGTGGTGTGACAAAATCAGAACACCTGGAGAAAAGTTTACTCAGAGTTTAAGATTCTCTGCAGTGGAATAAATACACATTGGGCCAAGTCTAGTTCGTCATAAATGAGTCTCCCTTTGCAAAGTCTGAAAAACAAAATGACATAAAACAGCTTAATAAAAGTATTGCAATTATTAATTTCTTTTCATTAAGCCTCGAGACAATAAAATCTGAAATACTGTGTTTTAAACATTCCTCAAACATTAGTTACACGCCACTTTTTAGATTAAATGAATGTTATGCTTGTTACACCTCAATCTCATGGTTTCATCTCCAATATCTTCAACAGCAATTCTCTTTTTTCCTTTAAAATGAATGACTCACATCCAGGTTAACCACCTCTTCCACTGGCGTCGGCTCTTCATCATAGAGGGACAGAGACAAGTGGGGCGGGAGGTTACCTCGATGCGGGGCAGGACTTGAGCTCTCAGTGCCACCTCAGTGGTCAACAGTGTGACCTTACACATGGAAGGCTAAAGGTACAATTCCTGGTCCTGAGCCTCTTCTGAGTTGGTGTGTTGTCTAATGTGGTTGTACGGGTTTACCCCAGGGTGCTCCCACATTCACATTTATATTATATAAAAGATCATTTTAATCAAATTAAACACAAAAATACATTTCTGCTAAAATTGCTAGTGTGAAAGCTGAGCGGCAGGCCGGTGGAGATGAGGAGCAGTCGTACTCAGGCACAGTACAAAGCAATCGTACCTAATATGAAAACTTACTAGCGGTGGGCGATATGGCCAAAATCTTCTTTCACAGTATCTGTAATTTTATATCACGAAAACGGTATAAATCAGGCTACAGTTATTGTTCTGTAGATTAAATTAAAATGACCATACCATACTTCGGTATTTAATATTTTTTGAAGGTTTCAATGTTTGCAGTTTAAAGAAAATACAAGCCTGACTTCAGTCAGTGCGATATACAAATATACCAAAAGAAAAAAAGACTTGACATTTCCTGCAGGATTTGCTCATCTTTCATTTCAAAACGCATAAGTTGGGTCATAATGCAAATGTGTGCAAATGTCTTGTAATCATGTCACCAGAGTTGTTCCTCATCTTGCGTTGGTTGCAATGCCTCCTGCTGCTTACAACTTTACTCTCTCAAACTACAGTACCTTGCAATGCAGCTGGATTCACAAAATCCGGTTAGACTGACGCGAAAATAGCTACCGCGGTGGAAAAGACATTGCCAAATCTCTATCCGGCCGTTGCTGTTTTGTCCCATTTGTTCTCATTAATTGCACGTGATCAGTGTTTAATCAGAATGCATTAGTCTAAAACCTCAGCATCAATAAGTGGTGGAAGGGAGACCCAGATTGCATTAAAGCGCCTGAATCAATAGTCTGTGGAAAACAGCAGAACCCCAGAGGAGGTGAGGCAGCCCTGACTCTCACCACAAATAATGAGAAAGTGACTTATAGGTTTTATGAGTTTTCATCATTTTTTTATGAGTTCAGTATGACCTCATTCTGAGTGATATGAACTTAGATCCTGACCCTCTATTTCATTAAGTTGGTTCTGCTTAATAGGACTGTGGTGTACCCGGTGAAAAGAACCAGCTTTGCTCTCTGTGGATGGTATATTAATGGTATATATCTCTCTCTTTGACTTTTTTCTGTTTTGGTCTCTCTCTCTGTCTCTCTCTCTCTCTCTCTCTCTCTCTCTCTCTCTCTCTGTGCATCTCCTGCTCTCTCTCACTCAACCTGTGCTGAAAACCCAGAATAATTGCATCAGTAGTATGTAAATGATCTCCTTCAGCCTTGAAATTGCCATCAGATGCATGGTGTTTCTACAGATTTATGACCACCTGACTCTAATTGTTACCCTGATGTGTTAGTATCAAATGAAGCTCTTTTAAAAGGCCTTTTGGAAATAGACAAAGAACAAATAAACTGACTAATAGCCCGAGAGGTGTGTGTGCTTAGTACATACACATGAAATCCCAACAGTCCTTGTTATGTAAGTGAACTTGGTAAGTTGGTTAAGTTCATGCAAACACATTATTCATGCTCTACAAAGTCCTGAACACAGTCTCATTACAGAGGACTGGCCTTACATAACAGACTCTAATTCTGTACATTTGTAGTATAGTCATTTATTTGAGAGCTCTTTGTGTATTCTATTGAGGTTTCATTCATGCAGGGTTTTTTCTACCCACTGTTACACATACAAACATGGTGTTATAGGCCAACGATTCAATTCCTGTCATAATGTCATGATCTCGGTTTTTCCTACTTCCTGTTTTATTTTGTAAAGTACATTCCCCTTGTGTCATGTCTAGCTTTACTTCCTGTCTTTGTGTTTTCCCTCCTGTGATTGTTTGCTCTTCCCTGATTTGATCCTCCATCCATCCATCCTGTGTCTAATCACCCTGCCACCCTTGTGTCTTTGCCTGCGCTCTCCAGCTGTGTCCCATTCACGGGAATAGTGTCTGTGTGTGTATACACTGTATATACCTCCCTCTCCCATTGTTGCTTGTCAGTTCGTCTTTTATGTTCCTGGTGTGGTCGTTCATGCTGTGTACCCCTGCGTATCCTGGTGTCCCCTCGTGTCATCCCGGTTTGTGTTTTTTTTTTTTCAGTCTTTTGCTTTTTACCTTTTTGTATTTCAGCTTTTCAGAGCCTGCTCCCTCAGGTTTTGCTTCGTACCTTTTTTGATTGTTTAAGCTTTGAGAATAAAGCTCTCTTTTCATTATCACACTGCCTGATTCCTGCCTTTGGGTCCTCCCCTTTACCTCACCCTTGATAAGTGTCCTGAGTGTCTTTGAGCAAGGCATTACAGACAGTCAACACTTATTTAAACCAAATAGTTATATTTTAACCAGGCTTTTGTAGGAACCCTAGATGAATGAATGTATTTTAACAAAAAACACAATGTTTCCCTAATGGTAACCAAGTTGCCTTTGTGCCTAACCAAACTTTAACCATAGAGGTGTCAAATCAGCAAATTGACCACAAATGTATGGCGCAGGGTCGAAATTAAGACTACTGATATATTGATTGCGGCTATCCTTGCAGACGCCAGCTACTGATCTGGCCAATGATAAGCCAGCACTGGTAACCGAGAGAAAAGAGAAGCCGACTATTAATTCCACCAAATCGGTAACTCATTCGTCTAACCTAGCAACCCACTGGATCAGCTACTGGCGGGTCATTAGCTTCTGAGGCTGGGGCGAGATGTGTTGCTTTTAAATGCATTTTACTTTTTTTTTTTTTGGTGTTTTGGTGTTTTGAGGTTTTCAAACATGTTTTTGTTGAGTTTGGATATCATTTTTGTTTCTCTTCTGGAGCGATAGAGGCTGGACCCAGCTTCTAAACTAAACTCTGCTTGACTCGACACTGATTTAGCTCAAAAACACACAAAGCAAGTACCAAGTCATAGAGACAATTAAATAACTCTGCCTGACTGTGCTGCTCTCCATGTCTTTCATCCACCATGAGCAGTAGCCGTAGCTTGCGTGTGGCTTGCCCTGTTCCTCTATGGCGACACAAGGAGCAGCCATCTCTGGCACCGGCCAGCCTCTTAAATGAGACCATTGTATCCCCTCCATCAATGCTGTCTCACAACATCTTCATGTTACACAGCCGTATCATGAACTTTGATCTGGGAAATACATCTACAACCCCATAAGGACCTAGCACTAACCCTCACACAGAGCAGGCTTTGTGCTCATGTTACTCAAGCCTCCATCTCAGTAACAACTCTGAGACAGTCTTGGGATTATAGCAAGCTAATGGCTGCGTGTATGTGTCCTGCAATATGAATCGGTTTACACTATCATTATACTATAATATACTCTGTACAGTCTCTCATTGTCTTTATCATATATGTTTATGTAACATTTTGGACAGTGGGCACTGACATGACGTGCAAGATCACGAGAAGCTTTTTGGATTTGGTACAACTAATTGTTTTTTGCTGCTCCATCTTGACATACAGACATTAAAGTGCAGTGCTTAAGTGGACGACATAGCCAAATGATTAGGGGACCTTTCACCAACAAGTCCCATATTCAATCTTTACAAAGCTATGTCTTTAAACAAGCTACTGAATCTTTTTCACTCATAGTATGCTTTTTTTTTTTTTTTTCCTGTCAGTTTATACCTAAAAATCAAAAAAATATAAATCCTCTCCGTCAGTGCTGTTGTTATTGAGTAAATGCAGCCACGTGCTTATGCATAGATGAAGATGAAGGTTATGCACTTAACATACTCAGCAGGTGACAATCTAATCCGTGGATGAATAAAGTTACTGGATAACAGCATTACAGGCACATCCAGTGTGCTTTCACATGACAAAGTCATTCATTATCCAAAGGGAATGTGCTGTTCTTTAATCAGGAAAAGAAAACTCCTGACTCTGCAATTCAAAATTTATAAGCCGAAAAAACAGCTAAAAAAATTATTTCATAAGCATAAAGCATTAAGATTTTGTGTCAGTTTAAACGTCAGCAGCATTATTATTTGTCTTAAAAAAGTGATTACATCGTTTAAAGTTACTACTTGTATAAAAGTAGTGCTGCCCCAAAACGTCAAGGTTTCAAAATCATTGTCGAGAAGGGCAGCCCTGCACTAAAATGATTACCTCTTCCATATAATTACTGTAGACTGATATTTACTGAAGAAAGGAAAGATATCAGCCGGCAGTGATTGGTAGTTTCTAATCACATGACATGCGTCGCTGCATTCCAAAAGTTGAACTAATTTTATCTCAGGGCACAGCTGTTGCACCCTAAAAAGCAGACGCTTGGGAACGCTTGTGTGACGCAACAGCATCACTCTTGCTTTTGAGCACGCGTTACGTGCGTCTACGTTGACAACAAAGGATACCACCTTGCAGAGCTTGGCGTATTGAAGAAAAAACATCAGTAATAATATTGAGCATTTATAAAAAACAAAACTTTATATAGATAGAAAAAAAGAAAACATGAACCACCAGCACATGACAAATTAAAAAACCAAGTACCAGTATATTATGCAAACTAAACTAAGAAAGCACTCAGCTAACATCTGGTTTTAATGGTAAATGCATCAACAAATTGAATCGCTGCCCCTTTCAAAATGCGGTTTGAACAGCCAACTAAGACCTCACCCTACAAGTGGACCATCCATAGTGTTACTGTTAAAAGAAGAAAACAAGAAAATGACATGTTGAGACACAGAATCTTATTTTCAGAGGGTCTTAATTGCACCTTAGACTTCACTTCTGGGAGCATGTTACCTTTCAAATGTGTCTCCAATAACAACTTGTGGTTATATTCCGTTGCCCTGCTCACCCTGTACTGTATTTATACCTCAGCCGTACAGGCATGTTAAGCCTGTTGTGCATGGATGCCAATTCTAAATATGCTGAGGAGACAGTCTTCTCTGTGAGTCACACATTGTGAAAGGGAAAGAGCACAGGACAGACAGAGGACAGGATGTATCATTAGACTGAAAAAACACAACATTTGAAAACAAGGCAACGATAAACATGTTGTTTCCACTAGTGATTGTTAACGAACAGTTTTGACAAAATTTAGACCAGTATAGTGAAATTCATTACCTGACATGGATGAACAGTTGAAGGTTTGTTATGTAAGGTTTTGAGTATTCATGTAGTTTGCGGTTTGTTGACGGTTGTGGTCCGTTTGTGGAAAATATGATAGGTTTTTGAAACCTAGAAATGCCTGAGGAACAGCAATGTGATAAAGTGGGTCACTTTACGAGTCAAGGGGAGGCCCATTTCTCTTTCTAATGGGGAAAACATTTTTGATACGATTTATGGATATCAGCAACTACAAAGTGCCATAGGGGAAAACGACAGAAGAAGAAGAGACAGCTCACAAGGCTTGTTCTGTGATTATGTGATCAAGTGATTTCTATCATTTTTAGAGCTAAAACCTGAAGTCAATTATTTCTACTAGTCAACTAGATCAACAACCATTTATAAAATCCATTAATTGTTTCAGTCAGTTAGTTAAAAAGGAAAAATGCCAAACATTCACTGGTTGTAGCTTCTCAAATGGGAGGATGTGATGTTTTACTTTGTTATTAATAAAAGTAGACTTAATGTTTTTGGGCTAGTGTTCTCATATGAAGCCATTAGAATATGTGAACCTTTGGTTCTGGAAATGTATAATTGACATTTTCTACTTCTTTTGGACATTGTATAGGCAATATAATTGATATTTTGATAGAGGAAATAATTGCCATATTAATCAACACAGAAAAAAGTTGTTAGTTGCAGCCCTAATCATTTCAGAGACCTCCAGCAGGATGTGGTGTCTGTCGTAATATTACTCACGTTAGCTAATCAACAAACAGAGCTCATCGTGTCAGATCAAACTGAACTCCTATCGATGTGGAAATTCTTCTTTTTGCTTGGTCACATTTATGATTTAGTTTGAATTATTTTCTTTCATTCTCTAACACTGCGTGTGGAAAATGCCGCCATTTAATAACTGATTCACAATTATTGAATTTTCTTCGTGAACACACACACCATAATGTCTTCTAGGACATGCAACTCAACCTTAGTGCTGTTCATTTATCCCCACAATGCTGTTGTGCTGGTGTAGCAGCATGGTGCTCCTGACTGAAAATGTGTGTAAACAATGGTCCTATAATACCCTCTTGATAGAAAAATTTGATTAGGAGGTGCAAAGCTAAATTTAGCCCCTATACACAGAAATAAACCCACACACAGACACACACAAACAAATAATAGAACAAGCTGAAAAAACAACAAGTGGGAATGACAGGAAGGGGAATCTGAGGTGCATTTCGACAAAGCGTTTCTACCAATTCGGTGGTAAAAAAAGTAGAATGACTTGTGCTCATTTCCTGAAGTGCTCTATATATATATATATATATATATATATATATATATATACACACGTTTATCCCCAATTGCTCCAGAGAGCTGGTTTTCAAAGCCAGGAGCACAGCCAGGATGAGATAAAGGAAGATATACAGTAGAAAAGGATATAACTGATTGACATTTGAAATGGACTCACTATATTATATTATTCTTTTCCGGATGAAGCAGAAACCAGGTTTGTGTGTGTGTGTGTGTGTGTGTGTGTGTGTGTGTATGTGTGATCTTTACACAATTTTAGGGCTGTCCCCAAATCAGAATTTTGTTTATATGAATAGAATTTAGCTGCAATATAAAGATTTGATTATTCATAAAAAAATGTGTCACGGCAATAAGAAAATCCATTGACAGGGGTTTCACTGATGATTTCAAACACATTTACATAGTCCAATGCGGCCCACTACAGTCTATGTATGTCCGCCGCAGTTTCATAATGAACCACATTTTTTGTTTTAGACTTCTCAGCGGATGGGGTCCGCACACTCTTCCCGGGGGATTCAACTTGGCAGGTCGTGGACGGCCGCTTAGTGTGGGAGGACCCCTTCGTGGTGTTGAACACGGTTTCCTGTCCTTTAACAGAAGCTCTTATTTAGAATATAAGCACAGTGAAATACTGACAGTGGAGACAAGCCTAGCTGCTTTTCCCCTGACACACTATCAACCATAGATGGAGATTAATATTTGATCGCAGCTATTCACTGTCACTTAGCATTCAGCTCCTTGCTCAGTTGCAAGGTGTCAGCGGTCTTTTGTCTCACCAGCACCAGTTGACCCTGAAAGATGATCTGCTGCACTGTCCTGCGCGACCTGCTGATAGAAACATTATCATGTCAGGCAGCGAAATAGATGCTCGTCAGAGAACATCGAGAACCAACAGCTTATGGCAGAGAATTGGATGTAAAAAGGTGAACACAAGTATTCAATTTATGTTTATACTGTTCATTACAATCTATCCAGCTTGGTACTTACTATTTTGACAGTATTTCAACTGTAGACGTATGTCAGTTCATAAGCTCACATACATCACGTTGTATTACGTCTTTGGAGACAAAAAAAAAACCTATTTCTAATTCCTTTCTTGTAACGAAAATGTGAAATGTGAACATTAACGGGCCCTTTGGAAAACTCCAGGGTAAGAATAGTTCTCAAACTCACAACGCAATTAATTGAGATGCTTTAATAGTGGTAAAGTGGGATGATAAAGTCATATAACTCAAGAGACAACGGAAGTGAGAGATTAATAGGTGAGTGATGAGGCAAGTGAGGCACGATTATATCTCTGGTGGGAAAATACAAGTATCAGTGGAACTTCCAGGAAAAGCAGTTATTTATATTGCATCTATTTAACACCAGAACAAAATGTTGTGTTAGTGTGCGATTAAAAAGTGAAGCTAGACGACCTCTAAACAGGTGTCGTTCAAAAAATCCATTTAAACGACACGCTAACGTGCTGACGGATTCAGTGTTTTGTTATTTTTAGCTGAGCTACACCAGAGAATATGCAATTAAAAAAGATTGGAGATGATGTTTTGCCCTCATTGTTGTCCTTGAAGTTTGCTGAACTTGATATAACGTATCCCAGGTGCGTTTGATGTGCAGTGAGCTCTGCGCCGGACTTAGTTTGAATGATTAGACTTTTAAAAGGTTGTCAGCAACCGGTCATATGGTAGCTAAGACATGATTGATTTGGCATGCAGTTAACTAGTCATAAGTGTGTTTTAATGAACTAATCTCAGAATTTGCCCCTGGTGTTCTTCATCATTGTTTTAGAAGAATGAAATAACGGGAGTAGAAGGCGGAGGAGAGCCACCTTTAAAAAGAAACCTATTTTCTCAGTCTTAATTACAGCATAATAGCGTATTCCAGAGTTTTTAATAAGTCGATTTAGTTTTATGTTGAATAATTATTACTATTTCTTTTAAATGTGTATTATGTTTGGGATCTTAGAAGGAGTACAAACAATAAGAAAAAGAAAAAAAAGCATAAACGCAGCACATCCCAGGTAATAACAATAGCCACAGTCATAAATCAAATGCAAAGTCTTTTTTCTTTAAAACTGTACATGCATTAGTATAAAAAAATTAATTTACACCACAAGATGCTTTACATTTGACAACACACCCTGGAAAAATGTTAGGACAGGGTTCCAGATCTTATCGAACATATCATCATTTATATAATCTCTGTCTCTAGATGTAATGTGTTTTCCATTTCTCTCAACCACAAATCACACGTTCGTCCATTGTCCACACTTGCAAGATGAACTTTTTTGCAATCACCATTCCAAACAAAACAGCCATTTGTCATACTTAATGGAAAGAGATAAGGAGCTTGTAGATCCAAGGATGTTGAATTTTTTGTTTTTTTGATACATTTGAAAAGAGAATATATAAAATGTAATAAATGTAAATATTGATTTAGCCCGTCTTTAAGGCTTTCCAGGGGAGCTACTCTCCCTACATTTAATTTCAGCCTCAACTTCTGACCCTAAACTAACCGCAATCTTTGTCTAATCTAAAATAAATCTGTGATTCTAATCGATGCATGTCCTGAAATGTAAACTAGAAGCCCTGTGTGATAGACAAAATGAGATCTCTTGGTGAAAATGTCCCCACTCCAAATGTCTAAACCTCCAGCTGCTTTTCATAGGGACAGCAAAAGCAAGCACAGACGCACACAAACAGCCATTCAGCACAACGTGTGGTATAAGCCCCATTCCTAATAGGGTCATTCATAATGAAAGGGGCATTAGAAGTGCCAGGCTTTCACTCAGCAGATAAGGTGGGCATTTATCGACAACAACGGCCTGCTAAATTCAATTGGGATTACATAACTCCCAAAATCAACAGGGCCAGTGTCCCCAAATTTTTTTGTTTTTTGGGCTGTTATGTAACAAATGTAACGAGTGGCCAAAAACCTTAACAGACATATTTTTTGGTGAGAGCTGCTTCAGCTCAGCTGCTCTTGTCTCGTAACTTTATCAGAGCTAATACACAGCAGGCCTAATCTCTGAGGGCCCCAGGTTCTGAGCAGCTGTAATCCTCGGAGAGCTCATATCACACAGGAGCAGACGTAGCAGATCTGGGGTCAGCGCTTGGCCCCAGCAACCCCGTCCCATTCATCCGCTCTGTCGACTCTCACAGACAAAAATATAAAGTTTCTCTTAAGAGGAAATTGAGCCATCTTCAGGGCCTTGCTTAAATCACGTGTTCGTCTAAAATAATTACTTTGTCTGCATGACATACTATCCTGTGTACACATAACATAAACCATGCAGGTCAGTTGCATATGAAGTGCAAAACATTACGTGTATCTTGTCCAGTCTGTCCTTCTATTTACACCACTGTAGGTAAAATGTTACCAAATCAATGACAATTGTTTTTCTTCAATAAAAAAAAAAAGTCCTCCGGTGGCCTTTAAGGTAGTAATTACGACTTGTGTGACGTTATAGAGCCAAAGCCCTCAAGAGGCAGCAGCTCAGGGTGGACGGTTAAACAAACAAAAGACAAAATGTCCATCCTAAAGAGGTGAGAAGGTTTGTTTCTCATTTCCTTCTGACATTCAAGTCATAATTCATAAAGTCGGCTTACATTACGACAAGTAATGTAAGCCGACGTAAAGCACGTCGCACATAGCAGCCTGTCAAAATAAATGCAGTTTTGCACGTGTGTGTGTGTGTGTGTGTTTTGTGTGTGTGTGTGTGTGTGTGTGTGTGTGTGGGTGGGTACACGGGGGGTCTGATTGTCAGCACTGAGTGACACATCTTACAGAAGGAATTTTGCTGTAGGCTACTATTTATATTTTGTATAGAATTAATTAAGTTCCCAAATAAAATTCCAATCAAAGCATCCACTTTTCTTTTTTTCTTTTTTTTATACGTATTCTAAAAATGCGGGTTTTAAATGATGAAATACATAAATATGAATATGCAAAAATGAATATGGGAATGACGTCTTTCTTGTGTGAACGCAATCTTACAGCAGCACACAATACAGTTAACTGTTCCCTCGACAAATATATTTTCGTCTCCACAGTCAGTCCCAGGCTCTGCAAGGAAGTGATTAATGACTTTAATAAAAAATAAAGTTTTTTTCCTTTGAGTCAAAGAGAGAAAGAAAAAAAAAAGGCCTTACCAAAGTGACCTGTGGGTGTCACTTAGGGACATTATCATATTTCTCTTTTTACTTCTGGAGTAACCTCATTATAGAGCACAGACTGCCTTGGTGAATAAAAATATAGACAGAAATATAATGGAATAGAAATCAGGCCCGGGGTGTAAAGTGCAAGGGCCAATGGCCCCTTCCCCACTTCCTACCACCCTGCTTCCGGCACTTTTGCTCGGATCACATTATTCGACTCGACTTTCATTTTGATCTCAACTACACACCTATAAAGTTTTGTCACTGCAACTTACATGTTTGCTATTGCGGTCACACAAATCTGTCCATACACACACTCACACACACTAACAGAAAACAATACCAGCGTCGATGTCGAGGCTGGTAATAATAGATGCTTCTATAATTGACTGAAGCTTGTGGGTTTATTGCCAAGGTGATGTGTGGGAGTTGGGTCATTGGTACATCTTCTTCCCCATCTCCTCCTGGCTTTGTCCAGCCCTCCCTCACCTGCTAATTCTGTTGCAGGTTGTGGACCTAAGTGTTATGATGTACGTATAACTCTTCTCACTGCAGCTAAGAGCTGGTGGGTGTGTTGAGGGATGATAATGTGCACATCTTGGGTGTTTATTTGAGGGTTAGAGACTATGTATCCATCTGTGTGTGTGTGTCTGTGTGAAAACTACTTGTGAGTGTATTTTGTGTGACAGGGGTGTGTGCAAGTAGACTGGAATAGTTATTGCCCCATTCAAATATTTATGAGAAGTTGTTCACTCGTATTTATAGTCTAGAGACTAAAAAGCACAGCAGCCATTTCTCATCAACCAAGTTAACTCTGCCAAGGTGAAAGGGGGAGTACAAGAGACAGAGAGAAAGGAGACACAAACCTAAGACAGATAGACAGGAAAGAAATATTTAACAATTTTGACCGCCAGAACATCTGAAATTGCTAGATGTGTGAAAATAAATATGTAAAACAGAAGAGCTTTTGGAGGATTTCAAAGAAAGTTAACAATCTTTGATCCTTAATGTCTTTGCTGTACTGCTCTGGCGCCAGATCGACTCAACAGCAAATCTATCAACATGAAAATTGCCCTTAAGCAAGCATACATTCCTCATTTTCAAAATGGGGCTGAGGTTGTACCAAAAACTAACACTATTCTACACGCACTTATTAGTCCAGCCAGATGGTTCTACAGCACAGGATTTACATCCAACGTCAATGTTCAGTGCCAGTGTGAGAGTTAATGTGTCCTTTATGTAGCAGGGCAAAACATAATGGTGTGGTAAACGGTCGTATAGCAGTTGGAGACAGCTAGTCTGGTGCAATGCAAAGGTAAAAAAAAAATTCAAATTTTGTTTTGAAAAAAGAGGAATTGTGCTCAGGACTACAATCTCTGTCTGGCATTCGGCAGTGTGATTCTCAGGAATGCCTGGCTGTGGTGTTAGTTACTTCCTAAAACAAGGAACCCACTGTGTAGGATTTAACACTCTGATGGCCCAGTGCTCGCCCTGCGGAATATGCAGAAGATGAATCAATCAACACAACATCTGCACTCTAATCTGCAGAGGCCCCCGGCACCAGAAAAGCTCCCATTAGCACACTTTCCCCTGGACACTAACAGACATGTGTAAACACATACATACACACATGCTTATGCACACACACACAGGCTGCATTTACATGCACTTAAGTAATATGATCATTTGCTGCTATCGACAGTAACCTACTTGTAACACCATCTGAATGAGAGACCCAGGTCACTTTACCAGGTTGGAGGATTAGGGAAACCCAGATAAGTAGATTTCTGTTGGAGAAACCTGATTATTCGGAAATGTATAAGCTTAAAGCTTAAGAAGGCAAGCGTAAGCTAGATGTTTTAAATCATCCAACCGAAAAACCCAGCTCAACCTTGCCAACTCTCCTCCGAGGAAAGTTGCGTGCAGCACTAGCTCCAAAAGTCGCTAAATCTAGTTGGTGCTTTCTGCTGACTGTTAACGAAAGATCTGTCCGTCTCCCAACCATCGCACGCTCTACTCCCCGCGAAACAGCCTCCCGCAGAAGGTGAGGACGAGGCGGGGGTGCAAAATAAACAAAAAACAAAAATTTCAAAACCTACAACTGATCACACATTAAAATGTCAATACTGGTCCAAATAAGGTAATAGTAGGGAAAATGTACAGTTTTACTGAATTGCATTTTTTTGCGAAATTTATCTAAGTAATTGTACTGGATGTAAAATATTTTACTATTTATTATCCGATTTCTTGCCTATGCCTGATTTCTCACAGTAATGTAGTTCCTTGTATTCATGTTAATGTAATCTGCCTTGAATGCAAATACATTTGACAATATGGCAGAATTGCAACACATTTTTTCACTATTTTGCATCTGCTCACAGAAAGCTGCTGCTTTTGTCTGATAAAATAACTAACAGTCAGTTATTACCCACAACAATGACAACAAAAATCAGCTGGATCAAGTTCCAACTATCCCCCTGACCCTGTCTGTTGGCTCATACAGATTTTAATTTGCTGTGAACACAGGAGATATCAGTCCACCGATGAAGACAATCGATTTTTTGTGTTTGCACTAATAAATGTAAAGGTCACTTTTAATGCCCGAGTGCTCCTGGAGACTCCTGAGAACGGCATGATATTGTTTCTCTGTCCAGATTTCCAGGAAGAAGTTCTGAAACTTCCAAGAACCACCAACCTGCAGAAACCACTTAAACAACCAGAGCTTCATTTCTGGAAACAGATACTCCCCAATACTTCTTTCCGAGGCAGTAGTCGGTACCTTGTGGCTTGTGATTACTTAACCGATTCAGGATTCTCTCCCACTGTAGCTTAACACTGCAGCTAATGTGGGCACATGAAAGCTGGTTGTCATTATTGATTGTTGCATTGTCCAGGGGAAAAGACACAAGCACAAACTAAGGTGGGACTGCATCTTTCTTCACTAGCGCTTGCTGACACCTGAGGGAGGAAGAGCTGTACCTCGCTGTAATGATGAACCATGAAGACAAATGGAGGGATGGGCCGGGGCCTACAAAGGCTCCAGACAGCCCCTCTGGATATTGTTTATATGGGTCAGAAATATATCTGCACAGCCATGCACCAGATTGAGCAGATTCCTGCTATTGTTTGCAGCAGCACAGAGGACAACAGAAGACATCAAATGAGGGTTGTTAGAAAGCGAGGCCCTCTGAAAGTCCTTTGAAAGTCAGAGAAGAGCCTCTCTCTAGGAGGAAATGATGTTGCACTCTATTGTTCAAGGACAAGGGGGGGTTTACCGCTCCACAGTAATTGGTTGGACATATTTCTGTAAACTTTCTGCACGGACCACATTAACACAGGATGACTACCATGTCTAATTACTGTCTCAATAGCCCATTGTTGGTCAGCTAATGAATCTGTGAGGACACAAAGCTCAATTATGCAGTACACACAAAAATAAATAGGGGGAGTTTGGGTCACGGTAACAGTTGGCAAGGAAAGACAACCTCCAGCTTGTCATAATGAGTTTGCTCAAATCAGTAATGATAACGTTGCATTAGAAATGAGGCCCTTAATTATCAATAGAAACGGGGCCCTAAGAGCAGCACTTTCTCGCAGATAGTTGGAAAGCTCACATCAACCAGCCCGGCAAAAACATCACAGAGAATCTGCCCAACTTTTTATGCAATAATAAGGCATTCTGCTGGATCAACACACAATGCTACAGAGACGCACATCAACATAAACACACACACAAACCCATGCGAAATTCTGCTCTGGCAGCGACCTTGCCTATAGTGTTGTCTCCGACTCCAGGCAGTATTTACCATTGATGTGTAAAGTTGCATAAGCATAACAGTTCATGATAAAAAATAAAAAAAATGCGGTGGTGATTAGGGGGAAAACAAGACTGCTAAAATTTGGTACAAATTCAAAAACAACAGCAGCTACAAGGATAGCACAGCCTGTACTTCTGCAATCCTTCCGGCGAAATGCAACAATCTGTCTTTAGAAAATAAATCATAACATCAGGATTGATGATTTTTGGCTGCAGTCATACCAAGAAAGCATTTCAGAAGACCTTGATCATGTATCCCTGCGAGGGCTACACGAAAGGAGGAGAATATGTGATAATGTGTGCAATAACATTGTTGAACATCGCAATACGATATAACTTTTGATAAATAAACAGATATTTCAACTTCAACAGATTTTACAAGTAAAACAACAGTAATTATTCGATAACGGAAACCCTGGCATTAAGTAGTCATCAAAATATTTTGGGAGATTTCCAACCTGTTACATCATAGTAAAAAACTCCACTGTTGTTATATAAAAAAAGCCTGTTTTATATTATCTCTTTATCTTCCTCCTAACATGACAGCGTTGTCACCACTCCCTTGTCTTTAAATAAAAAACTACTCCCAGTGGAGATATTTCAAGTATTTTCCCTCCTTGGCAGTCCAGTTCACCATTGTCCCCTCAACTCAAAACATCTGGGTTATAAAAATACTCATTTTACGTCAAGGTATTCTTGTTGGGAGTACAAGCTCTGTTCAAGCATGATTATTTGGAGTCACAGCCAAAGCCAACGTACCACTGATACTGTTTAACTGAAAGATTTGCCAAGAAGTGAACAATGTATTTTTGTTCCCCTGTGATCTCTGCAGTTCCAGCTAATGATATTTCTGGTTTTATAGGTACTTCAGATATTTCAGAAACTTTAGTTTCTTGCACCATGTTTTTACTCCTTGTTTTTAGTCTTTGTGCTAAGCCAAGCAAGCCTTCATATTGACTATGCAGGCATGAAAACTCAAGAAAACAAATAGGGGTAATTCGAAAAACAATTGCTTATAACGATTGATAAACTAGTTGCCCATTTTTCTGTACTGTATGATTGATCAACTAACAATTTTAGTTTAGTGTTAAACACCCATCTTCTCAATTATAACAGATAACTGTTTCTGCTGCACAGGCATCACAGCTAAACCAACTATTTACCTTGTGGAAATCTGTGGTGATCAAGTTTTTAAGCTTCAGGTTGTACAAGATGTCTCATTCCTAACGTCTCGATAAGGTGCCTCTTGGTATGCAACAGGAAGGAAACTCTTCCTTTCTTGTACTTTAACATAAGTTTCTAATGACCACAAGGTCAGTAGCCTGGTGAGGGAGAATAATGTTTGAGGGCATCCTGACCTATAATCGCTAACCTGCTCACCCTGGCACTTTGTTCAGTAATCAGACATGTAATGTGTGTTTTTATCCAGGCATTTGCCCGGTCAAATCAATATTAGGATGTCTTGTTCTCTGTACTGCGACATCTTCGAGGTTTCATGAAATGGATGATCTTGTTTAATTTATTCACAGTCTGCATCCTCAGCCAGCCACCACTCTCTCTGTGCTCCATGGTAGTCCGACAAAACAAGCTTAGTGTCCAACAGGAGGTAGAGGTGAGCCTCAAGGGAGAAGTTCAAGGGCTAAATTTAACTCCACCTGACTGGAGGGGTGATGCTACCTGGCTGCATACTGCATGAAATGTCCCTGTGACTCAAATCTCATACATAATAATAATAATAATACATTTAATTTATATAGCGTCTATCAAGGTATACAAAGACGCTTTACAACATTTCATACAAGCATACAAACAGACATAAATACAAAGTAGTGTTTGACTGTCTGATGTGCACCGTGCAGGTCCGGAGCTTAGTCCTGGCGGTCTTTAGGGTGTTTGCATCTCCAGACCGGAGGCAACGGGTAGGGACGCGGCGGGGGTGGAGTCTGGAGAGGTAGGGAGGGGCCAGGTTGTTTAAGGCTTTGTAGGTGTTGAGTAGTACTTTGAAGTCAATCCTGTATTTAACCTGTGAGACAGTGGAGATTGTGGAGGACCGGGGTGATGTGGTCCCCGCGGCAGATGGAGGTGAGCAGGCGGGCAGTGGAGTTCTGGACGTAATGAAGTTTGTCTGTCTGACTGTATTTGTCCTTTTCAATATTTATGTCGACTTTGACTCATCAAGACAGACTAAAGCCAAATTGTTTAGGGTTTTATTTGTGTATTTTCAGCATCACACTAATAAAGAGCATGATTCTTTGTCAAACCTTCCTTCCATTGAGGAATTTAAATGCAGCTAAATTATTTTATGTTCATCGAAAAAACCCAATTCAAATTCATATCTTCAGGAATGGTGTATCAATTTAAACTTTGCTCACTCACTCAAGATGGATTAAGATCATAATACATGAATAAATACAACTAAATAAGAAAAGGGAAACATGAGGTGGCTTCACATGTTAAATATATATTTGGGTGACCTGTCATGTCATCGAATAATAATAGTAATAATAATAATAATAATAGGACTGAATGTTATAGCATTCTTTTAACTATAATGTGGTCACAGAAAATCAATTGTACAATCATGTCCACACAATCAGCTGCTATTGTCATGCACAACTCCAAAAGTCTGACACGAACCTTTAATTAATGCTGACACAGAGGACGTAATAGTGTCTGCAGTCAAAGGCCACAGAAGGAACTCCATTTGTCATTAGTTAGAAAAGCATTGCGGATCAGTTCAGGGGTTCATTATCTCAGCTAGAGTTGCTGGATGTGCTGCCGTCAAACTGGGGGTGTGGATAGTGCAACGCTGACAATGGAGCAGAAACTGAAATCTTCTGTCGATGCAGCGACAAGCAAGAAGTCACATTATTAAAAGGTTCAATGTGTAAGAAATGCCAGAAATGAAACTTAACACATTAAAACAATGTACTGACATTATCAACAGAATGTGAAGAAGTAACTGTGTTGACGTTATGTCAAAGACGGCTCTGTGTTGTGTTGCAGAGATATCTACTGCAATCAGTCTTTTCATACCATTTGTTCCTCGAGAGGCAATAGTGAGTCATTCTAGCGCCAATCAGGATAACATACTGAGGTTATTATTATTTTTTTTAATAACTGATGGTTTTGATGTTTGATGAATTGAGATTGTATGGACCAGGAGTAGAGGTGAAATACTGCCCCCTATTTATTTAGAGCAGGTGGTTGGGAACTACACACTGAACCTATAATTGTGTGTTTTATAAACTGCTGTCAGATCTATGCTATGAATATTCAGTGGTAAAAATTCTGCTGTTAACTTGGGAAAGATACATGAGGATATTAGTCCTTGCAGTATTTATTTATCCAAATATAGTTTTGTCGGTGCTAATAATAGATGCAGGAGGAATGCACTAGGCAGATTAAAGCACTGTGTTCCCAGTGTTCCCAGTAAAAAATGTACATCACCAGAAGGATCTGTTTACAGTGAGCTCTGCTAATAAACTGAGGTTTAGTCCACATCTGAAGTCAGTTCCTACAAGTAGAATACTGTGAAATTTCAGAGTGTGCCATGTTGTGATGGTATTTCTACAGTTCTGTGATGAAGAGTGTGGCCCCGGCCAATAGGTTGGCTCCCAGATGATGTCACCTTTTCCTCTAGGAGGGCTTTATCAGTGAGGTCAGACCAGAATATCATGCATGTTATTTTCCATGCCAGCTGTCTTTTTCTCACAGAGACTTTGCAAACACTCGTCAGTGGCCTATTCAGAATTCTAACTCGGCCTCTTCAGTACTCTAGTACTCGTCAGTGGTTCTCCACCTGGGGGTCGCCAGATGGTTGTGGAGAAAAAATAAAAATAACACATCATATATAATATAGATCGTTGTTTGCATCATCCTGTTGATATCGATCTAAAATTAAAACCATTATAGCTAGATCATTCATTCTTTTTACAGCAGAAAGCTAAGGCTTCTTTCTTTTTGTATCATATTGTACGTTGCGTAACGTTATGGCCAGGGTATTGCTCCTGTAATTACCGCGGGAGATCGTTGTTTTCATTATCCTGTTTATATCATAGACTGTAAAAAATATGGAGGTAATCTCTGTGAGGTCACCCATAGGTTTCTGAAGAGCTGTTGAGAAGCCATCTTTGCATTGCCAACTCAACCCAACTCCCGGCTAATCCCACCTGTCACTCAAAGTGACCAATGGTCTGTGACGCAAGAGGCTGCTCTTAAAATGTTGCATATCTCAAAAACTAAAACAGTGTGCAAACACCAACCTGATTACTCTAAGTTTGTCTAACAGAGGAATATAGAATATGTTTTCTTTTTTTATGTGGGTGTTTCTTCTTGGGTCCTCCTAATCTGACCTCAAACACTTAAAATGTTTGGATTCATTGTGGAGTGCATGAGCTTATTTGTGCTACACAAAACGTGTGTTTATTTTCATAATTATATGACGATTTGTTTTTCTGAAACGTAATTTCAGCTTTAGAAAAATAGAAAGGCCAGAGCTGATAGTTTTTTGAGTTTTTTTGGAGTGCAAGTACATGTCCTGGAAAACAAATAAAACACTTTAAAAGCTCTAACTTACTTGAACACTCTTAGTTTTTACACTTATTTAAATTCTCCCAACGAGAACCTCTAAGTAAAGAGAACTTTACTCAACTTGTCTTCCACTTTAGGGGTTATCTGGATCGTATGGCAGAACGCCAAATAGCACTTAATCATTTAGGAGTTAAATGTACTTGCGGCTGAAATGCATGTGAACTACTGGTGTGTGAAATCATCTTCACTCAAAATGACCCCTCAGGCTTCTTGGTGGGCCAAATTTAAACGGCTGGATCCCCTGTATGAGGGCTCGTCTTGCAATCCACTCGACTTATTTCCACCTTAATAAGGTTCTCCTGTGGTTGTAGCTCTCGTAGGAGGGCGGGCAGGTAGCCTGGCGCTGACTGATAGAACTTCTCACTTCCTGCAGGGCAAATTCACTTTCATGTGATTATCTTACTGAAGTGGCCAAGAGATTTTAGAAGTCATAAGATTTTTAAAAAGTCAAGTGCTCTTAATAAGCAGGGGCAAGATCAAACAGTGCACATGAGCATATGCATGCATGAAGTCTTATAAAACTTATACACTTTAAAACTATAAAATTTGCCTTTATTTTTGCATATTTAAATAATAATTTGTCTTTGTTCACTGTAGTACTGCAACAACTATTTTCATTATTGATTAATCTTCTTATTATTGTCAATTATTCAATTAATTGTTTGATCTATAAGCTGTCATAAAATAGTGTAAAATACCTATACATTTTTACATAGCCCAAAATTACATCTTCAATTTGCCAATTCTTTTTTGGCATTTCTGCCGATTATCAAAATTGATTTTGATTGATTGATTTTCTGTCAATCCAATAATCTATTAATCGACTAATGGTTTCAGCTCTACTTCGAAGAAAGTTTTTTCCTCTATGCTCTTTAATAAGTTTAAGTGACTTGCTATACAATTTACAGAAGAGGGTTTAAAACTATAACTGCCTGGGCTTATACAGGAGAATATCAAAAATGGTGTGCAGCAAACAACTTTGTTTCTCAAGATTGACTGCTCATCTGATTTAAGAGGCAGGATGAACGCACCATGTGGATTATTTATGTTCTATAAATACTTTTTTTATGCTTTAGACATCAGACCTCGTAGCTGTAGATTATTTTTGACTATCTTTCTGACCCTGGCCTGGTGCTTACAGAGCTGAGCGCCAAGCAGATGATGCTGAGGCTGCTGTCTAATCTGCTTCCAGCTTTTTTCTTAACAGCTGTCTCATTTACTCTCACCATATCATGATTGCCATTAGACTACCTGCCACATGAAAATGCCATCAGCTGCATTGAATGCGATCACACTGTGGCAACGTGCATTCTCTAAAGGTCTGCTAATACCGTTTCCAGCAGTGATGGAATGCCATGTCACCACATAATGTCGGAGGGAGATGGCAGGGTAAAGATTTGATGTCCTATGGCGGGCACTTTATTAGAGTAATGGGTCGAGGAAGTGTGCTGAAGTCATCGATGAAAAACATTGCATGACACAAGTGAAACAGAAGGATGCTTCATTGCGAGGAAAACTATTCATAGCTTGTAACACAGCGTAATTAGAGGATGAGGAACAGTGTTTGCATGGCCTCGTTATGTCTTGTGTTCATTAGTGTGTACATATAGTATATGGCAGCAGAGGTCAAGATGATGAATATATTTTACAACGTGTACAATGTCTATATACAGTATATATGTGCATACAGTGTGTGTGTGTGCATGTGCACGCAGCTGTGACAGTTTGTCTTATTTCATAACCACAGACAGTCCTGAAGTCCTTGAACAAGAGCGAGGTCTAAATCTGCCAAAGGCCAAACACTGAGAGGATGTTGGACAGTTAGAAAACTGGCTCTGGCCTCTTTAACGAAGACTGTTTTTCTTTTTTATGTGCAAGGTCACCTTGTCCGTTCCTGAAATCCTGCAGGAGCTGATCACTGCCACCGGCATCCAGATCGCACCGTCCGGTCAATGTGAGCCTATTGAGAGCCGCTGTATTGATCCAGAATGGAAGCCTCATTCAATGCAGCTTTCTCCCTCTGTGCAGTACATTCGAGTTAAGGGCCGGGCTGATTTTGCCCTTTGTGAATGTCATGAAAATAGATCGTCTTAATAAATGAAAGGCATGAGGCCTTCAATTTAAGGCACAGGTTTTATATTAATCACTCCTGCTTCATGTTTCGTTGAACAACAAATCATGGCTTTAAGTAGTTTATTACTTTTATTATCTCATCATTGCAGTAAAGATGTACATTTATAAAAGCATGGATTCATTTATAAAAAGTTTTTTTTCTTTACTGCCTATGCCCGTTCGTCTTTCTTTTCCTTAGCCCCTTGACATTTATAAGTATAATGGCATAATGTTTTTGTAAAAACCCAATAGCCAACTGGTATATTTGAATATTTATATTCACAGATGTTTCAGAGTGGATTCAGCTGCATCGAACCATTACTTAAATTTTTGATTAAACTGCAGATTATTTTCGCGATTAATCAATCATCTGTTTTGTCAATAAAATGTAAAAAAAAAAAAAAAAGAGAGAAAAAAGAGAGAAAAATGTCAATTATAGTTTCCCATAGCCCAAGGTGACATATTAAAATTTATTATTATATCCGACCAATAGTCCAAAACCCAAAAATGCGCCATATACAATCATGTATGAAAAGGAAAATATCAAATCCTCACATTTGAGAAGCTGGAAGCAGCAAATGATGATCCTTTTGCTTGAACACGAACGATTATCAAAATATATAACAGTCAATTTTTTATTTGACTAATCATTTCAGCTTGAGGAAAATAGAGACATTCCTATTCGTCAGAGCAATGGAGCTTACTACCGTATCTGCAGGCCATTTAGATTTCAAATATATGGTTCTGCCACATCGACCTTTATAACCTGACAGGAATTATCACTCCCTGGAATCAAAGGGACAAACTGCTTCGCTTGGAGAAGTGGACAGGAGGAAATGATCATCACCACCAAGAGTCCTATTTGGAAATACTTGAAGAGGGTTCTAAATCCCAAAAACTGAACATTTCCGTCAGCCAGCTCATGCTGAAAAATAAAAGAGGGTGTACAAGGTTGATATTTGGCATCAAGATATCTCACTCATCATTTCCCGCTCAGCACAGCAGAGACTGGGAAGTGATAATAATAAAATCCCCCATAAGAAAAATACATTAGACACAGAGCCAGACGCCAACTGTTATGTGGAATCTACAACGTTAGGGCCTGGAGCAAAATGCACAATTTGCCCCAAGGCCATTTCCAAACATAGCACCTCCAACAACTGCAAGGGATATACAATCTGGTGAATTGAGAAGGATAAAATAATCCCAGCTATCCAAGACATGTAAACTAGGCCGCAGGTAATTATTAATTTATATTAAAATCCCCCCAAAAAATCCCAATCTTGTTTTTTTGGAACTGGAAAAGATCATATTTGACGAGAGGGTGGAGCTGGAGAAGAGTGAGGCCTGATAAGTTACCAGCTAACGCTAGGTGCATCCAGAATTTATATTAACTGTGGCGTTAATTGGGATGCTAATATTGGCAAGCGAAAAACATGCATAAATTCATTCTGAAAATGTATAGTCAAGTGAGTCATTTTCTCATAGACTTTTATACAATCAGACTTATTTTTGCAACCAGTGGAATCGCCCACTGGTGGCCATGAGGAGTGCAAGTTTAAGGAACATCCGCCCTTGGTGTGGCTGAGGGAAGCAGCAGTGTAACACAAACAGGAGCCCAGCACAGTTAAGATGCAATTTTGAAATAAAAAATAGTAAAACAAGCTGCCACGTAAACTTGTTGCTTTTGAGTTCAAATGTTTCTCTAATGCTTAGCTGAAGTATGTGTGGAGAAAATGTGAATAACAACAAGTGCATATTGAATTTTGTTGTGAAGCCAGTAATACTGAAAAACAATTATGCGTGAATGGGCTGTTTACATCCATAAAGCCAATATACAATAGTATCGTTTGATAGAGACCAGAATAAGCACCTCTGGCTGTATGAATGTGTCTGGATGGTCGCAAAGATTGCAAAAGCACTATATAAATGCACTCCATTTACAAATGTGCTGGCATGTATCCAATGTGGAATTTTGCTAATAAAACGATAAGAATGTGTGAAGTAAAATATGTCTTGGGTTTGCTAAGGGAAGACTACATTGTGTTTTCTAAAAGCAAATAGCAGATGATTACAAATGACCGTTCCAGATGATATGTGTCCACGAATCGATTAGCTGTTCTGTTTTGATAATGGATTCATCGTTTTTCATCCTAAAATGTTAGAAGATTTTGTTTTCAGCCTCTCATATATGGATATTTTCAGATTTTCTCTGTTTTATATAATTCAAAAATGAATATTATTGAGTTTTGGACTTACAAAACAAGACATTTAAACACACCACCTAGGACTTTGAGAAACAGGGATGGACATGTTTCACTTTTTTCTGACATTTTATAGACCAAACGAAAAATTGGCAGATTATTCGATAATGAAAATAATCATTAGTTGCAGCCCTAATGATCTAACTGTATCTTCTGTACCTCTCATATTGCATTCCATTCATCAGTATCTTCAATGACGTTCTCTTTCCCTTTTTTACCGCCCAGCACATGTTGATGTATATCAGAAAAGAATGAAATTCAACACACAAGTGTGGGTCAAAGAGCCTCACACTATCATGTTTTCCTTCACAGTGACTGCAGGTGGACAAGAACGACATAGGTGCGGTGTGACAATGAACTCCTGTGTGATGCTTTTTATCTGAATGGCGAAGGTATGTAGGCCACAGGAGGGAGGAACGGTGGGCAAATAGATTGGAGGAGGTCCAGGAAGTGGTACTCTATATAGACAAGTACACTTCTATCAGCTTCTATTGTTACGGAAGTGGACAACACTCACAGATGTTGAAATTGGTGAAAGTAATGCATTTCTCAGTTCTTTTTTTCTGTTCAGTTTCAACATCTATTCTTAGCACTGACCTACAATTGCTGTGACTACTATGACATTCATCAACCCGATGGAAAAACTATGGAAATAAATGATGAAATGTTTGGACAGAAAATATGTGTCACTATTTATTCTCTTATTATTTATCTTCCTATATCACCTGGACATCTATGATGGCAGGCGTCCACTTGATAACTCTGGTAACATATTCCTACTTCTTTGGCGACCCACAATAGGAAACAATAGGATTATTTATACAGTAAAAGCTCTTTTGCACAGAAAATACTACTTATAACAAAGGCTAATATGTTGTGTTGTGAAAGGGCAGATAAATTGGGATTACACCAAACTATAATTTTAATGTTAAATTTGCTTTTATTTCCAGGCATCTTCAGTTTATTGTATTAGGCTGGGTTGCTAAACTGATTCAATTGGTCCTCTGTTGGACATAAATTCAATAACTTTTAACCCCGCGGGGGCGGCGTTTGTTGCCTCCAGCACTCACACCAAGGTCAAATTATAGCCAAAAAATGAACAGTGCTTGTAATTTGCGCAGCCAGACTTTAACTCAACAGACGTAGTAGCTGACCAAAGGATGACCTGTCTGTGTGGCTACTTCAACAATCACTCAAAAAAACATAAGGCTTATAATGTTTAAAAGGGACATGTACATATAAGCATTGCTGATTTAACCATAAACAGCTGCTTTACTGCTGCTCTTATAAACTGCACTTACAGTGTTGGCGAGTGAAGCAATACTGCATTTATTTTCTCTGACAGCAGAACTTGCATCCAGCTGATTGATTAGTGCCTTTCATTTATGTCTACCAGATATCACTTAGAGCCCAAACTAGGGGAGAATGTGTTATTATTCTTCATCTATAGAAAAAACACAGACACCAAGAAGGCCACATGTAGGCCTGCAGTAAACATCACATGAAGAAGGCAGCTTTAGGAACTCAAGTTCTGACTCATTTATTGATATTCTGTTGATATTTTCATTTATGATTCACATACATTTTTGAAGAGTTTGACTTTAAGGGTTTTCCTATTTTTCTCCAGTAATTTGTAGGTTTTTATCTTTTTATATACAGAATGAAGAAGTTACTTGGCAGTTATTTAAAAAAATAAATAAATAAAATAAACATAACTATGAAAACAAAGTATCAACAATCTGATTTTGTACTGTGTCAAAGGACATTTTTTAAGAGATACGTATATTACATGGAATTTTTTAAGGATTTCTTAAAGGATTGGATTTTCACACTTTATCCTCCATGTGCGGAAACTCCGCCATGTGCTGCTGACCCTCTCTGCAGATGTTTCCTCTCTCTGTTGTTGTTGTTCTCCCTCAGCACCCTGGGGTCTCTCCCGCTCAGCTTGTGGCCAGCGAACATATTAGTTATCTTTATAAACAGTGTTTTTTTAAGGGAACACAGGTGGTTATGACTGAGAATGTATATTTCAGTGTTTCTCATCATGGCTGGGATATCAGGCGTCCTCTCCAAACTGTTACAGGAAGTTATTGTCTTGTGGTTTTCCAAGATTTAAGGGGCACTTTTACTGTTTTACCGTTCAGGAAACTATATTTTAGAAACAGAAATGAAGCAGACTGCTCATGAGCTTTTGGCTGGTTATAATCCTGTTCTGCGTCTGCTAGTTGTAAGCAGTGGAAGCTACTGTAGAATGTAAAAGAGGTGTTTTGTTTTCTTTTGACAAATAAATATTTTTCTGAACATATAATGGAGTATTGGTTGTTGTCTGTCTTGCATCTGAAGCTCAGTGTCCCTTTTTTTTTGATTAGCATGAATAGAAACATATTTTAGTGTGTGAGGTATAATTAATCCTACCTGAAATAAAATCCTTTTCAGTGATGATATTCTTTGTAAATGATGTTTCAAAAGAAAACGCTGTATTATGAGTAATGACTTTAGTGAATGGGAAAAACTGTATTGTGCAGAAAATATCTGATAAAGAGAAAATATATTCCTTGACGCCATCTTCTTCCCTTCTAGGGCAAATCTGAAGGCACCTAACATGTGATGTGTGTGCCTGTGCACAGTATATAAATGTGTGTGTGCCTGCATGTCTGTGCGTGTGGTTGTTACCATGGAGCGGTTGCCCTTTTCCTGCTTCACCATTCTCTCACTCTTAAGAATCATGTGCATGGAGCTCACAGAGAGGAGGCTCGAACTGGGCTCCCTTTCTCCTGCAGCACTCAGAGCATGGGAGCATGTGTGTCTAAAGCTAGGGTGCCCTGACTGTGTTTGACTAACGAGGTGCTCTCATCTCCCTCCAGAAGAGAAACAGGGACACACGAATATCTGCAGTGTAGAAGAAGAAGAAGAAGAAGAAGAAGAAGACATACTTTATTAATGCCTCGAGGGGAAATTACATTTTTTAGTTTATTTTAGAAGTGCAGACTTACTGTACAAATCACATTTGCTTGCTTTTAAAACAGACATTCTGTTTTACATCAATTACAGCCAATTGTCATCTGAAATAGAAGGGTAGTTTTTATGTGCACATTTCAAGCAGCAGGCACAGAAACCAGCATTCTTCAGATCAACAGATTGTTCTTCATAATAAGACGCTTTTTTTTTTTTGCAGCATATTCTAAAGGGCTCTGCATCAAATGATTGCAGTGTGGATACATAAGTCCACTATTTATTTTTTCAACAAACACATTTTTGCACTATTTACCCACTATCAAATGAGAAATATATCACAAGAGGGAAACGTAATTTCAGAAAGAGTCTAAAAGGCGATGCAGACACAAAACATTTGGCGCACATCTTACTATTTCTCAACTTTCATTATTGCTGTATGCATTACTTCATCACAAAATAACTCCTGAAGTGTACGGAACATCAAAGATTGATACTGTTTGACCTGCTGGGGTTTACTTCTCTCTTAAATCCAGATTCAAAAAGCTTTATTGTGACATAAAATGAACATTAGATGGTTTTGGTATTTCTCGCCTTTGGCGTGTGCGCTTATTTTTTAAATCTTTTAGGTAGGGCTGGCATTAGGCAAAGCAGGGTTTCCTTGGACACAGCACGAAGTGAACAGATCAATAAAAAGCTCATCACAAGATTTCTAGGCTGTTCAACACGTGTACCAACACAACTGGAAAATACCTGAAAAAGCTCTAAAAACACTACAACCCCAATGACATGGAAACAAGCATCGTTTTCAACAAATCTGACCAAATTGATGTAGAAATAAAAAATATATATCAGTGCTCACTGTTACTATGACATAAGATTAGATAGATTTGCTGGCAATACTGTTTTCTATTGCAACAATAGTAAGCCTGTGTGTCTGCATGTGTGTGATGTTCGTTTCTGTATAAAATAACAGCGGGAGCTAAAAATAACAATTCTCTAATAGTTTCTGTTGTGTGCCAAAGCAGACACAAACCAGATGCCCAAACAGGCTTCAACACTCACTTGTTATTTATTTCGATTTTTAAAAATTTTTTTTTACTGGTTTTCAGATTGACGTGACAGGTGACAATTTTGTTTTAGATAATGTTTCTGATGTATCAACAAAAGAGAGCAGAAGATAAACTAAATCCATTTCCGATGCTTATGCTATTTTAAATTGAGTGAAAAGCAACTTAATCTGCAAATCTGAAGACAGGGTGAGAAACCTGTCAATGAAACCCCCCCCCCCCCCCCCCCCAAAACACTCCTCTCTTTAAGCCTTTTTATTTTCTCAATGAAATAATACATTTTAATACACCAACAGGCAAGAAGCCAAGTCAGATATTAAGATATTTCCGTTCCTTTCCGGAAAAAAATGATTGGCATATTTCAAAAGAGAAGTTGGGTGTTGATGTCAGTACTGTATTTGTTTTAACGGAACAATCTACATGTATTTTATTTAGTATCGGAGGAACTACAGTTTAAGGCACTTCCCCACCGGCCTCAGAATTTAGCCCTGGATTAAACAGAAGAAAAAATTTGATTCGATATTAGATTAGATAATCTAATGAATAAACAAACTAATAAATAAAACAAAGAACTGTACTTCTAATTCCTCTTGCTGGCCAGAAAGCTAACAAGGTTAATGTTCGACACAGAGGTGTCAGGCTAGTGATATGGATACATACATAGGGATAGAAATTGACTGGAGTGTTCACGTGAAGCAAACGCGTGTGAAACTGGTATTTAGCAGAACATGTCCCGGATGAAGACACAGTGAGACTAACCAGCACATTGTGCTACTCTCCATGCTCTCCCAGTGGACAGTCGTGACAGTTTGCATTAGACAGAGCCATGTTCATACAGCGGCACTTCCACTCAACTTCAACCTAGCAGGCCTCCCCTGGGGCGGAAGTAGCTGAAAGTTTAGAGAAGTGACTCGTCTACAATTGAATTTCCTCAACTAAATGTAAAACCTGCAAGTGAATGCTTATACTCTTTTTGTCACTACATCTCTCTACAACTTTTTGCCCAGCAAGGATACAAAGAAGCCATATAAACAAAGCATAAAATGGTGTGCAAAAGCATACAGAAATAGCTGAATATGATAGCATTTTGCAGCCTTGTTCTGCTGACAATGAAGGGTTAGGGTTATTTTCTCAAATATGTTTCTAATCAAACTCTGGCAAGTACACATTAGGGGTCGGAGTGGATGGATGGGTCAAACAAACACAGGACTTTTACCCGGGAGACAGGTGCTTGTTGTCCGGTATGAAACCAAAGGTCGATATTTACTTATTTTAAATGTATGTCCGTTAGTTAAACAATGTAACAAACATACATATTTTAAAGCTGAACCATCTGGTCTTTTTCTAAACCCAATCAAGCAGTTTTGTTGGGTTTTTGTTTTGTTTAAATTCACAACGCACACTGCGACTGTAATCCTGGACAACATATGTTTCCCTTGAAGCGTCATTGATGATGCAGTTCAGTTGTATGGGAACGTCATTTTGTAAGAGACAGAGTTGGCTTGGAGGGAGAATAGCCAGGCCAGTATTACAGCCTCACAGTCGGTCAGGTAAAGAGGGCTGTAGTACTAGTTACCAACCCCAAAGGTAGCGGAGACTCTATAGCTCCATTTGACCTGCATTCGTATAATGCTATCAGACACGCCCCTTTGACTTAAAATCAGCAACAACTTTTTATAGATAAACTCAGTGAAAAGCCTTAATGAAAATGAGACCAGGCAGTGATGACAAGAAAAAGGAAAATGATCTAAACATCACAATTCAACGTTTTGTAAAGACCGTTCTATTCAGGGACTCAGGGTTTGCGAGGTATTGATACGGAGTTATTGATATTGACATGTTTTCAGCAAAGAGCGTTCACTCGTGAGTATAATGAGATTACCTGTGATGAGGTCATACGTAATGTGGTAGATGAAGGTTTGAAGGTCAGTAAAAGCGTGGTGGTGGTTCAATAGTCTGAGACATCTGCCATTTGCCTGTGACGTCGCTGGTTTGCATCCAAAAGGAAGGTTGGCCAATTTATAACAGAGCGGTTTGATTCACAACAAGACAAAGAGAAGATACTTAATCTTTGTGTTTTGTAAAGTTATGCAAGACTTCCTACAGAGCCTGAGCTATTTTTTCCCTCTGTATGTTTCCAGTGTTTATCTCTGGGTTTGATTTCATACGGCTGTGTGTTTGGATTTAAAGCCACCAAACTGCTGAACTCAGAGCAGAGAGGTGACTATTCATATAATAGCTCGACACTCATAAACACCATCCAGTTCTCCACAGATGTTTTGACAGGAGATCTTGATCTAAGCGCATGTTTATAACACACAGATGCTTTCCTTCTGCACTGAAAGTGAAAATAGAGTTTTGTTACATCACAGTAAACGGTAACTGTTGTTGTTAAGAAGGACTCAAATCAAAGGAGTTTTTAATTCATTTTGAAATCAGAAAACACAAACATGATGTAGTTTCATATTTCGCTCCTTCTCTTGCGCTCTCGTTCCCTTCCCCCCCGACTCTTCTCTTTTCAACATGTCTGAAAAGACGCATTACATTTGGTCTGTAAGAAGTTTTTGCCATATTTAGATAAGACACTTCCTACATCTCAGCTGTCCAACAAACCGAGGCACTCGCCTTTTGTCTCCTTTTCACAAATCCTCTCCATTCCTCGTCCTTATAAACCTAAATCTCTCATGGTGGTTGTGCTCCCACAGTACTGTTGTGAAAGTCCACACATTCACTTGCAAATACCAGTATATGCCTTGTATCTTTTTAGTATCTGTTTTCATCATTTAGCGTCTGTATTGTATCTCTATCTACACACCGTAAACTGAAAGCAGGTTAGTTCAGGAGACTGTGTATTTTAAAACTTTTATGTCTCTCAGCAAAAGCAGAACCATTCAATTCCTTATCTGATCCCACACATAAATATTGTATTAATGCTCTACCCAGTTCTGCCAAAATGCAGTTCCTGCATCCTGACCTGCTTGACGTTCCTCAGGTGAAGTGTGAAGCGAGTTTATTTCAGCAGATTACATCAGACACAGCCAGTGTGTGAGAGTGGATTTGTATGCGCAGTTTGTTGCCTGGATGGCAGGTACAGCGCCGGTGGGTCTTCCAGCTCCGCTGACACAGACTACAGTATAACAGCATGAGACAGCTGCTGAACAGGCGGGGGATGTTTGAGATTTAAATTGAGAGGGATCATATTTTTGTGAAATAAATCACTTTACCACACGGTGTGATTTGTCCTACACACTTCCTTTGTTTTTATCCAGATGATGATGAATCCCATGCACGCTTTACTCCTTCATTTTGATTCTCAAAGAAGATCCACTGTGTAAAAAATCAGATTTTTCTTTAACCAGAACAACCATTTCACATGTTATAAACAGAGAGAAAGAGTGTGTGCCTTTGTGTGTGTGTGCGTGTGTGTGTGTGTGTGTGTGTGCGTGCGTGTGTGTGTGTACATATCTGGTATATTTGTCACACATGCATATGTCTTTGTATAATTGTACACTGGCACGCTCAATAATTGTGAATCATTTATTAAATTATTGAATAATAAAAAAATCTGGGACCGTGCTTGACACTGTAACCAAGCATTTGCTCTTCTAACAATTTTATGTTTCTGGCAGTGGTAAGAGTAGCTGGCAATCAATTATAAGTTATAGATTTGTTTAATTGTGAGTTTATTTGAGCTGTTTCTGTAATCTATTGCAAAAATGTTTCTGTTTTTCCCATAGTGACGACTATACTGTCACTAATGTCTCACCACTCCCTTTAATTAACACCCACATACGCAGAGTATGATATATATATCATAGTATATGTGTATATGTATGTATATATATGTGTGTATATGTATGTATTTTGTAATCATATAGCGTAGGATTAGAATAGTTGGCTCAGACTAACATTAATGCTTCTCTCTCTCTCTTATGTCCCTGTCGCTGATGTTTCTATGATAGTGATTGTTAGCTGTTGAGTTATATCAATAAAAAAAAAAAAAACGTCATCTATTTGCGATCTACGTGCATTGCATTTGTGACTCACGTTCCTTCTCTTCTCCTTCTCACGAGCTCTTCTCTCCATTGGGCGAGTCGGTGCGGCATGTACTTTTACGACTGCTGTTTAAAAGGTATGTAATATTTAATATCACTGGGAAGATATATAAAGATCACCACACTCTCCAATTAACATTAGGCTTCACCCATTTCCTTTAAACACCGTAATAGAATATAAAGAAAATAATAATAGGATGCACACAAGTGCGTTTCACTGTCATAAGGAACAGTGCCTCCAAATAGTTCCCTATTCGTTTTTTACATAACGTTTGGCAGCGTGCGGCGAGATGTGTAAATGCTGTTGCTCAGGGCTATAGGCCTGGCAGAGATGATATATCAGCAGAGAAACATTTTTCTTCTTCTTATTCACATTCACACTTTACTTATGTTGTATTTTTAGCCACTGACCATATATGTGCCCTCGATGATATGCAACAGTTGTTTTCTTCTCTTGCGTCTGTACCAGCGTTCAAGACAAACAGTGCTTTTTTTTTTTCCAAAGAATGCTTTCAACTCTAAAATCTTTCCTGGATTTGATGCCTCACTCCCCTTAGGCAACATAACAGGAAACTACTGCTGACTGTCAATCAAGTCAGTGAGCTGTGGCTGTAGATGGACCTCTACTTGTCAGAGACATAAAGATAAGGCTGATAAAACTTGCCTGGGCATAGATTAACAAAGCCTTGCTACTGTAGCTGCCTGTTCCACACCGTGCTTACTTAGAATATGAGCTTTCTACTGAACGGCTCAGTGGACAGAGCAGCAGAGCAGACATTAATGTGAGTTTCCTTTTATGATGTGACCCATCTCTTACAGTCTGTAAAACTCAGCGCCGCATTATACTCCTAACAAACTCAACTGCAATGTTTTTTCAAAGGCTGTTGAGCACAGTTCTGAATGCAGCTTCTTTTTTGGAGCATCAAACACTGATTCGCCTGTAGACCTGCACGATGCATCTTACCTCTTTGCAGAGACAATATTTGTAGTCACCTTGGTGTTAGCTACAATGTAACAGTGACCCACTTTCATGGAGAAAAGCATCAAGGGTGCTTTTGGAAGGCAACATTTACTGGTAGTCTGTTTCAATCGAACTCTGATGCGGCTCAACCCCTGTTGAGGTTTGTTTGGGCAGTTGTGAACGCAGTAATCATATTCTGGTGCGGATCAAAACATCCGATCCAAGACTGCGATGATGTGGTCTCGGACCGTTTCCAGGAGAACCCCAGTGTGGTGAGAACATAATCCGACCCAAATGCAGGAAGTGAACCAAAATGCCGGGGATTATGGGCTGCCTGTTTGGGCATTTGTTGAGAGTGACACATGTAAACATGATTAGGAGAGGACTGACTTGGACTGCAAGTGTTTGGTAGGAACACCGAAGCCAGATTGCTTTAAGTATCACCAAATTCCCTGATTCATTGATTTCCCTGTTAACATTTTGCATTGGCAAATTTCTGACCAATAAGAAGGACTTCTGCGAGTACATTTCCAGCCGTGCTCCTTCATATGGTACATTTTATTATTTGGTCCGCTTTAATTCGTGCACTGTGATACCGAACCAGAATACATAGAAAACAAACCAAAATCAATAATTTAGCTCTGATTCGTAAGGGACGATAGAAAGTGCTCTAAAACATCCCGAAAAAATTTCTCAAAGTCCTCCTGCACTATAATCCACTTTTCCACTGTCTTTCCATGTGCGCGGTATGTTCCAAGTATTAATAAATATAGTGTATATGGTCCATCACACAGCCCTCACAAGTTGTAGGCTCAGTACAATCCCTTCATTTAGATTTTTTTTCCTACACTTTGTTGTATACTCTTAATGCTAAATGGATAAAAGAAGGACATTAGGTCATAACAAATGTAATAATAATAATCCATAATGTTAAACTTGAGCTAGATTGATGAAAAGTAAAAATTCTATGTTAATGTAACATAGGTAGTAACTTTCACTTACACTTTTACACTTCACTTTTACATTTACAGTAATTATTTTAATGGCATATTTTATTTAAAAAAACATTTACAAATATTATATTTTACATTATCACCATAAGGAATTTTATGTAGACTTAACAAAACCTAGGAAGGAATAGTTTTGTTGATTTTCTATTGTTTTAGACAACAATAAACACAAAGGCCTTCGCACATAACACACACAAATCAAATCAATTATTGAAAGGTCTTCACTGCGCAGACAAGATGACACCCTGTTGGGCAATTCTCATTATATGACTAATCTTCACCTGTAAGTGACTCCAGTTCTTCATAAGGCCTGAGGATAAACTGTAGCGAAGCACAATTAAATCCCTCCTCGAACAATTACTACAAAGTGCATTCTTTAAAAGCCTCATGAAAAAGAGATGGTCTGTGTTGCTTTCATCCAAAGTTACACAATCAGGTGAATGGACACTGGCAGTGAGGCCAGGTGATGCCTTGTTTTCCTGATTTCTGCATCTGATTTGGACAAAAGAAGGATGTTGTTGCTAGGAAACCAAGATACATTTTCACAGGTGTGACAAAAAAAGTAAAGAAACTAAGGGCGTTGTGTATTTTTTGTACATTGTTAGAGAAATCTCATTTGACTTTAAAGAAATGTGTTTGCATCTAGAATTATCCTCCATGACAAACACATGTATTAGCATGTCGATTTTATTTCAGCCTAGCTACTAGGCACCTAAGTGATTACATTTTACTTTAGAAGAGCTTTATTGCATCAGTTGTTAATAGTAAAACACCTGCTATGACTCCTCTCAGTGTGAAGAGTAACATGCTGCATGTGACACTTACGTCAGAACCACCAGTTCCACAAGTTTGGTGGTTCCAGGAACGGCAGACGTCATCTTCTTTGAAGGGTTTCCCAAAAGTAGTGCCTGAATCATCTGGATGAAAAACATGATATAGTACACGAGAATCACATCTCAAGGGTGTTGTGAAATCAGGCTTATTATGTTCAAAAGCATTTCATAACTTTTCTACTACCATGTGCACATACTTTAAGGTTTAATAATAAATTGTTTGGATTGCACCGTTAGTTATGATGAATTGTGATTTAGTATTACGTGCTCGGCAAATCAGTTTGTTTGTTCCATGATCAATGAATCAGGATCGTGCTTCATGAAATTCCCCGCTATCAGTGCACATTGCAGAGTAAATGAAACATAAAAAGTGAAGCAGAATAACAGTAAAACAGACCGTTTGGTTCGCTAGAAAACTCCTCACTGGGCTGTTTCTTCAAGACTTACAACTTTGCTCAAGGCATAAAGACACAACTACCTCTTTCGCACCAGTGACCAGGGTCGGCTCTACAGAGCAACAGGTGAATGTTCATGGATTCGTACTCTTCCTGTGATTTGCTGCCTGCAAAGTAAATGTGTTGTTGATAAGTGGGATAATCTCAAACACAGTGCAAAAAATGGATGAGATATGTTGAAATTCTGTTCCTGTATTTCTCAAACTGTGGTTACTGTAGATGGACTTGACACAGCAAGCTGGAATTCGCAGAAGGGACCTGCTTAGTATCACAAGGCAGTGACTCGTGGATTTACACAGAACTGAGATGATATCACCATCAAGCTGAGGAATTACTAGGACAAGCTCCAGTCTTCTGCAAAGTGTATCAGAGTATGTGTTACTGTGCTACCTGTTTTACAGAAACCATGAACTGTAGTAGGTTATGTGAATGTGTTGAATGTGTGTAGGAGGAATGCTATGTTAACCATACAGCTCCCGCTGTCATTGTGCTGACAAGAGTGTGCCGTTGCTGTGCAGCAAACCCACAACACCCTGCGAGTCCGTTGGCACCGAATCAATCTGGTCACACTGATTATAGACTTCTTATTGTCAGCAGAACATCCTGGTAGCCAGCAGGGGATGAACGCTAAAAAAACGGACACATTTTATTCAGCGCTGCCATAAATTCTCCTTTTTAAAACACTCACAGCAGCAGCATACTAATATTAGTATTATTCACTGTGCAGACTGCCACCAGAAGCAGTGCGTCGTGGTTGTCTCGTCTGTCTCGTCTGTCTCTGTAGGAATTACAAAATGAGCAGGAATTTGATAATACAGACCTCAGGCTAGTCTTATTCTATAGTTTTCTTCTTATCATCAAACCCAGTGAAAATACCATTAACAAATGAGTAGCCAGAGCCTGATAAAACATATGTCTCTGTGCCATAGACCTCCATTGGTGTACAAAAACTGTTTAAAACATATCAATGAGCCACACTGTTGCACTCTGTGACATGTCCCTTCATCATGATGAGCATGGGCATCATACCACTGCCCTAGTAATGTCTGCGAAAAACTAATTTACCCAAGAGGCTATTCTTTTCCCCAGGGACACTTAAGCAGGTTAATCCAGCCACGTTAACAAGAACAACAAGCTATATAGGCGATGGCAACACTGACAGATGTCTGGCGATATTATCAGTGCCAATCATCTGTGTTCACATCATTCAGTACAGTATGTGCTCACAGACAGCAGGCACACACTAGCATAGCAATATGACTTTCACAACACGCCAGCATCTTCCTGTATTTAAACAGAACTGTATGTAAATATCAAGAAATATTGTCTTCTGTATTAATATGTTTATTTTCTAAACTGTTCCACACCTCAAATGGCCTAGAATAAAGAAAAAATGTTACAATTCTAAGTTATAATCGTTTTTTGCACCAATAAAGTTCTGTTTTGTTGTCCTCTGTCAATGCAATATCGATTCAGCCTATATTCAGTTAGGGAACATTTTTTAAATTTCAGAATTTCACTGCTGAATCTGGTGCTGTACGTCTTTACCAGAACAATTACAGGTGCAAATCATTGTTTTGTGTTTTTGTTTGTATTGGATTAGACAGAAGAAGAACTGGTACATGTATGTCAGCATGAGCAGAAGCAGCTACTGTCGCCGAACAGACGAGGAACAGCACGCTGATAACAGCATCAGCTGCCTTCTTAAAATCTGTAAAATAGTGAAGTGGAATAGAGATGATCTCTTTCCCAGGTGGTAATGTCAGACTTATGTCATGCTTCAAAGCATCAGAAAACCTCCAGACTGATCAACATCACCCATTCTTAGTGCACTCTGACACGTTCAGGTTTACATCTGGTCTTCAGGGGCTTGACTGCTTCTAAAATCTCTAAAGGTTTATTCCTGGAGTTGCGGTTTACACTAAGAGAAGTCAGGACCCCTGTGATTATCTTGGACTCTTAGTCCTCTACTTAAACCTGGCTGCTGGTAAAAATACCATGTGCAAAGTCCACGCACGCTACCTTGCGACGCAGCCAACCACACGCAAACATTTCCTTGGAATAAGAGTCGGTTGTGGTAAACTTGTTAGTTACTGCCACTAATGACAGCACTATAAAAATGTCTGAATGACACAGACATGGTGTAATGTGCCAGTAGCAAGGGCTGATCAGGGTGACTGGACGGTTGCCAGTTCAGTTCTTCAGAGGAAATCAAGGTGGGTACGATGAGTAAGGAACACGCTGTGACGTCCTTGTGACCCTGTGTGACCGTGAGTGTGTGGGGTAATGGTAAACGGAGCACACATGCAGAGGAAAATAATGCAAGTCAAATTTGAAGTAAAATACGAAAAATACAAGAAACAAGAGGTTAAATAGATGCAGAGTCAGCTGTACTGTACTGTGTCATCAGTGGCCCTTTGTGTTGGATCAAAAAGAGCGATCCATTTGTGTCTTATCTTAAACAAAGCTCTGGGGTTCACGGCCAGGTTTGTTGTCTTCAGAGGCCGCGCTGATTTAATCAGCGACGGAGGACTTTTTTCCAGCGCCACTGAGGACACAAGCCAGAGCCGAGAGTGGATGGGAGTCAGGATCCTCTGCTTTCTTTCGTCCTGCTCTGGGTGCATCCTGAGGCCATGCAGGCGGCGGCTGGAAATAGCCCAGACATGCAGGCCAAGTCGAAGCAATGCGCTGTTGGTGTCATCGCCGCCTCCTCCTTCCTCAGCCGTGCCGCTAATCAGCAGAGGCAGAGGAGGATGCAGGTCAGGAGCCAGTCACAGATCAGGCAGTGCAAGGTGTGGCAGGCAACAGGAGTGTGCATGAGTGGAAGTATGTGGGTGTATATCTGGGTGTGCATGCATGCTCACCTGTATGCAAAAATCTGTATGAGTAACTTTGAACACGTGCGTACATGTCAACAGGAGACAAGGGAGTGACCATTTCAACTTGGATTCTTCCACACACCTGCTGTGCGTATATATATATATATATATACTATATGTGTATATATATATAATATATATATATAAGTTAGTGGTTATTGAGTGGTTTAAGTGAAGTAATGACATTCCTGATGTATAGGCAGATTAAACACATTGCAAGCTGATTATAAGTCAATATAAGTGGTCATTATTTGCTTTAAGTATGGTGAAAAAAATATCATTACATTTCAAAAGTCAGTGAGTGACCAAGCAATTATGAAGTATCATGATACTTGACCTTATAAGTAATAATAAAATGCTTTAAAATATGTTTACGATAATTCTTGTATGAAGCATTATGAGTATGTACGGGTTCTTATAACTTATAAGCAGATTAAACTCATTGTTAGTATGTTTATAATGCATTATGGACATGGGCGTCATAGAAAGTGTTACGGCACAAACAAACAAACAAACTTTTTGTAAAAAGAAAATAAGTTTAATGAAATCTTAAGTAAAGAGGTAAAAATGAAACACCAAAGTATGGTTTACATTGTGTACGACCTTGTCATTTGCAAGTGCCTTCATCATTTCAAGTGTTAATTGTGAAAAGAAAGGATGCCAGGCCACGCTGCAATGCTCGCTGCGTACGTAGAAAAGGCGCCCGCAGCTCATGAAAAACCCTCTCATTCCCCTTCAAGACTGAGGACAAGCGCTGCAAAACTTTAAAGATTTCTCCATGCCACTGGTTCACAGTAGGAGGTCTGGGCTTATCCCTCTGAAATAAAATACAACTTCTTGCTAAAAGCAGAGGTTTCTTCCAAAGTTTTTGCTGGACACTTGTCAAAGAGAGCCTGAAAGTTTCAGCACTAACAAACCAGGATTCTTTTATTTCTTATCAAAATCAGAGGATAATTCCTGTGAGAGCCCAGAAGTGAAATATCAGAGGGCAGTGCCAAATGTAAGTATACACAACAATTTTGAGGTACTTGTTCTTCTGTGTTCTCCAGCTTATACTTCTACTCCGTTACATTTCTGAGGGAAATATTCTAGTGTTTACTCCAAGCACACAGCAATAGTTGTTGTTTTGCCGATTAAGATTTTACATTAAAAAAAAACATGTAATAATCGTATATCTAATTATTGTTATTAATAATAATAATAATAATTAATAATAATGATAATGATCACAGCAAGGTGCAGCCAGAATGCAGTCACTGGCGTATGGATTTAATCACATGTTTAACCAGTGTCATAGCAACCCACAAGCATTACTAACACTTACGGTAGGTACTTCTCCCCTGATGCTCAGTAATTGAATACGTGTTTAATCAGACACGACTGTGTTTCTCCACCCGCTATCTATACAAAAACATTTCAATTGGCAAAGTCATCAAACTGATTCATTCAAGTTCATTTCATTTCCAATTTTAACACCTGCACCTACTAAATGAATCACAAACATTTTAACATGACATCTATCCACAGCCAATTACAGCGCAGAGCTGAACCATGTTGTCTGACCTTTCCCTGACAATGAAATCTTAAGGTACTGAAGGTGTACTCTAAAGCTTTGACGTAAAAGAGAAACTGCACTGTGTGCTCTGTATTTCTTACTTTTTTTGCCCAATGAGAAATACTTACAGCGATATCAGGTTCCCGTTCTGTGACACTTCCCGCGAACATCAGATGTTTTGTTTTAGTTCTCTGGTTTCTGATTTCAGAAGGGATTTGTTTGTTCATGTTGACACATTTCTGGCAAGTACGCTGTATAATGCAAACAGTTTGACACTTTTATGACTTGTAACTTCCAAACACACGTCTCTGCTCTTGAAGCCTTTTTGTAAATGTAAGCATTCATAATATTTGTTTTTCTTTTCACTTTTAAAACTCCATTATTGCATCTGTGTGAATAATTTTCAAAGGATTGCATTACAGATACGAAAGCATAATAATAGATATGATGTCAGAAACATTTTCATGAGATAGCACAAGACTCTTGGGATCCAAGAATCCTCATTTTTTTAAGATTCCCGCCAATGGTCTCTCACTATTCTGCTTATCTACAGGTGGCTGTAATGCAGCAAGAAAAGCAGCCATGTCCCAGCAAAGAGAGAGAAGAAGAAGCAAGCTAGTACACATGGATGCACTGTCAACAATACAGGAATTAAAACTTAAAGAATTATCTTTGCAAGTTTTTTATTTGTAAGGAAATCAATCCCATACATACTTGAATGCTTTTTAGTGGGAAACACTGAATGTAAACATATATTTTGTTGGTTTGCACTGGTGTTCAGATTTTATTACCGTTGGTCAGAACCCGGCTAGCTGTTTCCACCTGATTCCCATATTCGTGCTAAGCTAAGCTAATTGACTGCTGGTGCTAGCTTAATATTTACCGTGCAGACATGAAAGTGATCTTCTCGCCTAACTCTCAACACAAAAGTGAATAATAGGTCCTGAAATGGTGAACTATTCCTTTAAACGGATCGCTTTTGGTTTATAAATATGACTCTTGTTTGCTGATAGGAAAACTCATCTTCAAGATAAAAAAATGTATGTGAGTGGTAAAATCTGTCTTCTGTGTTCATAGTTTGATAGGAGAGCTCTGGATCAGCCTCCGGCTTCCTCACTTTGTTTGTGTTTGTTTATTTCATACGTCAGACAACGCTCTAAATGTGATGGACTGTGGCATTACAGCATTGTATTACTAATTAGCCGAAGTCTTCTGAGGGCACACTGCATCATCTGTTCATGTTTGTCTGCATGTCAGATATGATAACAGAACTGGAGCGTACACCAGAGCAGCACTCTTTGTAACTGTCAGCTAAGTGATTCAAAGTAAACAGGGTGAGGCCAGTGTTTGGAGCTCCTTCACACTTCCTCACTGGCTGCGCTCCAAGTTCCTCAACTCTTTTTTTGGATTTGTGCAAATATTTTCAGAGGTGTAATAATCCTAAAAATCAGTTAATTATCTCCCCAGAGCCTTTGTCTTATCTTGTTGACTGTACCAAGTACAATGTGCGAACTGGAAGTTCACTTTTTAAATTTCCGAAGAATATGGCGCCACCGCTTGACGCTGCAGTCCTTAGTGAAAGTGAGGTCAGCTGATCCTGATGGAGGGAGGGAGGTTCGAGAGACACACACACACACACGCACGCACGCACACACACACACACACACACACACACACACAGAAAGTGCGATGGGGCTTCTGAGTGAGAGCAGTGAGCGTATGAGAGTGACGGAGAAAGAGAAGGGTGGCAGATGACAGGGTAGAGGAAGTTAAAAACACACACTCAAAACACACAGTCAAAACCTCCGTCCTGTTTCCTGTTTACAGCGATGTGGTGACTATTTTTGTCCATTAGATGTATCAAGCACGCCCTTCAACTTTAACAATAGAACATGATGTGAAATTAAGAAATCTGCCATTCAGACTGACAACACGCTGAAGAGACAGTCAAACACAAAAGTTATTTCTTATGCATTTCCTATTTGGTAGCTAAAATGAAATAAATTCTGATTTATGTAATTTGTCCCTTGCGCAGTCATTGTAATGTATTCATCTCAAACTGTTTGTTTTTTCACACTTTATTTTACAGTTCCTATATGTTCCTAGTAATTTCGTAGAAAGGACAGCATCAAACTAAAACTGCCCACGCTGACATTCATTGCAGCAGAATGACTCCATTTCTGTCGGCATCGGAGGGCAATTTGAGCGACAGAGCATGGCACCCTCCTGGCTACCCAAAGGCGGAGACTGGAAATCCAAGCTGAAGTAGTTTGTAGTTCTTCCTTGCCTCCAACTACGTCACTGTCAAGTCAAATGACGGATGCAAGAAGAACAACAGGTTTTGCAGCAGGAGAACTCAGCTCTCTGTCAATTTAGCACTAATGAATTTTGAATGATATTCACCATCAGCGCTGATTGGACATCCACATAATAAGTGGAAAATGTATCTTTTGATATTCAAGCAGTTCCTTCAAGGGCATTCCTCTAAAAATCTACAATGTACATCATTTTCTAGGTCTTTCTTCTACTGCTTGCACGTTGAAAACAGAAGAAAGGAAAACGTCTTCGCTCCATATTTGGAGTAAGGTCAAAGTTGTCGTGGGAGGTTGAAGAGAGCAGGTCAGTGAATCAAGAAAAAACATTTCAGCGCAGCAGTCTGTTCTGGCCCCACTGCCATCCGCCATGACGCCTGTTTATCCATCACACTTCCTGTGTGTGTGTGTGTGTGTGTGTGTGTGTGTGTGTGTGTGTGTGTGTGTGTGTGTGTGTGCATGTTGCTCTGTTCCCCCCTTCTACATATCTCATGTCTGTCTCATTCACACACTCAAACAAACAAACAAACACACACACACACACACACACACACAGCTTTGTGAATGTGTCAGTTCAGACCCAGGAGGCTGCAGTGTTCGAACATTTTTTTTTCGTGTAGTAGACAGAAGAACTGTGAGTACAAAAAAACAGGGATGACAGACACACACACACACATACACACACACACACGCACGCACACACACACACACACACACACACACACACACACACGGAGTGTACTTTTAAAGACACCGAAGAAAGAAAAAAAACCTGCTATCATCTACTGAAGGTGTAGAATACAAAAGCAGGCACACACACACACACACACACACATGAATGCAGCACAGTGCACACACATAGACAATAATAGTGTCATTTATCCGTTTACATGATTCTACACATATATCTATATCTATATGTTGCATATGATTATGGTAGGTGTTTCCTTCTACATTTTCATTATTGTTTTGTATTTTTCACTGTATTAGGTTTACAGTAGATTCATGCAGATGGACACTCAACAAATATACATCAATATAAACATTTATTATAGTCATTTATTTAATCCTTCTTTGTTACATACTTGTTAATAAACACATTTTGAGTTGTTTTGTTATTGGTTTCTTCTAAGGATAGTACAAGTGTTATACACACACACTGTATGTTGTTCACACACTAATTATCACTTAGACAATGAGAATAATTCTGATTACATTACTGTAATTTCAGCACCAGCCAACTTCATGCAGTGGCTGTGGGAGTTATGTGTTTTTCGAAAGAAGGTTTTCACCAGATAAGAATTCATATTATTATGTCTGTAAAATGTGAGCAGCCCCAACCTATTTCTTCTGAGTGCTGTCACTCAGAAGAAATTTAGGTTGGAGCTGCTCACATCTTTCAGCTCCATCCAGCTTTCTCCGAATATACATGGAAAGTCATGCACTTTGACAGCTCAAGTTACAGTAATTGTTTGAATTTTCAATCCAGATATTATGCAATATGTATTGTACTCGTGAACGCTGACATTGGAGGTAAAGGTGTAATAGCCCTTTTTAAGCCAACAAACATGTTAGACACTGGCATCATTGTTTTCCTCCCAACCACAGGTGCTCAGTGTTGCTGTGAAAGAGAGATTTATATACACTAACTACAGGATTACTATATATTTACTATAGTAAACTTTATACTAACTTTATATTGTAGTAGCTCTCTCAACCATAAATCCTAATCTTTTTAATCTCAAAGACACATGGAAATATGCAGTGCTGGAAAGTAACTACTGTAAGTTCATTTCCCCAACTACTGTACTGAATTAGAAATGTAAGGTACTTGTACTTTAATTGAGTTTTATAATTTTCTGCTACTTGATACTTCTAATCCATTACATCTCAGATGGAAAATCATGTACTTTTCACTCACTTTAGTTACTTTACAGAATCAGATAATTAATACAAAACGTTAATCAACTCGTAAATTATATTGTATTATTGCAGATCTAACCACTCAGCAGTATATAAAATAATTAAAATGAGCTTCACCACCTTTACCAGCTGCAACATTAAATTAAACACATTAATGCATCAATAACTGTAACATAATAAAAGGTATTCTGAAATGAGCCATTTTACTTTCACTACTAAGTATATTTTGATGGTAATACTTTTGTACTTTTACTAAAGTAGAGTTTTGAATGCGGGACTTATTTGTAAAAGAGTCTCTCAACACTGTGGTATTACTACTTTTACTCAATGTTTTCAGTACTTCTTTCACCTTTGAAACATACAGTTTGTTGCTTCAAGTAAACAATGTCGCAAAAATAAAGAATAAATCATTCTATAAACTTTTATAACTGTCTGCCTTGTTCACTCCGTTTTGTAAACATTATAACAACCTCTTTATGTTGATCGCAGGCTCGAAATGTCCTTGAGCGAGACACTGAACCCCAAATTGTTTCCGATGGTCAACGGCTTCCATGGTAGCTTCGGCCTGAGAATTGTGTACAGCAATGACTACAGATTATGGACAAGTCACTGCGTGTTTGTTACCCTGTGTCAAACATTCTGGGTTTTTGAGTGAAAGAGAAACATGAGAGGGGATCACCCTCACACCCACACAATCTTTATTAAGCTCCTCGAACCACAACCACAACCCCCACCCCGTCTTTCTTTTCCCACACAACAGCCAGAAAAGGCAGAGGCTCAGCGACAGGCTGCTTCAGATACCCTGTGTTGGGTATCTATTTTTAAACACACGCCTGTGTATTGGGCAGAGTCAGCTTCATGTGTTTCTTAGTGCTGAGCTCTGGCTTTTGTAACACAAATGCTGTAAACCCATGTTTCCCATTCAGCTGCAGAGATAAGAGAGGTCCTGTTATTCGGAAAGACAGGCGGCCTCTGCGCAACAACAACGAGCCATGCGGAAACTCACACACACGCACACACACACACGCACACACACACACGCACGCACACACACATACACACACACACAAAACAAACACACACATTCTCTCTCTCTCTCTCTCTCTCTCTTTCTGTAAACTTGTGTGTGTGTGTGTGTGTGTGTGTGTGTGTGTGTGTGTGTGAGTGTGTGCTTGTGTAAAGAAATGTCTCACTGACACACTCACAAACCTTGACCAATGAGCACACCTAGCAATGTGCACGCAATGCTCCGGTTATTATTTTTAGACCAAAGCTGCTGATATCAAGTATTTTTAAATTTGACCATTCAGAAAAATAACTTTGATGATGAATTTCCCACAGAATGTTTTTTTTTTGTCATTGTGGAAAATCAGCTAAATACATTTTTTTACACAACCTTCTTTAAAATAATAATAATGGCAGGATTTGTCCAACAACACCAGCTTACAGTTTAGGAATCCATTACATGACTATAAGGTACAGACTGGCACACCAGCATGAATAATACATGCACACAGAAAGCACAGATTCACACACGCTCATGCGCTCCGTCTCTTTGTCACTTCATTCTTCAGACCGAAAAGTGTTTATTAAAGGTGTGATAAGTGACAACAAACCAGTGACAGCCGCCAAAACCTTCGCTCTCAGGGGATGACGCCCTCGTAGCTGCGCTGACTCTCATCCCACCGGTTGTTGTTGTTGTTGTTGTTGCTGTTGTGTTGCTGCAGCTGTTTTTAATTATCTTAATGCATATGCAACACTTGACATAGGAAGGTTTTTCTGACCTACTTTCACCTCCAGTATTTTCTCATTATACACATCTCTGCCTCTCATTCTCTCTTTCAGTTTAGATGGCGGTAGAAAGGTGGAGACAACAGAATGTGAGGAATTTGGAAAGTGACTAAAGCTGTGCATAATGATTAAGGACATTGCTTGAAATCCTAATCAAAGCCGTGTCTGTGTTTTAGCAGGTTAAACCTCAAGGGAGTTGCCCTGATAGCTTGTGATCTAGTGTGTCAACCCGCTGTAGATGTTCTCATTTGGAAAAGTCGTAACAGCATAGCAACCACTGCGGTGGAGTCTGCATGTGTAATGTCTATTGTACAATCTGTTTCCAGTGTTTGAAAGCACCTCAGCCCTTTTCAGCTAAATGCCAATGCACAATGTCTGTTTTTGTCTTCAAATGTCACTTTTAAACTCACGTGCTGGTGCATTTTTTTGTTTTTTTTACCAATTTGCTCATTTATTATAATTACTAGGCACATCACCGGATGTCTGGCTCGAGAAGAAACAACAATAATGATTTCTGATGGAATCCTCTTAGCTCTGTAATGTACAAATTATATAGGCGTAGGATTATACAAAACCATTTCACTCATTGGTTTGCTTTAAAGCCACCTCTCCTGTGTGTCTGTAACAAAGCTAATGACTGTTTCACTGCATCTTACAAACACAGCACGTTAGACAGGCTCACGTGTTCCATGCTGAGAGTCTCACTTTAACTGAAGTTCACTTTCTCCTGGTCTGCTCCACAGAAAGGTCAGAGGTCACCTCACAGGTACAGAACAGGGATTTGTCAGAAGATTGGAGATAACTTCAAACTGTTGTAAATCAAATGTGGCATTC
>CALSBV010011200.1:11398859-11423113 GCA_943590825.1 Bovichtus diacanthus | reverse complement strand
TGTGTGTGTGTGTGTGTGTGTGTGTGTGTGTGTGTGTGTGTGTGTGTGTGTGTTTAATCACAATTAATCACACACACAATCACATCACAATCAATCATCTGGGCATGGCCCCAATCAGATAGAGAACATTATATTCTGTGAAAAAAACAAAACAAGTACACATGGATATTTGGCACCAAATAAAAACCCAAGACAGATAAAGTAAAACAAATTAAAGGCATTTAGAACGAGCCCACATATATAAACTGACACACTATGGGCGAGATTCCCAATGATAACTGCTGAGTTTGCTCTCTTACTTTTCTAACGCAGCCACATAAATCTCTTGTTCAGTGATGGTTTTAGAAAGAGAGGTCTGCTCTCTGCTACTAGTTAATACAGTACAACACACAGTCTACAAGTTTCATGAAAACGTGCTGGTCTAAGCACACAGTGTAAGGTAGCTCTTTCACAGGAACAATCTCCTGGTTAATAGGAAGTGATGTGTTCTGTCTTCTTGGCAGCAGCAAGAGGGGGATAAAATAAAGAAAAACTTTGTTATGGGCAAGAAATAACAGCCCTGACTGAACTCATACGTCAGTAAAAGAACTGCAGAGGATTTATAAAGTCAATGATTAGCAGCAATAAACATCTAAACAAAGATCACACTCATATCTATCACTTTAAGGTTCGATTTCAGCTGAGCCAGGCGATAAAGTGGGCATAGCAACAGCCGAGGGCACTGTGCATTTCCTAGACGGTGTGTGGCTTTAGACCTGATGACATGCTAATTCCATAGAGACAGCGTGGTAGGGGGTGAGATTACAGTCTGGCAATGGAAGTCCAGCAAGGTTGCTCTTTTGTTTCCTAGAGCTCGTGGCCTGTGTCTTAAGAGGCTTTAAGAGGCTTGGAGGAGATGAGCTGCCATCTGGCTAAATCCTGAACAGGCAGCCGCACATGGTTGGGGAAATGTTGACAACGCTGATGGTGTGATGCAACACGGGGCTGCTGCTGACTGCAAACATGGCTTCTCCTACCTGAGAAAAAGATTGTGGAGGGATGATGCAAGAGGATTTAAAGAAAGTGAAAAGTTATGTTTCACCTAAAACATTTTAAAATCTGAAATATGTCTCGAAATAACATGTCAGTCTTGTCACGTTAAGAAAATATATTTCTATTTAAATATATATTTATATTTATTTGTATATGTTTTATTAGTTCATGTTGACAGCAAAATAACATCTATTCTTATACAGATATAGTTTTTAAATAATTCAACTTAAATTGATTTATGGTATATTGTGCCTGTACATAACATTACCTAGCGTGCAAATAATTTACAAACATGCTTATCCATTAATACCTAAATTGGCATGTATGCACAAGCAGATACATGCGTACACCTGCACATTAGTACACAAGACCTAAATCCATATAGTTATATACATGCATGCATACATACTACCTACTTACACAAGATGTTATAACGTAACAAATGTGGCAACGAACATGCCAATGACATTTTTGCAGTGACCTTTGACCTTCCTTTGACGATCCTTTTTTCTTTTTTGTGTCGGGCCCCTGCAGATTATTCAAGTTTGTCCCTGAGCTCCTGAATGTTAAGGTCAACGAGAAATGTCCTTAAATCAACGTTTCAGCAGCCTTGGCTTCTTCCAATAAAAATTCAAATAACATACTCGGAAATTCTACACGGAATACTGAACTCTCACAGAGTTACAAAAACATTGATGGTGACGTGTCTATTTATGTGCATATTTCATTTGTTTTCCTACAATTGTTGCTCTTGCAGTACATTATTCACTCATAGTGACTAAAATGAATAAAAAATGAACACTATATAAATGTAATTTCTGGAGACAGGCTTGCCTTTCTTCCACAAGACGTCCGCGTGCTGTGTTATATTTTGAAAACCAGATTCAGCTAAATGAGTATGTATTAGGTTCCTGAATATGAATGAAGATTAAGCAGGAGCAGTCCACTGGAGATGTTGCCATGTTGCATCATCTGCTTTGTGTACCTCCGCAGTGGTTGAAAGTTTCACACACCACATCAGTCTCCAGTACAGTACAAACCTGCAGGGAGGGAACGTGCTGGCACACAGCCTTCACCCGACCAGTCAGCTCAGGTCTGTCAAACGCCTTCATGCTTCACAAACAGTTTACATTGTCTTCTGTTTTAGCTGCAAAAATTACAGCTCTCCACTGTTTAAAATATTCCTACATCTATTTAGGCTACCGCAACACTGTAAGTCATTGTCGTGTCAGTCGGTCATGCAGACTATGAGCTAATCAATAGACTCCCTTCAGTGACTCAAGGAGAAATAGTCTGATTATTCCATATCTTTAAGTCCAAGCTGTTTTGAAACCATCATTAGAGACTACACTACAGTGAGGTAGAGTGTCTTTTATGATCTAATTTATGACACTTTTATGATTTTCATTAAAGTGTGATTCTAAGGAGCGGTTCTTAGAAAAAGCAACAACCGACCAACATTGCTGGGATTGTTTACCTTCCCCTCGCTGGGAGACACGTGGTGACCTGTCTGTCTTGAGCGGAAAAAGACAGAAGCGCGGTACTGAATGCTGCTTTACTCTTTTTCACGCAGTTTCTTCTAATGTTTAGTTATTCTCAGACCTCTTGATCGGGGTTATGAGTTCAATAACCTCAATCATATGAGCTTGTGATGTCAAACGAGTATTTGGAAGGTTTCCATGAAGGATGTGGCCAACAAAAGAAGTCTGTTGGCAAGCTGCAAAAATGACTCAACAGAGTACTGCTGAAAATAGAAAATCTCCTTTTAAACTGAAGTAGAAAAGATGAAAACAAATGTCCGATGCACAAGGAGTGATGCACCTACACAGTACCAGACCTAAAATGCATTTCATATATTATTGTATCCTACATAATCCAAACATGTTGCCTACCCTCATATATGAGGACGTATATATTGCATGACTGTTGTATTAATTTAAGTTTGGTTTACCTTATAATCCGGCAACTGAGTGAAATTTGACATACAGTATTTACTGTAACAGAAACTCTATCTGACACACTGAATGCCAATAGTCATGAAGTTGTCCACTCCAGAGGAAAAAAGAAGTGAATTGTTTTTAAATCCTATTTGTGCCAAGCGTGCTAAGTGCCATACATATTTTTGTTCCTTAATAACAATATAGTAATTACTTAATTACTATATTGCCTGAGGAAGAGCACCAAGATGAAAAACATGCAGAGTAGCTGCACATATTACAAACTCCCTCAATTTCCTATACTCAATAACTCCACTCCTCACTGTATTTCTCCTCACCTCACTTCTGACCCATCCTGGGTAATTTTCCTGCCCTTTTTTGTTCATAGAGTTGTTTTGCCACGTGAAAATCAACAGGCCAAAGATCACGTGATGCACTACAGGCTAAGAAAACAATCTCTTAAGCACAGAGTTAAAACTGGAAACTAAGACATTTTTCTCAGCTCTTGAAATCTTGACGCTATGAGTTTTCACATTGACTACAATCCCATACACTTTATCACATTTATATTAAAGTATTTTTTTTTCTGAAGAGTATAGGAGCAGTAAAAAAAAAGCATCATGTAATTTATTTTATGACACCATTATCTTGTCGTCTTGTATTTTCTACAAGTGCAAAGGTGACTGCACTCTAGTCTATTGATTAGCGTTGAGCTCGGCTGTCAGTAAGGCACCTATTCATGGATGTCGTCTAATGACATGCTGGCAAAATGCTACGAATCGAACGCCGGTGCACACTAACACAATGCCCTGCACAGCATTGATCTAAATGTAGTGGTCAGTGACGAGCCCTGTCTGTTACTGGACATGCGGCTCAATGGAAAACTGAGATTTGATTAGTCCAATCAATGCCTCTGATCGCTAGGAGTCTCTCACTAAATAGTGTTCAACAGTAGAGAACCTTTGCTGATGTATAAAGTATTGACATTTAAGAATAACCTCGGTCTCAAAAACAACAACACCCTGAACACAAAGTGCAGCTGGGATAATAAAAGGTCATGTGTTGAGATAACAACCATTCATAAACCCACAGCTAGCTGCAAAGCAGATCAACATATATAAGATGTTTTTATAGTACTGTAAAACTTTACACCCTTTGGTTAAGGTTTTCGCAGATTGCGGCTATATGTTAGTATTGTCTCCCTGAGATCTAGCCTGTGGTGTCCCAAGCCTTTCTGTCAGCAGATAAAAGCACCAACAAACACTCATGCACACACACATGCACACACAGAAACATGTGCATCCTATGGGACATGCCTAAGAACTGAGGTGTTCAACATTGCATCTGTTTCCTGTCTGTATTTGAAACAGGAAAATTGCACATGTGGATTTCACTATAGTACCTCATATGTGGACAGATCTGAAAAGTAGGCCAGAGTATCTATTGAATAAAGTTGCTGAAGACCTGCTTTCACTTTGCTCCACTGAACAATAAAATAAAAGGGAAGGGAGTGTTTTGGGGGCATGCATGTATCTCAAGTCCCCCCTTACACAAAACATGCTGATGGGTATCTTGTTAAAATGACAAAAAAAGCCTCACAAATCCTTACAGAATAAGGATCTGTCTAAGGATAAGTCTGTCCGAGGGTCACCCCGTGATTTTCTCTCTCCCCTCTGTTATTATTCCATTTCCTCCCGGTGAACGGAAAGACCGAAATAACCCTGCTGAAATCTATGGCCCTCCAGGGGCAAATCTTTTGTGTCGGAGCAAGTGGAAAACAAGAGCAGCGGCGGCTGAATGGGACACTGCGAGATCTAGAGTTTCAAGGCCTCATGGGGCTCGGCCCATAGACACGGACACGGCTCATTACATGAGCAGACTGTATGGACACCGACCGAGAAGTGTCTTGTGAGACGCTCAGCATGTATGATTCACGGGGGAAATTGTAGGCTGGACTCTTGTCTGAAGCTGAACGATGGCTGAGTGCACAGTGATGAAATATTCTGTAAGTACCTGCAACTGTGTATGTGGTGAACTGAGGAAGGCGAGGTTACGATCCGAAGGCTGAGTCCCACGAAACATTTTATCCCATGCATCTATTATGATTCTCGCTTCTTCCCTAAGTTTCATCCTCGCTACAATTGTGGCTCGAAGGAAGTTGCTTGGTCCCTCCACTTCGGTCCAGACTGAAATATCACATAAACTTCTGGATGGATTGACGTATACAGACATTAGTAATGCCCAGAGGAGGAATGTTAGTGATGTTGGTGATCCCCTGACGTTTCGTTTAGCGCCAACAGGCAGGTCAAAGTTTTCACTTGTCGTGTGAAACTACATCTCTCGTCTCGCACAATATACGTCCACAACACCAACACTGCCGTTACCTTGGCACATATCGCTTGATTCTTCCAGAACGAGGGAAAATGTATGAACAGAGGTGAAAATCACTACAAGTCTGGTCATGTTTTATCAGCCGGGAAGCGAAAAAACAAGCAGGACCCGTTTCGCTGAACGTTATATATTATATATTATAACATTATTCATGCGACTCCTGGGTTTTGTAGTTTTTCTAATTGCGTATTTTCACAGTCCTATCCTTCAACAGTTTTACAACAAAGATCATATGTGTAATTCATGGCACAATTAAAACAGGAAAGAAAAATGCTTTGTCTCTCGCCGTTAACTACCAAACATTTTTTACGATATAAGGACCAATGGGGGACACTGGAAGGGGAGGGACTTCGCCTCTCTGTACTTTGATTTATGACCAAACATACGTAAATCAAATGACATGCCATCAGTCTCAGCTGTTTAGTGCTGAATAGCAAATGCTAGCATGCTAACACACTGAAACAAGGTTGTTAATGTGGTACACGCTACCTGCTGAACATCAGCATGTTAGCATTATTGTTGTGTGTATTTTAGCATGTCTGTAGACTCGTCTCCAAAGCTCATTTTTCTATCCAAGTTAGATTATGTAACCCAACTGGCAGCGTGAAATCACTGACATCTCTCTGAATGTTTTACAGACAATGTCGCTTTTGATGGATGCATTTTCTCATAAATTCATTACAGCATGTCTGTCTTCGTCCTTTGATGCATCTGTTCTCCACTTTAGAGGACGCAGCACATGGAATGAAGACGGTTGAGTATGAAAATGACTTGTACCTACACACATAGTGGACTTGCACGCACAGGCACGCACGCACGCACACACACACACACGCACGCACGCACACACTTATACAACTCCCGGAGGACAGCTGCCAGATTCAAACTAATGAGAGCTGAGGTTGACACCATAATGGATTTCTTTCGGTCTCTCATTGTCTGTCCGTCTCTGTCTTTCTCACATTCACAGCAACCTGGTAAAAACTAACAATGCTCACCACAACTAAGGGCTGCTGCACTTATAATTGTAGGTTGTGTGTAAAATGAACCTTGTGGCTGTTTTTGAGGTAAAGGAGTGTGTTGATTACACACCTTCATGCTACAAATAGTAGTGTCGCCTCCAGCTCCTCCTCACCTGCCCCTTCTGACGTACAGTGTACGTAAAGCATCTAATTACGATTTCAGGGCAAGCAGGGACATGTTGCTCTCTGCTACTATTACTAGAGATTTGTTTTTTATGTTTCCACAGTCAAGAGAAGGTCACCGTCCCTCTATGCTCTGATTCAACCTCTGACATCGTAGTGCTGCTGGTGTAATCAGAGCCGGGCTCACTAACTAACAGCTCTGGTGCTTTCCCGGCCCTCCTCATGCATTATGGACGAACAGATTTTCTGGCATGGCGTGTGTCTGCCTGGCACTCGTGACGGCCTGGTACAGCGATGGCCCACAGCTGCGTTCCACCAGCACATAATTAGGAAACTCTGTTCTTCTGCTTCTGAGTCAGTGATCGGCAGCCAGCTTAACTCATTCTTTGGGTTCATTTATTCAATTTCAATATTGTGGGTGACCAGACGCACCCCCTTGCCTCCTCATTCACATTTTGTGTGTGTAATACCTTGTGATTGTACTGCTAACCAATTTCCCCCATGGTGACAAATAAAGTATCTATCAATCTACCTATCTATCTATCTATCTATCTATCTATCTATCTATCTATCTATCTATCTATCTATCTATCTATCTATCTATCTATCTATCTATCTATCTATCTATATATCTATCTATATATCTATCTATATATCTATCTTATTTTTTAATAATGCATAATTATCCGCATACAGTATCTTATGTAGACTGTTTCCCTGTGACTCACACATGCCTAACAATAGGCTAAGCAAACACCTGAGTATTTGTTCGAGAGAAAAGCAAACGTGACATTTGAATATGAAAAATACATTTTCCTCTCTTATAAGCCAGGAACTCTGCTCTCTCCCCCTCGGCAGCTTGACACGTGTTTTACAACCACTTGTCGACAACAAACATTTTCGATCCTTTAATTATGTGAGTGGGATGCCTGCACCTGTGGCTCACATCCAGGTAACCCTGGAAGATTGTGCGAGGCCACGATTGCTTTTGCAGAGGTGGGACACAAGACAGGCTGTGTTCGAAAAGTAGGTCAGGCAGAAATATTGAACTATAAATGCGTGGCGCAGCTGTAAAAAGCAGGAATAGCAGACGAATGGCCTGTTGCTTTGTCCATACGTGTATGTGGTAAAAGTACTGGCTGTCCACTAATTACATTGAGCTGGGCACATGCTGATGATGTCATGCTATCTTCGCAGTATAAGGGCAACTCCTGTGACTCTGCAGCTGCAGACAGGACATCACACCACATGAGGAAGAGAAATGTGGGTTTCTGCGCTCTGTTGCTATTTAGACTCTCACTTGCACGATAACCATTGACAAGCCACAGATACAGCAAGTGTGTTAGTGTGTGTGTGTGTGTGTGTCTGCGTGTGCGTATCTCCTGAGAGCACATCAATTCATAATGAGCTGCTGTGAAGGTTTTTATAGGACTCGCCGACCACTGGCTGAAATACATTAACCTTCTGTCTCTGGATCTCATTTTAAATCCATGGTGGGAGTGTTTTTTGTTTTCAGTGAATACCTCAGCATGGCCAATGGGATTGTGTCAGCTGGTGAAACACTGTCTGTGCAGATAACAATCCCCATATCCATCCACCTCCTCTGGGCAGCAGGGAACCTGTTTTCTACCTCCTCATGTCTTATTCAGCCCTGTTAGTGTGCAGCGTCAGTGCTGGTGGTGTTAGTGTGAATAAGCCTGGCTCGAGGCTGGGGAAGCATCCCTGCGTGCTGTGTGGAGCTGCAACGATTAGTCGACTAATCAATTAGTCTATCAGCAGAAAGTAATAGTTAGCTATTTCAATTACTGGTTAACTGTTTTTTCATGCAAAAATGGCAAAAAAAAAAAAATGCTGTTTTCAGCCTCTCAAATATGGAGATTGCCTGCTTTTCTCTTTTTTTATATGATATTTAAATTCATATCTTTGATTTTGGACTGAAAAAACAACACATTGAAAGGCATCACCTTGGATATGGAGAAACCGGGACGGATATTTTTTCACTATTTTCTGACATTTTATAGACCAAACAATTAATCAAGAAAATAATCGGTTGCAGCCCTAATGCTGCGTGTAATAACTGTGTGGCATGTGCATAGGCGTAGGCCTGTTCCTGTGCGTGAAAAGGAAGTGACAGTGGTAGGTTTTTCACATTTAGAGCAGCAAGAGAAGTGGTGTCACTGCTGCTAAATCAATTCCCTCGCTGACCACCTCTTTGCCGCTGCACGAATCAGTTATTACGACTGATGTGCTGCCATTAATAGAAGGATACTTCCTTCAGTAATGGTTCAGTACAGTATCACTTCCATTTAGTAACGGATATTTTAGTGCAGTCGACTAACATGTGACAGTACTAATGCAGTGGTCCTGGGTAGCACTTTTCAATAAGGTACACAATGTTTTGTGATTTTTACAGTTTTTCTCTATTGCTTTTGCTCATTTTTCGGTTTGAACAGTTTTAACTATTTTTAAGTGCAATAGTCACAACTGTTTCATGGGACATCACAACTCTATTGCACGTCTGCAAAAGATAGTGACTCACCCAAAAAACATCCATTCAGGCTTCAAAGACTAGTTATTGTGCCAGTGGGCAGTGCCACCAAAATGAAAAGTTGTTTTGTCATTTGTTTTTCCACCATGCCAGTCAACCCTAGAAATGTTTCTTATATACACATCCGTTTTGTTCTACTTTTTTTTGTTGAAACTGACTGCTTACTGTACTATACAAGAAAGTTTAGTCTAGCTGAATGCTATCGTGTATCGCGCTGAGCTTTTTACGTTCCGATTTCAACAGTAGGTAAAAGTTTACTGGGAAGTGTCAGCAATACTGTAGTACACAGAAAAAGGATATGCACATTTGTATGTAGTATACAGTCACTGTGCTTGTGCAACAATTGTTACATGTTCTGTAAACAGAAACTTCCCCTCAGGTAATTAGCCAATTCAGCAGACATGTATGTCTGATTGATTTTAATAATTGGATGGATCACCAGTTATTGAGTAAACTGTAGACAATTGTACTAACTCTTTTGCACACATGTGCCAAATCATGTGCAATGTTCTTGAATGAATGAGATATTCAAATCTGTTGTGAACAACAAACTAATTGTTCAGAGATTTTAACTCTCAATCAAGAATTGAGCCAAAGGGAATAAGAAAAACTGTAATATATGTGCGGTCTGATTATGATGAATAAAACACAAAGTTAAGTAAAGTTTTTTTTTGTATTAAGGAACTAATTGTAAAGAGAATGATGTGGTAGTAAGGGACTACTTATTAAATACTCAGTATTATCTTTCACTTTACTTGAGGGCTAACGTAAATGTAAATGTACCTGCTGGTTCTGCATGTATGATTCTATACATACGTCTTCACGGTAGCCTATATAGATTAACAGCACTTGTTTTTGCCCTCGAGAGATCCTCTGTCTCACGAAAGGAGGACAGACGTAATAGCAAAAACAGTACGTTGTTAAAAGCTGGTGCTTCAGACGCCTTGTCATTAAAAGGACCCATGTGATGTTCTAACAGCTTGCTTGTAGTGACGTCCTCCTGTGTGTCCTGGCTTCCCCGAGGCCAGTCAGAATGAATGGGCCTTCAGTACCTTAATTGAATAACTTCTACAGCCTGTTCCCTAAAAGCAATTTGACGAAAAAGGACAAAGATCCAGCCAAGACTATTAAATGAAGTATATATATATATATATATATATATATATACACATACACTCCAGTGCAAAGTCCAATAATACCTGTAGTCTGTACAGCTGATAAATATATTTCTGTGTTTCCTGCCTCCGTGTGACTTTTATTCAGCTTTGCAAATCTGACCTCAATTTGAGCCCAAGGAACCTGTAAATCCCCACTTCTATTAAAGAGAACCACAGAAAAAAAAACATTGCCTACTTGTTTTCCAACACAAATCTACACATGAACTTCAACGATTTCATATCATTTTCTTTTTTATTGATAATTCTATGAGGTTCACATAACAAACCACATTTTCTTTAAAAAATAACATATTTATACTTTTAACATCTTACTTTACGTCTTGATACATAAAGGTGTTTTTCTTTTGCACAGCAAAGATAGGACATTTATGTTTCAGACAACATACCAACAAACATTATGTACATGTAACATAATACTTAGGGTGAATTCCACAACAGTGCAAAATAAAGTAAATGAACAGGCAGTTACAAAAGCGCCCTGACAGGAAAATGAAGGATGCCTGTTTAGACCCACTGAACCACTTAGGAAAAGAACAAAACGTGCTTTAAAACAGAATGTTTTTGTATCATGAGGAGCATCTTTCAACAGAAAAACGCCATTTTCAAGAGAAAGAGAGAGAGAGAGAGAACAAATTAGGTAAACAAGCTTGAGGATACAACAAATCCTCTTAAATAAAAGAGATGGAATTAGTGCCGTGCGTCCTGGGGCGCACTGGGATTCTGTCGGTTCAACCAGTCATCTCTCAAATGGGCATGCACTTGTCTTTCCTTTTTTTTTTTTTTTAAACGTGTTGACGCAATCTTAAAATATCATTCAGTAGCCTTATTGTGTGTCAATGTACTGTAATTGTCCCAGAACTTTTTATCTTTTCTGGATCCTCTCTATTAGTTGTGGAGGCACAAGATTGCACAAACACTCTCCAATACAAGGACAGAGAAAATGTTTCTTGTGGAGACATCGCGGCTCAACAAAAGAGACGCGCCCAGAAATGCCTAAAAAATATTCAGGCGATTTCCTGCACCTTCACCTCCTCATACCCGTTAGAGAGCAGAGGGGGCTCCTGGTTGCTCTCTATTGAGGACTCGCTCCCCGTGCTCTCACCAGAGAGAAGTCTGGTGACTCTGAGGTCAGCTTTCAGTGTCTGCACGTCGTTTCCTATGCTCATCTCTCCCAAGTCATTAATAATCTGAGTCAACTCCTGTTTACCGTTGGCAACACAATCATCGTCCGTGTCAAGAATGTCCTCACACTCAAAGTGCATCGCTTTCTCCTCCTCCTCCTCCCCGACTAAGTCCTCTGTGATGGAGCCCAGTTTGGGCGCGCTCCGGCTGCGCTCCACCGGAGGTTTGTAGTAGCACTGTCCGTTCAGCAGCTTCCTGATGGGGACCAACGGGATGGTTTGTTCCCCTATGAGCTGCTGCTGCTGGTGTCTGGCATCGTCCCTCCGCTTTAGTCTTTTGAACTCAGCCAGGGCCGTGGCCGAGGTCTGGTACAGCAGCAGCGCCATGGCCTTTGCCTTCTCCGGCTTGGACACCAGCACTGCGTGGCAGCGCAGCATCACGGCCTTGTGCTTCATTTCGTGCCTGTAAACCCAGGCGAAAATCTTGGGTAGCCTCGGGTCCGCGACGCAGTAGGTTATCCGGTGTAGCAAGTACAAGTGTCCCGGCCTCCTGGCCTTGTCGTCCACATGCACCATCCGGATGCCCTGCGAGCTGATGGTGAGCCTCATCTTGGTGCCGTTCTTGCCCATTTCGCTTTTCCCCCAGATCTTGCTCACCGCCACGTCCGTGCAGCCGTCCCCTTTGGACTGGATGGTGGTGGCATTCCCCAGGTAGAGCACCGTGTATGTCGGGTCCTCGCTGGTGATCTTCACCTTTTTCCTCTTTGACTTGAACATGCTGCCCACCCTGTTGAGTGCGCTCTCGGGGCAGGACTTGGCAAATGAGGTGAGCGCAGAGTAGTTGAGGCTCACCGCATAGCCCTTCTGCTTGGACTGCTTGTCTTCCTCGATCAGGTCGAACTTATTCTTCTTCCAAGGCAGCATTTTATTACTGTTTCCAATCAACAGCAACAAATTCTACTGAGAGAGAAAGAAAAAAAAACAACAACTTTGTATTAACTACTAAATCCTAGGAGTGTTTGAGCTACTCTGTGAGAACCGAACGCAAAGACATCGTACTTCATCTGTTCTTCCTCTAAAGTGCTCATGCCCATTGTGGTGTCTCCCGTCTTATTTCTGTGCAGTTCAGAAAACAGTCCACTGCTGTAGGACGAGCTTCAATCACTATATACAGGGAGAAACCATTTGAGTGAGACTGTAGGGGGGGCTGAACCAAATGAGAATAGACATGTATTGGCTTGTATTGATTGTGTTCATTGATACAAACCATTCACGTTTGCCTGCTGTTTCTAAATGACTGCAGCATAATTATTTATCAAATTAATATTGATTGTTATTAAAAGCATTTTTTTTTTACAACGTATAGCAGCATAATAGTATTAAAATTCATTCAAACAAGGGGTGACTGGGGATGTCAATAAATATCTATTTATCTTACTATACAGAAAATGTGAGAACGCCAAAAAATCTCTACATTTCTATTGGAGGATTATAGTGACATTGCACGAGATTTAACATAATTAATGTGCAAAGTTATTGAGTCCCTATATATTTTAGTTAAATTACTGTAATTGTAATACAAGGATTCATTTTTCAAGTTAGCTTAAAACAAGACATTTTCACTTTAATATGTTTAGTTAAATTTAACTTGAATTTCAATTCTGTTATCTCTGACATGAAACCAAAACAGTCACCATCAACACTCCTTTGTATCCTATTTCAAATTTCAACGTTCAGAATAAGGTTTATTGCCAAAAAGGTTTTAACTTACAAGGAATGTGCCTTGGTGTTTGGTGCAGACAATCAACACAAATAAAGATGCCGGCAAAGTACTGCAAAAATAGAAAGAAATACAATAAATATACGAAAAGAATATCAGAAAAATACTATTACAAATATGTACCACATGAAACATTTTGAGATGAGGATGTGCAAATATTGACAGTAAAGAGAATATGTGCGATGTAAAAATGCAATGAAAAAAACCCAACATAAATACACATTGTAATGTAAGGAGAGTCTTTCTGATACTGCTGTGTTATGCTGCCATCTTTTGGTTCACATTAGAAATGCGTTTGTTAATCTTCTGTGTATTTGTGTGATATTGAACGAGGATTTACTTGTTACTTTGCACAATATACATTTTTGCTTTTGAATTTACTTTATTAATGAGGAATGTGTTTATATTTATTTAATTGTAAAACTGATTTCGGTCAGGCATGAGGAACGATATCGGTACTGTCCCATTTTCTTCAGGACACCTTTGAGAGCTGGACAAACAGGTGGACTGTGCCATAGCTACGTCACTGTAAATGCTTACAATAAAGCAGATATTATCCCGAGTTTTAACGGTTAATTGTCCAGATGTGGTATGGCAATTCCTAAGTACTTAAATAAAGTATATTAACCAATATATCCGCGTAAGTGAGGTCGATTCGTCCGGATATGAGCCTCGAATGGCTTGTCCCACTTCCGGTTCTTACGACAACAACGTTGTGCACATGGGGCACAGTAGCTAGTGACAGATAGCAATTTTACCCCCATCCGATATATTATATTACAGCTTTGTATATTATATATTATAGTACAGAACATCAGAAGTTACGATGAGTAAGAAGAAGACCGGCGGACCAGGCGTACTGGGCCGATCTCTGATAAAGGAGAGACTCCAGGCAGGCCGAGGGAACAAGAGGGGCGACTCCTGGGTATGTCATGGCAATAACTCGATTATATTAAACATGTTCAATCATATCATACAGGATAGTTATCTCGATGTTTATGATATATTCTGAAGTTCACTGTCGGCCCTGTTTGAACTACCACTCAACACGTGGGGTTCGGGAGAGCTCTCAATAGTTCTGAAGAGTATGGTTTGTTGCTTGCGCCAAACTCCCATAAGAAAATGTGATTTCAACACTGCTTTGTATAGCGCCTAAGTGTAGTACTTGCATTAATACCGGTTTGTAATAAATGTGCTCCTGTGGTAAATTCGGCGTGTAGATAAATTACACACTAATATTTCTTAACCTTTGTCTGTCTGTTTACTGTTGTCCCATGCATATTCTTGTGCTCTTGCTGCTGCTGTTTTGCTTTGCTTGTTTGTCTTACAGCTTTGCTCTGCTACTCTATCTTCTGTTGTTGTATTGCTACCTGCTCAATATTTGTGTGCTAAACTGCATGGCATTTATGTAACGCTTGTTGCCACATGTGATTGTGTGTTGGAAATGTTTGGATGTGTGCTTGCTGTTTTTTTTTTTTTTTTACTTCTTGTTTATTGTTTGTTCTTAATGTCTTGCCTGGATAAAGGTTAAATAAAATACACAACTGAGTTAAACTATGTCCTCATGACAGTTATTGTGTATTGTGAATGCTTTCCCCCGTAGTACTTACTGTAATCCTAGACTTTTGTGTGGTTTGTTATTGATGGTGGCCTTATTTGACCCTTTATTTCACATTTTCAGCTCCACACGAGTGAGCTGAACGATGGCTATGACTGGGGACGGCTGAACCTGCAGTCAGTGACGGAACAGAGTTCCATGGATGATTTTCTGGCCACCGCCGAATTGGCAGGAACAGAGTTTGTCGCAGGTTAGTAATACCTCACTTAACTTCTTCGGTTGTACGTGTATGTTGTTGTCAAAGATTGTCAACATTTTCTAATACTTACCAAGCATTACATAGTACTCATGGCCACAATTTAGGCCATTCTCTTACACTGTTTTGTATGTAAACATAATTTCAAACTGAATGCAGATTAAATGGTTATTTGTTGGCTTTCAAACCAAAATCACCCTGGATTAAAATGGATTTATTGCTCATGTCCCTAATAGTCTAAATAGTCTTACCATTGAGCACATGGCCTGGTAGGGCACTCACCCTCACTGCTTGGAGGGTCATAGATAAATTGTTACTGTGTTCTGGAGGAAGTTGGACTTTGGGCTGCAGCTTCGAGGGTGCTTAAAAATATCTTTATTCTTAAATGTTCCTGTGTTATCTACTGCTTCTCTGTCATTTGATTCCACTGCTGTCTCTGACTTTTTCGTGCTTCATTTTATAAGAGAAACTCAACATCAAGTTCGTGCCAGCGGAAGCTAGAGCAGGCTTATTAACAGCTGAGGAGAGAAACAGGCTAAAGAAGCTGCATGAAGACAACAAGCATTTCCTGAGAATTCCTCGACGGTAAGGAAAAAGACCTAGATAATTTTTATGAAATTCCTGTACTGTATGTTTTTATTTATTTTTTAAAATTTTTGTCATATTTCTCTCCCAATTTTAAGCCCCCACTGGGATGAAGGCACCAGCCCAGAGGCGCTTCAACTAGCAGAGAAAGACAGCTTTTTGGAGTGGAGACGAAAGCTTGCACAGTGTGTTTACAGAATATCACCTTTGCTCTTACAAAGATTGTTTTCTTATATGCAGTAGTGTTATTCTTCGCATGTTTACTGTTTAAGGAACTTTGTACAAAATTTAAGACCAGCATTTGTAATATGTGGTTACATCAGTGTGTCATTATCAGTATCGCCAATCTAACTGCAAGTGTTTCCTCTAAAGGCTAGAAGAGGAGCAGAAGTTATTTCTCACCCCATTTGAGAGGAACCTGGAGTTCTGGAGACAACTGTGGAGAGTGATCGAGAGGAGGTATGAAGCAAAGGCTGCATACAGCCGTCGGCTCATGCGTGTCTTTAATGAGGAATGTGTTCTCCTTCGGTAATACTTAAGGCAAAACTGTTTTTGCGTTTTCCTGTAGTGACGTCGTCGTTCAAATTGTTGATGGCAGAAATCCCTTGCTGTTCAGATGTGTTGACCTGGTAAGTGCAATTGGTGGAATTGTTTTAGTAGAAACTGTCACTACACTTCAATGACTGTTATCCCTGCATTAGGATACACATACATATTCTAAATGCTGGGTTTGTGTTTCCTTTTATACTCTTTGTTCTCTGTTTTCTTAACAGATTTGTCTAACATATATGTACCCACTGTAGTTCCTTTTTAATTCTGTAAATTAATCCAATTAAATAAAAGAGTAAAACTGTAGAAACGCTGTACAAAGGTGACGCGTACAGTTTACACTTTACTGTTGTTGTGTTGCCAGGAGGCGTACGTAAAGGAGGTGTCGGAGCATAAGGTGAACATGCTGTTGGTGAATAAGGCCGACCTGCTGACCAGACAGCAGAGACGAGCCTGGGCCAGATACTTCCAGAAAGAAGGGCTGAGGGCAGTTTTCTGGTCTGCCCTGGCTGAGAGCGACAGACTGGATGCAGAGGATAAGGTGAGGAGGTGGAGGATTGTCAAGCTATACCCTGAACATTATCTGTGCATTTCAATGTGTGTGTTAATATATTTATCTACATTTCTTGGGAGGAGATTTACATTGCCCTCATCATGGGGAGCTTAATGTTGTCAGTTTGCAATTCCCGATTGTTTTTGGAGAAATGCTTGTGAATGTGAGTAGAGCTCTTTAGCATATTGAGATTTGCTGCTGGAGTTAAACCCAGTTGGAGCTGCAATAGTTAGTCGACTAATTGATATGTCAAACGACAGAAGAAGAGTTGCAAACTATTTTGATAATCGATTCATTGTTGGACGTAATCATTCATGCAAAATTGGCAAAAAATGCTGTTTTAGCATCTTAAATATGGAGATTTCCTGTTTTTCTCTGTTTTATATAGTTAAACTGAATTTCTTTGGGTTTTGGACTGACAACAAAACATTTAAAGACATCACCTTGGACTTTAAAAACTGGGATGGACATTTTTCACTATTTTCTGACATTTTCTGATCAAACAATTCTTATCGAGAAAATAATCGGCAGATTAATATATAATAAATATATAATAATAGTTGGTTTTAGCCCTAAACTCAGTATGAAAGTGCAAACGTCTCTTCTCACAGGGCATGGAAGTGGAGGATCCAGAGTGTGGAGAGAGTGACCCAGACGAGGAAGGACAGCCGGACAATGAAGACTTTGGGGCTGCTAGAGAGGAGGAGATGAAGGTGGCGGAGGACAATAAAGAGGGAAGAGAGAGTGGTACAGATGAAGATCAGCGGGAAAAGATAACCGTACAGGAGGAGGACTGGCACTCCTGCTCAGAAGATGAAGATGAAGAAGAGGAAGGGACTGTTGGTGCATCCAGTAAATCCCCCTTCCACAACTCAAGCCGTCTGCTGCATATGGACGAGCTGCTCGGCGTGTTTAAGGCTGTACACAACGGGTCCAGGTGTAAAGAAGAACAGCTGACCGTGGGACTGGTGGGTGAAGAGTTAACACGATACAGCCGACTACAAAATGACCATTTGTGTATCAATTACTCACTCCCGCGTTACGTTTAATTCATGAAGAAAACGTAGATTTCCTCACATGCCTCCATTCTTTCTGAACGAAGAATCAAAAAAAAAAGGAGAAAAGTCGAATTGAAGCAGATGGGGGGTTTAACAACAGCAAAACTATATTAAAACATCCGTTTTTCCTCACATAAAGTCATGCAGTATAATCCAAGTCTCATTTATCTCGTGCTTTGCTCACTACTTCACAAACACCCAAGCAATTTGCTAAAACCCCACTCTTTAATACACTCTCGCAACGTGAGTAGCGCGCAAGCGTGAGTCTGTTTATCTGGACGTGTTTTAAATAAGATTATTATTATACTGCACGAGTTGTGTTAGAGTTGTTAAACAGGTGTTTTGATATAGTTTTGCTGTTGTTGCCATTTACTTCAATTCATCAAGACTTTTCGACGTTTTTGGATTCTTCGTTCACCGTTCAGGCATGCGGGAAAAGCAACGTTTTCTTTAACACGTCAAGGGAACAAGTGGTGAGTGATTATATATGCAAATGGTCATTTTGTGGGGGGAAGTATTCCTTTAACACTTGCTGTGATCAAGTCACCCTATGAGTTTTCTGATTGACTGTTTTATAAATTCAACAGGTTGGGTATCCTAATGTGGGAAAGAGTTCCACCATCAACACCATCCTGAGGAACAAGAAGGTGTCTGTTTCAGCCACTCCTGGACACACGAAGCACTTTCAGGTACAGGACTGCTCTTAAAACCTCTCGATATGAATTCAAGTCCTCCATCAACAGAAAGCTTATGTGTGATTGTTCTTATTGCCTTTCTTGACATGTATCACAGACTCTGTATGTGGAGCCAGGCCTGTGCCTCTGTGACTGCCCAGGACTGGTCATGCCCTCCTTTGTTTCCACCAAAGCTGAGATGATCTGCTCTGGGATCCTGTCCATTGACCAGATGAGAGATCACGTCCCTGCAGTCTCCCATATATCCTTTGTATGCTGGTGGCACAGCGCCTGCAGAATCCAATAGCAGCTTCTTCTTTTTCCTTGCGTTGACGACCATTAAATGTGCTTTGTGTAGAGTTTATAACCTGCATTGTGAGAAACTGAAAGTAGAATTTTTCATGATGGAACATAGGTGATTAAGTTAAAGGCCTGTGAAAAAATAATTTGCAGTATCAGGGTCCTAATTCTTAAAAATAAAAGATATAGGTTGTTGTCTGGAGTGTGGGGTGTATTGATAGTAGGTATTCTGTCAGTGAACACCTTATGCTAATTTGGGCTGGCTGATATGCCCAAAATCTTCTATTTTCTGGTGATTCAATAACTAAATAGTCTATATGAAATACCAACAGGGTAAAGCCTATTTTTGTATATATACATGACAAATGAAAAGTACTGAGTATTGTTTCAGTTCATTTAGAACTTTAGTGCAAAATGTACATAACAGTTTCAAGTGAAATTATAAAGGAAAAAAAAGAACTTTTCCATATATACACCATTTGTTAATCTCATTGAACTGAGCGGTAATGTAAAGTGTGATTTGAACCCCCCCCCCCCCCCCCCCCCCACCCAGCAAGATTTTCTGAGAAATTTGAGTTAGTATGTGCTTGTTGTTATCATTTCAGACAATGTAATTGTGTATGACGATATACCTAGAATCTTGAACTTGAACGGTGTAAAGCTCACAGCCCCTCCAACTTAAAGAAGTTCTTGTATCTCAGTTAAGTCCTTGACAGATTTGTCACATATGTCAGGTGATCCCTCGGCATGTGTCAGAAGGCACGTACGGCATCAACATCATCCGACCACGAGAAGACGAAGACCCCGACCGGCCCCCCACCTCTGAGGAGCTGCTGATGGCTTATGGATGTGAGACTACCGGATATCTATTGTGTTTCTATAGAGAATAAGTTAACAATAGGCCAAGGCAGCGCTGTATAAAGACGAGATGTTTTATATCAAATATTAAAATACATTTTATAGACTTATGTAGTATTAGCCCACTTCATGTGAACTTTTTTTTTTTTCCTTCAACTTAGTTACTCTTGAATGTGTTCATTTTCATCTGGGCTGTTTTTTTTTTTATTTATTTTTTTATAAATAGAAAAGCGCAGTATACGGTTTATCATTGAGTTTCCCTCTGTTTCAGACATGAGAGGCTTCATGACGGCGCATGGCCAGCCTGATCAGTCCAGATCAGCCCGTTACATCCTGAAGGATTATGTCAGCGTGAGTGCCAGAACTGAAAAATGACAGTCGCTAGTTTGATGTTGGTTTTTCCTGCTTATGTAATGGTAATGTTGAATAGGGCATAAAACCATCCATTGAGTACCACAATGTGTAGACGGTCTCTTTTAAGTCAACATGTAAGGTGTCTCTGTGATTAAGAGAATAAACGAAACAAGTTATTTTAAAGGGACAGTTCACCCCAAAATAAAAAATACATAAGTTTCCTCTTGCGTACTAATAAACGACATGAAAATGCGGAATATTTGCAGGCGAGGCAATTATATTCGAGTGAAGGCAGACATCTCTACGGTCGGTATCTCCAACACTCGGCAGCTCACACACAAACTAGCTAGATTGATAAAATACCAGAGGAAAAATATGTATTTTATTTTTATTGGGGTGAACTGTCCCTTTCTGATCTACTGGTCACCAGAAGTATGTTAATTCACCTACAGCATCACCTCTAATAATTGAGAATCCAGTGTGCTCCTGCTTCATGTTTAAAAAGACAGCACCGGGGGCCTTTGACCATATAGCTGCATATTAAAGGAGCTGCTCCATGAAATAGTTTTTGTTTTATTAATGAATGATACATTTACATATGTGCATCCTGAATAGAGCATTTCCTCCCTAAAACGCTCTTCCTAACTATGTTGACCCCTTGCAGGGAAAGCTTCTGTACTGCCATCCTCCTCCACATATTGATGCCGAAGACTTCCAGCCGCAGCACAGCAAGTTCCTGAAAATAGACTTCGACTGCAGTGATCTCTCCTCCACAACAAAAAACAACCACAAAATCAAAAGAATTGAAAATGTGGTTGACAAGAACTTCTTCCATCAGGTACAGTTCATATACAGTCTTCTTATTGGTAAGAAAAATGCCTTTATTAGTAGTTATCAGTTATTAAATAAAAATGAAATGCTTGCGTATTGATGGGATCTCTATTTTCAGGAGAATGTGCGGGCGCTCTCCAAGGGGGTTCAGTCTGTTATGGGCTACAAGCCAGGCAGCGGACCTGTCCCTGCAGGAACACCCGGATTGGTAGCGGGGAAACCCTGGAAAAAACACGGCAATAAGAACAAGAAGGAGAAAGTACGGCGTCTTAACAAGCATCTGGACGCCTAAGGGATCTGAAATTAAAGCGCTTTTAATTACAGATCATTTCAGCAGGAATGGAAAAAAACCTTTACTACAGTTCACACGATGTGATTCCAAAGGAATTAATGCTGAGCAGTATCTGTAGATAGATGTAGGCTCTTTAGTCCTGTGAGCATGGAAGGGTCAGCCTGTCTCGACGTTAACAAATGAGGTGCCTAATCTGTCAAAATCCTATTGGTGCAATGCATTCCATCAGCTGGATCACCAGTTGTACACCAGATCTCACCGCAGTGTTCAGAAAGGGGGTGAATTTTATAGGACGTTGAACGGGACTTTTTGTATTTAGAAGGTGTTTTAAAGGACGCATCTCAAAGTCTCCATCACTAAATGCTATACCATGTGTGATACTGCATTTATCCATATACAGTTGTGATTAATGTAACTAAAATGGATTATAAAATAAATGGAATGTTTTCATGATAGTGCGTCACTTATTTGCTCTATTTTCTACGAGGTTATCTGGTTAATGCTACACAGTGCAATGGTGGAAAGTTAAATAATCTGTGTTTTTGCAAATATTTGGAAAATTCTAATTATCTGTGATGGCATATGCATTCATATAGGGGTCCATTTCTTTTAAAGCTTTATCTGCTGCAGTGTAAGACTATACAAATGTACATTATTCCTATTTTAATATCAGCATTTTATGAAATTACTAATGTGAAAAAGATGGTAGTGTTTAAAAGAAGGCTAAATTCACAAAAAAAAAAAATGAAGTCCAATGCAGCATTGTTAATTTGATGATGGGGAATATTAGAGTTGTGGCAGTCCTAAAACATAAAGATTTTATCTGGATGTTGTCGTTTAGTTTTTTGTTTAGGGGGAATTTAAAACCCAGATTAGCATAATAAAGTTGACTTGATTTATTAGTGCTCACAGCTGCAAGCCAACAAGAGAGTAATGATCTCCAACCGAATGGTAAAACACAGCCTTTGTTTTAACTTAAATACATTAAGTATATTGTATTATATACAAATTTAGATACAATTTAGATACAAATTGGCCTACAAAAGTGAAACTTTCTTTTGTTTTTTTCCCCACAACGTCCAGTATTCCTTAAAGGTGCATCACAGCCAGGTGAGCTCCTCCCTAAATGAAGCAGACGCTTCCATTATTCTCTCGCGCGTCTGGCTGCACAGGTGCTGCATGGATTCGGTTTTTTTCTAGTAACACGAAATGTAAATATATTTGCAATTAATATGGGGCCACGTATATTGACCCTAGAGGGTCAGACAGGAGGAAATCCAAACACATTTCTCTTCAATGTGGTTGAGTTTTGCGTCGAGTCAGTCACAACGTGCTTCTCTCATGGCGCAGACAAACTTTGCGTCCCCATCGGTCTCAGCTCTCTATCTGCGCTGCTTTTGCTGCTGTCATGCTTTCTGTAAGTAGTCCTTGCATTTTGTTCCAGTTATTTGTTGGAAAAGGTTCTAGCATTAAACCCATGGTATCTCCTGAAGGCTCGTGTATCAGAGGTGCACAGTTCGCGGAGGAGATCCGGGAGAAACCATCACTTTCCTCTACAGCCTCCTCGGTAACATGTGCAGCACAATTGGAGCCATTTTGTCCAGACAGCTGCACATTCAGGTAAAATAGTTAATAATCATGTTTAATAATAAAAATAAAAAAACACCCTGCAGTAATAAGAACTTATTCCGTCTCCCTGCTGTGTAGATTGTGTTGGGGGCTTTTGCTGCTGCTATGGATTCAGTCAGTTTTATTACTTGCTGCTTGCCTGTGCTCCTGTGCTGGAACTCAAAGGCAGGTAAGTTAAGAGACATGCCATATCGCAATAGTAATAAAAATAAAAAAAAAGACCTTCATCATTCCCAGACAATCTGTCAACTATACACTGTTCAAACAAAGAGGAGTAAAGTAGAACAGCTGTTTTTAGTATTCACACCCATGGCCACACCCTTCAGGCAAAACAGTAAGGAGACTTATCAGAGACACTCTACAGATAACCAAACAAGTGAATAGAGGATGTGTTACAACTGTGTCCGACTGCAAACATGTCCTTTTGTGTCTCTGTGTGTTTGTGCTCCCTCAGAAAGGAGACTGAGGGTGATGAGGGGGCGGAGGAGGCAGCACCTGTTTGCAGTGTGTGTACTGATGGTGGTTGCAGGTGGTTTTCTGAAGTCCAGTGTGGCCCACAGCCCAGCAGACAGGCCTCTCAGCGGGAGGAGACTGCTGCACGTCTCCTTCCGAGTAAGCACACACCATCACTGTGGCTAGTTGTAGACCTTTTTTAATTGTACAACACATTGTAGTTTGGGGCTGTAAAATAGGGAAACGTGTCCATCCCAGTTTCTCAAAGTCCAAGTGGATGTCTTTAAATGTCTTGTTTTGTCAGTCAAAAACATCTTTTTTTTTTTCAATATGATTTATAAAACGGAGAAAAGCAGGAAATCTTGATATTCGAGACGCTGAAAACCGTATTGTCTGCCATTTTTGCGTGAATAATTACTTAAACGATCAATGGATTATCAAATGGTTGGCAACTGTTTTTCTGTCGACTAATTGTTGCAGCTCTAGTGTAGTTTTGATAGCCAAATACATTTACAGTTGTAGTGATTGGTGGAATGTACTGAAATGACATGCCATTGTATTGGCATTGTTAGGGCATTATATTGTACATCTACATTTTGCTCACACTTCAACACGTCTATTTAGACTAAACATCATTGCCTCGTATTGTATCTGACATTCTCGCAAGTTTAAAAACTGTTCCTCTGACAGGACAACACTGAAATCCTGGGTTACATACTTGGCCTGCTGTCCTTTGTCATTGCCTGCACCTCCAGGTCTCCTGCACTCTGCAGAGCTGTAAGTGACGTACGGTACACAAGTGTCTTGGCGTCAGAGCCACTTCTTATTGCTTTCACAAAATTGTTCCTGTTGTTTAATTTAAATCGCTTTTAAAATGATGCATTTACTTTCTCCCTTTTTAGTACAGAGGAGAGACGTTGACATGTGCCTACATCTTCTCTGGACTGCTGTGCTCACTGGCTGGTGCCCTCTATGCTGCTGCCATACTCCTGTACAGCACTCAGTTTGGGTTTCTTTTAAGAGTCATGCCGTGGCTGCTGTCAGCAATATGCTGTGTCACCCTGGACCTTCTTGTATCTTTTTTTTTTTTTTTTATATAGCAAAGTGTGATCGCATCTTACTCACTCTGTCGGGGCTTTCACCGGCTTCCAAGTTCGGAAATCTCTCTGGTA
>CALSBV010011200.1:11372987-11393859 GCA_943590825.1 Bovichtus diacanthus | reverse complement strand
AGCACGGAAGCTAAGCAATGCTGCTGTGAACGGTCGCAACAGAGAAATGTATTTTAGCCACCATTTTTTATATATATATATATATATATATATATATATCGGTAGGTTATACACTGACTACGGACAGTACTAAGTACCTCATACACCCACCACCCCGCCCCCACATTTAGAAAAAAGGGGAAAAAAACGCACTATCCCTATAATGTCTTCTTTATAGCACAATATTTTTCTTTTAATGTTTCCCAAGACACACAATAGAAATAAGTGAATAGCTACAGGGATGCTTAATAAGCTACTAAGGTATCATGACTCTTATCTAAGCATCGTAAGATATGACCCCTCGTAATCCTTCGTCTGTAAATCTCCATAATAATATCTTGACCTGTCCATATTTTCCAGTGGGATTTTGAAGAAGCAAATGCCCAGTGGAGTGAACCAACTGCAAATAATGAGGAGGGGGATGAATTTCCATCTCAAGAGTGGCCAACAAACCACAAACTCTTTAACATCTGCACCTGTGCCATGTTTGGACTCCAACAGAAAACTTTGTCTGGTAGAGAAGAGGGTGAGGTGCAACTTCGGCAAAATGACAAGCAAATGTAATTCTCAATTTATAATGTGATACACATCTGGTGAATTTATTTAAAGGGAAATAAAGAGTGTAAACGCTGACCTTTTTGTCTGTCTTTTTTTACAGTTTAGCTAATGTGTGTGTAATAAACAGTATATTTGTTGTCACCTCAACAGGCCAGTGCTGGTAAAATGACAAAATTGCAGGTCTTTTGGTTGGTGATTTGCATTGTGCAGCTGTGTCTTAACTATGGCTTATGGTTTAACTGTCAAAACTCTGTCCTGACTACATTCATCAAGCCCTCTGAGAACAGAGAAAAGTCCTCTCCTAATAAAACAATATTGCGACCCTGCTGCTATGCAGGGTTATTAGGTCATATCCTGTATTTTGCTAGTTGACCCGGGTTATCAGGGCTGGACTGGGAAAAGGCCCGGTGCAGCAGATAAGCTCCAGACTAGACGACCAGGGTTCCTGCGTCCTCTCAATCATCTTTCAGAGCTCTGTCCATCTGCCTGCTCCGGGGCTTTAGACTATGATGCTGTAGCAACACACCAGGGCATTTTTAACTGAAGGAACTTCCTTAAACCTGATAACGGAACAATACGCAGGTTAGAGCAAAGTTATGGGGCACATTTTACTCCTCCCTCTTACATTTCCTCAAGTGATATGCCCGTCTGAGACAAATGACTGGGAAACAACTAATTAAGTTTAACAGAACAACTGCTGATATCAGCAGTAGAATTGAATGTAACTTGACACCTTGTTTGGCATGTAAACATGACATGATGGGTCGGGCTGGGAGATAATTCAATAATATTGTTTATTGAATATCGCCAACATCTTATTGAGATGATATGATCTTATGTTATTGTTCTACCGGTTTCTGTTATTGATAAAGTTGGTGATTTTGTGCAGGAGGTTTTGTTTGAAACCTATGAAGAATTGGGTCTCATGTAACACTGTAAAAAAAAAAAAATAAAAATTAACTGCCTTCAACATCTGTTTGTTTTGTGTGGTTTTATATACATTCGTCATGTCATGAAATCCCTATTAATTTTTTCGTCTTGTTTTGTTTTGTGTTTTGTCTAATACATTTGGGATGTGATTAATCAGCCCACAATGAAGCGCCAGGCAGTGCTTCCTGCTGCGTAGGCAATGTAATGTTGCTGTTGGACAGGAATGTATCCCATGTGTACATCTTAGTAAAGAGGCCTGAAATTTGAGATGCAGAATAAGATCAATCATTTCACACATAGTGGCTGTTTAACTGGAGTTCATATTGCAAAATATTACTGCTAAACTTTACTTGGAGCATTATCTTTGTAATAGTATAGTTTGGTTGTACTCCTGAGAACTTAAAATGTTAACCATCTTGGAAATAGACCTAAACTTAAATTGCTGGGTTTTTTTTATCTGTTTTTCCAAATGGATCCAATCAACTAAAGAGAAAAATTATGATGTCATGATTATTGCTGAGCTAGCATTGCTCCTGGGCCTCATCTCTGTCCCTACCTAGACTGGGCCAAAGGAAAACAAACTGTGAGTCCCACATAAAAAGGTGGAATTCTGTGATGAAGAGCACGGATTAGCACATCTGAAGCAGCAGTGGGGAATGGCCTTTTCTGTTTTTCTTGGCCCGTGCGTCAGTGATCGCTCCACTGCAGAGGACATGGAAGACACCAGATGATTTGAGCCTGCGGGACATTTTGTCCACCTTGCAGGGGGGACAGCAGGGAGAGAGGAGATTGTTCAGGAGTAACACAAAATCCTGAATAGTTGCAGTGAGTGAGCGAGCAATAAATCATAAACTGAAAGCTGATTATTGAGTACCTAGTTGTTACTGAATAACTCTGAATAAAGGATTATATACTAGTGAGTTGTTTGAGAACGTTATAAAGATTAGTTTTCTTATCACTGATAGAAACAGTCCGGGAAAACTTGGAGTTTAAAACCTATAGGCACCAGACGCTCTTGGATGCATTATGGTTAATGTACGACCTAGTCTATGATGTAGGATATCTTGAACGCTGCTGCTTCGATTTTAAGTTCTCTTTGTTTACTCTGTTTTGCAAGTGCCTCATCTTTGTGGAGGTGGAATACTAAATCACAGGAGAGGCCATTCGATGAACAAATATGTTCATATTTTTGTAAACTTGCCCAAGGCGTCTTACAATAACTTAATTCAACTATGTGGATGCAACCAAACAATTGCAAGAATCATACATCGACTTCAGCAAATATGATGAACTGCTTCAACACATTTAGAAACGATAAGAGACAGAGAAAGAGGCTTTTTATGGGCCAAGGTGCAGTCTGAACAGATGTGTAGAGTTTCTGATGTCAATGGGAAGCTTGTTCCACCATTGTGGAGCCAGGACAGCAAACAGTCATGAAGCACCAATTATTAATATTAATTAACATTAGAATTACCTAATAGACATGGAGTGAACCTGGGGGCTTTTGTGTCCACTAGTCTGGGGCCCTGGAGGTGTTGCCTGCTTTGCCCATTTGGTAATCCAGCCTTTCTTAATGAATTAGAGTTAATACCAATAACAATTAGTACATCATTATAATGCTAACATGTCTTATTTTGAGACATTAGGAGAGACCCGTGTCTTTAAGTAATATAGATGGTATTGTTGTGAGTTTGTCATTTGAACCAAATAATAATAATAATAATAAAAATAATAACTCTATTTATATAGCACTTTTCAAATACAAAGTACTTCACACAGACACAAAACAAGGGGAAAATAATAAATAAAAAATAGAGTTGATGATGGCAAAGCAAAGTATGAATTACTAAAACACATTTGAAACGAGTAGAGTACACAGAAGAATAACGGGTTAAGAGAAGAGCAATTTTGTAAAAAAGTGCTTTTTTCAGGAGAGATCTAAAGAAGGAACAGAGCTACCCTGTCTGGTGTGGTTATGGAATGCTTCACAAATAATGTGATGCATCTGAAATGCATTCAGGCTCATGGTGAGTGACTATATAGACACATTTGTTCAATTGCACTTCTCGCACCCACGCCATTCATATGTTTCCCAGTGCTGGATGAAAGTACACAGGCGTTTTGCTTCCATGACATCGAGCTCTCAAGTAAATGAGCTTCTCTCGGGTTTTTCAGGTATCTCCCGTTCATATCCATGGGTATCTCGTGAATTCATTTTTTTCTCAAGGGAACAGCATTACGTTTCCCTTTTATTGCTGCAATAACATTTACTTTATGGTGATGGGCGCGTGAAGTCACTTCCTGCCGTCAGACAGCCAGTTCAGGCCAGTTCACCGCTGCTGTAGTACTCAGTCTGTCCCACTGAGCTGTCAACACAGCAACCCTCCACTCTGCCTGTCTGTTGCGACAACATTTTTCTATTAAACCGAGTCCATTTTTCTCTTCAACGACGTTTTCCTTCAGATAACAGCTACTCTCGTCTCACTATGACTCGAAGGTGATCTTCAGAGTGTCCAGGTGGTTCTGGGTGAGTGTGTTACTCAGAAATACGTTTGCCTTCATCGCTGTCATCATCACCCATGTGTCAGTTGCTACCTAGCTGTGGGATAAAGCTAACGTTAGCGAGCTGCTGCGAGTCCGGCAAAACTGGCCCGGCTTGTTCTTGAAACGCTGTTTCTCTCTCACTGTTTCTGAAAGTGAAAGCGTGATGGCTAGTGAAAGACACATGGAGGGTGTTATTGAAGATAGTCACAAAGTAACGGGCTAACAATGGAGCTCGGCTAACGTTAGCCAGCTAGCCAAAGATGTCTCTTCGTCTCCCCGATGAAGCACTTCTCTGGCTGCCTGGGGCTTGTAGCCAGGATTTGTTGACAGCATTTAGGGATTTGTCGAAGGTGAATGTTATCCGTTATGCCAATAACATTAGCTAGTGAAATATAACACAAATATGTTGTTGCAACGTCGTCCTATGACAGTTACACATGACTCAGATGTGATTGTAAGGTTGTTTCTTTGGTCCTTAATTGGCTCAAGAGTGAGGCTTCTTCAGTTGGGGGTCGTTGCTACCAATTATTGGAGTTACTTTTCATTTAAAAGTAGTGTGTTATTTGCAACAACAGGAAGATATGGATGGATACATGTTAGCATAAGGAATATTGCATGGTGAAGATGTGTGGTGAGTAATTGTTGTAGGGAAGCGGCTGTGTGGAGTCAGTTTTGGAGTCTTTAATGACAGGCTATTTGTGGAAGCAGTTATAACAGAAACAAACAAAAGGCAGTCATTTCATTACAGTCAATGATGTACTATACACAAGTCAGGCTATCCCTCTTATTCACTTATTGAAACAGCTGCCAGAACTTCAGTGATTGAGAAATGCAAAAATGCATATAAATATTCTTGTTAGATTGTTTTACCATATGAAATCCCAGTTGACGTTATAAGCTCCTAATACTAGGATAGGTTAAATGCAGAGTCTAAGTTTCACTGTGTGCTGTGCTTTGTACATGTGTGATGATAAAAAGAGGATTACAAAAAATCTTCCATTTCCATAAGCTGTTTTGACAGTTCATTTAACTCTTGAGCATGAATTAACAAAATAGAAACGATCTGTCCCGGGTCATACTTTCACAGGACATTAAAGAGAAAACATTGCTGTCTTTAACAGCTAAACTTCAACTGTGTATTGACACAGTCAAGCTATTAGGTTGTCCATGACTTGACAGCTGTTTTGTTTTTTCTTGCTGTGGTTACTGCATCTACAAAAAATGACACTTTCCTGAGGAAGATCTTGTAGATCGAAACGTTGCCTTGAAACGAGAAAAAGAGAAATAAACTATTTATTTGGAGCCTAACAGTGTGCAGACCTTCTTTGTGCCATGAATTGACATCTGCCACTGCTTTAGGTGCTGCATTGTATAACTAGCTGCCTGCATGCATGCAAAAGTCAAAGCTAGTCAGCAACGAGTAAACAAGAAATGGGGAAACAATGCTCAATGTAGCATCAAAACTGCATGAGAAAATTGTTCTGGCCAGTCGGGGAGTAACTGGACTGGCTTTCCCCTGACTGACTGGTCTTCTGTTCCTGCTGCTAGATGAACCTAATGCCTGTGATTTAAGGAAACAAATTGACCGTGTGAGTGAACAGTAATTTTCAAGTCCTGCCACAAATGATCAAATTGATTGAGGTCTGGACCGTGACTTTCCCACAACATTTTATTTTTGAATATCCCACAAGCCTTCTAACTGTAGCAGAGATATCATGTGAGTTATTTTCAACTGTGGCTTTGAGAATCTATAAAGCTGCCACTGGTGAAGCACCAGGGTTGTATGCACAATGTTTCTGAACCTTCACAGTAGCTCCTTCAGAGGTGCTTTAGGCCTCTTTGTGGACTCTCTCACTAGTGTATTACACCAACACTGAATTTCTGAGGGTCTTATAGCTGTGCCGTATTCCTTTTTTTCTTTCCATTTTGTTATCATTGACCTTAATTTAATGCACATCCAGTGCCTTTTATCGGCTAGATGATGTCGATTTAACCAGATAATTTACTCATCAGGCCTTCCAGACGCAGCCGTATTGAATATAAAATCACTCGTCACAGCTTAGTTATATGTCAGTAATATCCATTTAACTTTATGTAACTTCCATCAAACAGTTGGGCTGATTTTAAGTCTGTCACAGCAAAAGGTATAAGGGAGTTAATGCTTTTGTGAATACTTATATTATGTTTGTTGTTAATTTAGATCCATTTGTGGAGCTTCATTTTCACTTAGATTGCAAGAGTCTTGAAGTGATTATGGCTGCACGCTACCAGTGTGGATATCAGTAATTGAGACGAATGGCTATTTATTTATTTGTACCGGCATTCCTGGCATACCTGGCTGGTTTCAGTAAACGAAGGATCAGAAAGGGATTTGGCTTGTTATCGCCAACACCAATCAATTAAAAAATGTCCTGATCAAGTTTATTTGTGTAACACTTAGACCAATGGTACAGTGCAGCTTAGGACACATTCTTTCAATGTATTCATTGTCTATTCATCCTTCTGTTTATACATTAACAGAGACAGTTCAACTCTGCCACTGTAAGTCTTAGGAAATAATTAGTTTGTGCGACCTTTGAGTTGAGAGGAATGATATCTACACATACAGGGTTTTATTGTTGTTCCTGCAGTCCAAATGAAGAAAACTTTCACACATATATCTCTGTGCAGCCTTTGACCCCACAATTTATGAATCGGAGGTGATATGAAGATTTTTCTATAGTAATTTAACCCTGGTGTTACAAAACATTTGGATAAGCTTGAACCACATAAAATATATCTGCAATAAATTCAATATCTCTATTTTTAATTATTGGTCTATTCATCTTTTTTAGGGGGTCAATTAATAGCCATTTTACTCTTTGCCTCCACCCCGGCTACAGCTGAACTGATTAGAATTTGGTGGACAAAGGTCAAACACGTTTTTGGCCATAACTCAAGAATTCATACGCTAATTAAGATGATTTTACACAAGCGTCTAATAGGATAAAATTATGCGGTGATGACATCTGGGACCGACATGGATGTAAACTGCAACTGAAGTGGTTGGTGGAGACATACAGTCGCAAGGCGGTAATTCTAGTTTTAAAACATGATTTGGAAACATTTGTGATAAACTCAAGCCGTGTATGCATAGCAGTCAGAGACATTCCCAACTGGTGAGTCAACAAGTCCTCACATTTAGCAATTTGTATAAGCAGACCATCCACTAAATTTCAATTTTGTCTTTCAATTATTCGACTAATTATTGCAGCTCTACTATTTTACTTTGAGTGGCTTTGTCTTCTGTCAGAACTAGGTCTACTAATAAGTGATTAGCCAAACTGGACCAGGGAACAAAGACATAATCTGTAGTCTGTAATTATGCTTTTTTTTGTTTGTAGGACTAGTTTAGAAATGTTGTCTTGGTTTAGCCACTGGATCAGTTTCTTAATTGTTAAAAAACTGTGTCAGCTTCATCATGTGAGTGTCATCAAGCTTAACTTAAACATCTGGATTCCTAGAATCACGGAATTGAACTTGCCCTTTTCACCTTTAAACTTTCTTTCACTGTGAGAGAACTTGAGGTCTTGTCCAAATTGAAGTTTTGAAAACGGTTTAGTCTCAGTTTAAGAATTGAGGCGCCAATATTCCACTGGCCTTTGAGTCAATGCTTCAAGACTTTTCACAGATGAGCTTTAAGAAAGCAACCTGTAATGGAAGAACTGACTGTGTTGATTCAGAGTGGAGATGAGAAATATCCTGACATGGTAAAAGTCCTGTCAGCAGCCTAGCACTGTTTGGTCTGGGAGCCCCACAGCAGCGTGATGGAGAAACAATTCTTTCTAGTGCCGGTCTAGTTTTCCTCCAACAAGACCAGGACAAACCAGCGGCCTTGATCAGTGGATGTGAGATGAAACACTTTAAATGAAAATAGAAAACTGTGAAATTTAACACCGTAACGCAAACTTGAGAATAGAGTTGTGCAATTAGATGAATATACCGGGCATCGCATAGAGTTCATCACTGATAGAAATTGTCTTGCATTTATCAGCAGCTTTTTAGACAATTTGTGACAGAAAGCTCAGGACAGAGTTCTGGATAGATATCTTTATAAAATGTTACTCCTGATGATGATGATGATGATGATGATGATGATGATCATCGTCATAAAGCAGCTCAAGAGATAGTATGATATTAAAGCAACAATCCTTACATCCCTTTCACACACCTGGTAAAACTGTCTAAAAAGAGATGACAACACCATAGTTACCATTGACCCCACTAATCCCTCTGGCATTACGACAGTGACGCAGCCACGCACTTCTTGCGTCCTGAGTCACACAGTGGTTCATTTTACTGTATGAGATGCTGTGTTGAAAAGGTAACTGTTGAAAGTCTGACACGTATGCTCTGCGGAGATATGAATCTCGGATGCTTAACAATTCATCAACTCAATTATTATTATTATTATTATTAGCGTGCAGCATGATATCACCGTGGCCCAACAATTTGCCAGGCAGTAGCAGGTTGAAGATGGTTTCTGTCTGACTGTTTGTGTCGGGCTAGACGTGAACATAAACTGTCTCAGGGGCGTATTTAATTGAGGCAGTGAGGATACTGTATGAATAATATTTAGTAATTATTTCTCATATGTTTGATTGTACTAAACTTCAGCTGAACTTTCATCTAGGTTTGGTTTAATAAAGACCTTGACATTTGCAATTTTAATGTTGCTCATGAAATTAGGAAACTTTGAATGATTTAATAATCTGTTACATCCATTTAGAAATGTTAATTCTTACCCGTCCTGATGTACCAATAAACCAGTCAATCAGGTAAAGACGTGTTTTAATCTCTTGCACAGTGGTATCAGCGGTTTCTCATACACTTTCAAGTAATGCCACTGTTAATCCAAGAGCATGTGGTCTGATTTAAGACTTTTGATCTGTAGGATTATTGTTTTTCTTCCAGCTCTTTCCCTCCATTTTTTCACGAGTGGAGCTAACATACAGAGTCCTTGTAGATCTCCCTCCCTGATCTCTCTGATCTCATCCATGTTAACTCCCCTTTCCCTCTGCATCAGTCATAGAAGCCTGTAATGTCAGCAATTCTCACTTGGTTGTGATCTAAAGTGTGTGTATGTCATCTCAAAACATACAGAACCTGTATCTATGACTCATTTTGAGGCTGTTGCTCCGCATTCTATTTTGTAAGAGGTGTGGATGTATGTTGCATCTATAGGTGAGTTGGACAAGGTGATTCATATTTCGTTAAGCTTGAGCTGAGTTTGAAGTTTGAGAAGCAAGAAACGGTTTAATTCCGTTAGCTTTTTCACCCAACTAATTATGAAACAGAAAGGGGTTGTGCACTTGTTTTCTTGCTACATCCGCTCTGTATGCATGAATTTAAAATAAAATGCTATTTATACACATTTGTTCTCTTTTGCCGAGTTGTCAAGAGGAAATTGGTAGATTAATTATGTTATCAGGGATGGTGGGCTCTTAAAACTGGCTGTTCAGACAGCAGAGGAAGGTCACATAGTCATAGATTTTTAGTAAGGCCAGTGGTCACAGTGATAAACAGCTTGATTGGGCCATGACAGGGAACAAAGCTTGGCTATAATACCCAATGAGTAGGAGAGGAAGTTATAAAGAAAGCACATTGAGTGCAGATCACGATGGCAACAAAACACTTTTTCCTTAAAATGCTTCCATGAATTATAGACTTCTGTCATTAGGTCATGGCTCATTGTTCACTTTTTCCTTTCTGTCCGTGTGTTGAAGAACAGGATAGAAAGGGAAAGGATAATATGTCTAGTCTTAGCTATCATGAAGCTATTTATTTATATACTTATGCCTTGCTCATGTACGGGTTTTTGTAAAATAGAGCTGCCACAAAAGGCTCAGGCTCACTCAACATTGATATGAACTTTGTACAGATAATATTTAGCAAAACAATATTGAGACACTTTGCTTATCGTCATAACATGCAAGCATGGGACTTGAAGCATGACTTACAGTTTATGCTACTGTTGACATATGGTAATGCATGACAATGAGCTTTTCAATACTAAATTAAACTATCACTAAAGACATAAAGTGACATTTTGAATCGGCAATCTGTGACTTAGGCTTTTGAGATTCTGTGATGTGCAATTTACAGAATGTTTAACCTTTTTGTAGACCAAATTATTTATTGATTCGGAAAATAATCAGCAGTTTAAACAACGAAGGAAATGTTGTATCCCTTACTCCACAGCTGTTCAAACATTGGCAAAGGTCCATTTGCTAATCATAATGCCTGTATTACTGTTGGTAGATTGAAAGCAGTTGATGAATTGAAGTCAAGCTCATAGCACAGTCGTATAAATGAATAATTGTGTATAGAGGTAATCATATCATAATACATTTGTTATTGGCCTGTGTAAAAGCTGTGCTTAATCATAGAACCAGATCTGCCTTTAGACTCGAACAGTTGTTCATGTTTCTACCTCTGTTGTGGTTTGATATTACATGTACTCAGTGGATTTTATATCTGACATTTTACAATTTCTTTCCAGGAACTCTGATGATTGTCATGTTTAATCTTGTAGTTTGAAAAAGATCAACAGCTGCGTCATTGTTTTTTTTCCCCCAGCCAGCATTGCTTATTAATACAATAGCAGACTAATCAAATGAGAGACAACAATGTGGCTTTAGGCAGGGCTGGAGGAATCTATAAATATCTCTGAAGTCATGATAATTCTTAGAGGCCCTGTGAGGGTCCTCTGTATTCCAGTTAAAACAGTAGTTTCTCCTGTCATCCTCATACTATGTATTATATTATGGGATTGTGAGTAGATGAGGGTCAGGAGGAATCACCTGACAGTTCTTCCATATACTGCAGCCATTTCAGCATGAGGTCGTAATTATTTGCTGAAGGCATTGCTTATCATGTGGCCACAGTACCCAGGTTCTTGAGTCCATGTGGGAAATAATTAATGGGAATGAAGCATAAAATTAACATGGTCTGAGCGGGACAAGATTAGTATCAACAGAAGTCTGCAGGAGCTGATGGGAACAGATGTAGTATCTGATGTAAATCTGCATTTGAGATGATAGGAAAACCTCTCACTTACTCTCCAATGTAGTCCATGATAATCTATCCTAAAATTTGCACTGTGTGGACATAATCTTGTTATTTGTACTCCCCTGTGGGGTACCGTAATTTCTGGACTATTCAGCGCATCTGAATATAAACCGCACCCACTGAATTTTTAAAAAATATGTATTTTGTACATAAATAAGCCGCACATGTCTATAAGCCGCAGGTGCCTACCGGTACATTGAAACAAATGAACTTTACACAGGCTTTAACGAAACACGGCTTGGAACAAAAATAAATAGGCCTTTAAACGCCTTCAACTTGAAAGCTGCATCATATGCCTTTCTCCGTGTCTTTGCCATGATGAGGGTGACAACATGACCGTAATCAGAATCGTGACCATTCATAATGTCCGCTGTTTAAAATGTCCGTTGTTCATAATGTCCGCTGTTCATAATGTCCGCTGTTCATAATGTCCGCTGCTGAAGACATTCCAAGAACTAATAATGCAATTGAAGGTTGGCATAATGTTTTTAGAGGTTCATTTGGTACACTGAATGAAACACCGAGAAATTTCGTAAAAAAGTTAATTACCGTAATGAATGGGAAGTTTGAGCGTGCTCGATTTACGTCACATTATGTGACGGTGCTCAGTTTTTTGGCGACATGAAGCTTGTGAAAGCGGGAAAAATCCATAAATTAGCCGCGTCATTGTATAAACCGCAAGGTTCAAAGTGTGGGAAAAAAGTAGCGGCTTATAGTCCGGAAATTACGGTACTTCATGATGCTGACAGTTTATTGTTGGACTTCTTTGCTTCAAACTTAACTTCAGACAGTTCACCCATTTCCATTTAAGAGGGCTCTATATAAAATTCAAAGCATGTCTATGGTTCAGAGTTTGGGACAGGATTGCCTCCACCCTGCTCTCAACATAGCAAGCCGGCGACTAGCAGCTAGCGGTGGGAACAGTGCAAACAGTGCAAACAACGTCAACAGTGCTGACAGAGCTAACACTGTTAACCCGAGAGGAAACCAGAGGGTGGTTACATTTTCCGTGACAAAATGCAGTGGGTTGGGATGGCGTTATCAGCTGTAACCGGCGTATGAGCGCAGTGAAGAGTGGCAGCGATTAGCTAGCCAGTGGGACACAGAGTTACATGCACTCAGATGCATGCGTGGCCGGCCCGGCTACCAAAACAAGGAACAGGGAAGATGGGATTGCAACACACACAGGGAGTGTGACATTTATACACTATATCTTAATATAGCAAATCATTGTTTCCTGCTATATTAATATTCTGAATGCCGTATATAGAACCTTTTAATTTCTTAACTTTTTAAATAATTCCGAAAGTTGTTGCCATCAGCAGGTGCAACCAAAAGCAGTGTTTTTCAGTATCACTGTGTAAAGTAAAGATGTGCTAAATGTCAATTTGTGTTTGTTTTCCCCCCAGGGTTCCAGGTTGGTGTGTTGAGAGAGCAAGCTAACTGAGGGGAGGAGGACCGCCTGGGGCATCGTGTCCCTGGCTCTCAAGGTAAAAGCACACCAACTAACTAGAAACCTTTTCATCTGTTTGATTCGGCTTACTGTGGAGTTGCAGCCTTGAAGAGTGACTGAATTACACACATTGTTGAAAAAAACCCAGTGGGACATCTATGAACTTGCTCCGAATCCTTATATTATGCTTTTTAGTGATCTACCTTTTTTGTAGTTATGTAGCCAGATCACCATCTTCAGCCACATCATCCACAGAAACCTCAAACTGACACCAAGGCTGTGAATCCCCTGAATCTGATTGCACTGCAAATATACTGACTAGCTATGTAAAGTAACTTTGGTAACACCTACAACACTGTTGGTTTATTTATGGGACGAGAGCTTACCCTGAATTATTTTGTTGTAATAGAAAGCCTTTAACAAATGAGTTACTCCTGATCAGTGCAGTTAAAAGACACAGAAAAAAAATAGAAACACACCCCAAATACAAAACAAAATGGCAAACAAACATCCACAGTCCACAAATACAGGTTTCGGAAAAGTTAATAAAAAATATTGTCATATTGCGCGTGAGGGGTCATTCAAGGCTTGTGGAGTAAAGTTTGTTATGGGCTAAGTTGTGTCTCACATTGTTTTTTGTTTTTGGTCATTTCTGTATATGAATAATAGACACTGGTTTTGCAGTTTATTCCCCATCCTTGGTGCTCTTGCACAAGTTAATCTAAATGAAAATATAACTGAACTTGTCTCCAGCCTTAGGTAACATGTAACATATTGGTACCCAAGGCATAAACAGGGTTAACATTTCTGGCTTCTCAGCCACCAAGTTTGGACTCCGGCCTCCTGTCTGTTTGGAGCCTGTAATTATGGGACCGTGTATGGTTTCTGAGGTTACTACCCTCTGTTATCAGAACAGATGATTCCAACATAACAGACTATGTAACAATCTTTGGTGACATTAACCACAAGCTTGATACTTTTAAATCCTTTTTGGGTGCTATTTTTGTGTTTGTGATGTGTTATCTGTGAGTCACCAAGGCAGGACAACAATCATGTAAAAGAGTGTGTGCATGATGCACTGGTGTCGGCATTTCCAGTCATAGCAGAGATTGGGGAGGGATTGTTCTCGTTGCACTGCACCCACTGCCTAGTGCCGGCCATGGGGCAGCTATTGTAAAATACTAGGAAGGGCTTGGTCCTAAGCAAAATATCCCGCTGTATGCCAGGGAAAAAGTCCACCCGGGTGCAGCTGGCAGATAAAATCAGAGTGTGGGGGTCAGTGATACAGGATCAGTTGGTGTTTTAAGTATGTGGGGGTAGTAGCAAGATGGCCCTATGGGTAGCTTACCCCGGACACACCATGCCGGCGCTCCTCAGCCATAGCTGGGGTGAGAGTGTTTTAACTTTCCCTGTGTCACTTCATGTAGTTTATGTGTGTACTACCTTCACACGAAAGTCACAGCACAGAGGAATGCCATTGTTTTGTCAATGAAGAATACAGCTATGCTCGCCTATACAGTTTACAGCATTAGGGAAACTGGTGCTCACTGCCTTGATTTTTCTGTCCAGTTGAACTAAAGTCAACTTTGACCTCACATACGCTTACCTATAAAATGCATAGCACTCTAACAGACAGATGGGTAGAATTTTATCATTGGGAAGTAAGGTTGTCATAATGTCAGATTTTAATTACACCAAAAATAAATAAATAATGCTATCAGTCAAATTAATCTTTAACTTTGTTTTAGTGTGCGTTTTCTCTCTTTTTGGCTAATTAAATGCACTTATATGTGTGTGGGGAATTGGAGGAGGGAGACTAAACGAAAAGAAAAAAATATTTAAGAGGAGCTGGAATATTTACACAATATTTTCATACATGCATTATTAACACTATATCAATATTTAATTTTTTAAATATCATTGTTATCGTCAATACCGGTATTTCACAACACCCCTAGTCGGAAGTTTGGATGTAACTAGCAAAAAAGTCAAAAGAGAATATTTAATAGGATGAGACGTTTACGTTCATATACGTCTTCCATGTTTCGATTCTTAGCTGCTGGTAGTTGAATGAATTACTGTATCGTTGAAAATATATAGTATGAATATATGTATAGTATGATGTTTCACGTCTGAAAGCTTTGCACATTATTCAGATCACTAGTAAATACATTTTGACTATTTTAGATTACAATTTATACCGAATTTTACAGCAATGTTTTCAAGAGCAAAGTCACAATATAAACTTGATATTATCTCCCTGGAAACACATTTTAATAAGATAATCAGTACTCCTGACTCACTGCCTGGCGGGTACAGCTGATTCCGGAGTGGAACTGCCCTCAGCCAGAAAGTTTACAAGAATTTGCAAAATTTTAAGATGCATTAGGCTTAACAGTTAGGCAACATACAGTTGGATTTCGTTTTTAGTTGGCTCCTATGAATTTTCTATTCGCCTAACAAACATGTTATGGCTAAAACATAAAGATGGTACAGGAGACTGTGGACGTAAAAGTTGAAAATATCACTTTTCTGTAAGTTTACAATTGTTGGTCAAACTTTATTTTATGGTACACTAAATGCTAGAGTTTACATTTCCTATCATAACAATCAGTGTCAAATGTTAGTGTTTTCAGTAGGCTAACATGACACTAACAGTATTATAAATTAGTTTTACTTGGACACTTTGCGTTTCCAAGGAAAAAAAGCATACAAGACCCACCTGAAAGGTGTTAATTTATCGGTAAAAATTTACTCCCTGGTTTCTTTAAGTACCGTGGAGCCCTGGATGGGATGTCACCACTTCCCCCAAGAAACCCAAGTGAAATCCACTGTGTACCTAATTGATTACCAACTCCTGACCTTGAAGCCAGTATCCTTATTAACCTCTCCTTGACTCCACACACATTCAGCCTCACTTTTTCCCTCTGTAACTCAATACTATGCATGAGCAACAAAATGGCAAAGTTGCCTGCTGGAGCTTATTGTTTCTGCTTTCAGCCACATAGACAGATTGTCTGCAGCCCACTGAACATCTTTTGACCTAGATGCCCCTCTATTGCCTCCCAATATCAATGCAGAATTCACATACACATTTACTAAGTGACAGTGTGCCCTCCTTGGCAGCTAACTGGTCCTTTGGGAAAACTGACAGAAGGAAATGGGGTCGAGCTTGATATTGGGTAACACACTTATCTGATGACTCAGTTGGTCTGTGTGTGGGTGTGTTAACACTCTTTAGAAATGATCGCAGGTGTTCAGAGGTTGAGCTGCTGTCTGTGAAGTGCTGTGCATTCTTGAAGTTTCCCATGTGCTCAAGTGAACTACTGACCTCTGCCAGCTTTCCTGCTCTTTGTATCCTCACACGATACTATCTTCCTTCCCTATAGCTCTTTCCCCACGGACAGTTTAAGAGTTCACATTGGGTTAAATAGGTTTTACCAGAGTTCAGAAAAGCATTTTGATCCCTGCTCACCCTGTTCCTGATTAACGTCCATGTGCTTTTGAACACTTTCTGTCAATGGCAGAAATCGTCTGCCTGTTATTCACATAAGTATAGGCAAAAGCAAAACTGAAAAAGTGTTCTCATGCCTAAGGCCTTGAGAGAGATTGGTTAGGTGCATGCATTCAGTTTCATTCACCTCCAGTTTAGTGATAATGGTTAATGGTTATACATACTGACTAATTGTCACTGCTCAAAGACTGTTGTAAGATAGTATCTCAGACATTCAATCAATGCTCTTAGCTCTGCTGTGGACAAACAGTTAGATTGTGGGGACAATTGACTCTCCTTTAGAGGAGATTCTCGTATCACAAGACACATTTCTGTGTGTGCCATCTACTGTACTGTAGGTAGTAATACACTGACTGGAGAAGTACCTCATACAACCCTAAAAAAGATCCTGCATGGTGTGCATGTGGAAAGGTGTGTGAATGTTGTAAAATATATCAAATAAAAGGGAACTGTCACATAACCAGATGGGTGCCTGCTATTATGCCTAGACTGGGAACACTGGGCCCAGATGTTACCAGAAGGCAATGATGACCAACATGTCAATCAAACAGTGAGGTGAATACAAGAACACTGGAATGGTGACTATGCTGGACTGTTGTGTTTACACGCGTGGTTGTTCACATTAAAATCTCACCAAAATGTTGGCAACATAATGCCAGAATAAACAGCAGGGTTTCCCCAACCATTATAAGACATTGACATTGCGCAATCATTGCACTTTTTTGTTAAAAGAGCCAGAGAGGGTGTGTAATTTGTTTTATTTATTTATTTTCGATATTTTATTATTTTTTCACATTCCAATTTAAATTTCTGAATATTCTTAGGAATTAAAAGGTCATTGCTCTTTTGAAATGTGGACATGCATTATTATGCCATTGTATTATCGTTATAGCGGTGGCAAAAATGGTGTTTAAAATTACAATAATATAGTTTATCGCAAGTCCATAAAGCTTGGGAATCATTATTTCAATCTTACACATTTTGTTTCAAAGTCTTTCACAGTCTTCAATATTTCTGCTTCTCTATTGCACCACTCACTATCCTTGTAACCCGCTTATGTGCCACTTACCTGCACCATCAAGCCACCTCTTTTGCCAGGACACCATGTCCTCATAGCACCCCAAAACAACATTTACACACCACATTGGGGGAAGATAACACAAATGTGATAAATGTGTTAATGACAAATACACAGCATTTCCACACAAAACTATATATCTCTAGAAAGCATCTTGTGACCCTGCCTGGGATGTCTGACCCTCTGGTGTCCAGCCACTGTTTTGATTTGCGGTTGTGGTGCTGAAATGTTTTTCCACACTGTGCACTGACTTTTTGTCTGTTTGCAGTGAATAAAGGAGGGGCTTGGCAAACTGTTCTGCAGCATGGAGAAAGAAGACCTGAAGGTCCTCAACAAAGGGGAAGAGGAGGAGATGGTACGGCTCTTCATATCATTTTACTTCAGTGCCGATGTGGGAATTTGTGCTTTCCGACTTATTAGACTGCACCCCCTTTTCTCCTTTCATCCCTTAGGAGCTGCAGGGCTTCCGTCTGTGTCGTTGGCGGCTGGCTCTTGTGGGCCTCGGGGTGCTGTGTACAGGGGGCTTCCTCCTCCTGCTGCTCTACTGGATGCCAGAGTGGTGCGTCAAATCCACCTGCACCCGTACCACAGCCCGTGATGCTGAAGTGGTATTGCTGCGCTCCACGGTAGGTAGCAAGTAGAGCGGTAATTGTTAATCGATTAGTCGACGGACAGCAACTACTTGGATAATTGATTGATTTGTTTAAATGTTTGTCATTTGTGACGATTAGTATAAAAGAGGTTAAGCTGTTGCCCAATATAGGAGCGTACTGGATGGTGCACCTTTTCATTTGCACTGATTTTATGCAACTTAATTTGCAGGCCTGCTCATTAGCTTTTAAACTGAGTGAATACAACAGATATATTGTTGTAGCAGAGTAAATGCATTGAGCCTGACTGATTCCTACTGACAGTCACACCATTAGGAATGCACAGATAATTTTCTGTCTGTCTGTCTGTCTGTCTGTCTGTCTGTCTGCCTGTCTGTCTGCCTGCCTGTCTGTCTGCCTGTCTGCCTGTCTGTCTGTCTGTCTGTCTGTCATTCCTTTCTCTCTGTGTTTTCATTCCAAAATACAGTTGTATGGTACATGCTACACTTAATTGTATATATTACACTTCTATTGTACATAGTTGTCATCGTATTTCTTCTTGTAGTATCACTTTAATATTAAAAATGTTCTATTTTCTATTTGTTTCTTGACAACTGCAGTACTTTTTAAATGTGTCTGTATTTGTATTTCCTCTTATATTATACATCAAGACATTCCTTGTAGGTGAAAACTTACTTGGCCATAAATCCTATTCTGATTCATGACCATCTGTGTATGAAGACATATGTCTGATTGTGAGTTTTTAATTTTAAATAACCCTATTAGGGTTAAAGTGGCCTTTTTCCATCATTCTGTGAGCAACCGTGAATGATTTTATTCTGGACGTGGTACGAGTCAGTGAATGGCGAAAGCTGGTTGGTAGTTGGTTACATCTCTGAAAAGTTGAAGGTTTGCTGCCTCTCTCCTGCAGCTCTTCATCTGACAGCTCGCTGTGGCTGCTCCTTGTTGTTCCATTACTCCCTGCAATATTTCTTATTGATCCGCTGTCAAAAATGGCCAAAAATTAGGTCTTGTTCTGTAGATGCATTTTTGAGGATAGTGGTCAGTGTCCAGCTCACTGACAAATACATCGTCACAAGATTCATAACAAAAGTCAACTTGTGTCTCGCCAGTTAAATAATTTTTATGTGAAGCTGCAGCATTAGGAAATGTTCGGTTTGCATCAGCAGTAACTTAATACAGAATCTTTTCAGGAATATCTCAACAGACACCCAGTTTGTAATAAAATATATAAATATTGCGATATTTTCATCAGTGGGCCATAGGCTCAATCACCTTTGTGTTACGTTATTCGTCAATAGATAGTGACTTAACAGACATTTATTTAAATAAATTATTACTTTAAAGCATTAGGAGCAACCTTCAAGTGTAAACATTTTGCTTCTGCTCACTTCTTTAAAGACACTTGTTAGAAATAGGAATTTGGTTTAGTGTTCGAGTTAGGATTATAAATGATAAGGCAGGTTCTTATAATGGCACTAAATGCAGTTCATTATTTTAGGATGGATACATTAAGGCCATATGCTATATCTGGCCACCTAAAGTTCTTTAGACGGGCCGCCCTGACAGAAATGTACTCAAAACAACAGAGGGGAGTAATGGGGTTAATGAGTACTCGACTTTTTAAAGTCTTTAAAAGTCGACTTCTACAACATTGTGTGTATTTGTTTGACTAGGATGAGTTCCGGCGCTGGTTCCTGGCCAGGGTGCGAGTGATGCTGGCCCCGGGGAGGAACCCCTTCCACAGCCTGGAGACCCAGACCACCTCCCCTTCCTCTCCCTCCTGTCCCTTCTCCTCCACCCCTCTGGCCAACGGACATACCCCCCACCTCTCCGATGGCAGCCCCGCTCAGGAGCTCATCATAAGATATTCCGACTACCAGCCCACACAGGTAGGCACTACTACTACTCTATTTATTAAATAAGCGCATTTACGTCCAGTGTTTTGTTTCCAAAGTTGATAAAAGGGTTGCCATGTTTTAATCATGTGTATTTATACTCCATAATCATAGTGATACCGCAAATTGTTAAACATGTAGCATAAAACAAAATGCTGCCTTAGCCCTTTGTCTTTCATACACTGATTTTCCTTGCCGTCCTTGTGGGTACTCTCATTAACCACATTCATTACATAACGCCTTATCCACACAATAAACTTAACAATACAAATATAATCTTTTTTCATCTACTGATCCAATTATTTAAATTGATTTTTATTAGAATTGGAATTGTACTGTATATGTTGCACTTTATGAAACTCATCAGTTTTCTGTTTCCTTTTTAAATGTACTTTAACATCTTGCCTTTAGATATGTGGACAGTAATGCTGACATGTATACCTTCCCTCTGCCCCTCCCTCTGTTGTATTTCCCTCAGATTCGCTATTTTACCTTTCATAGCACAAAGTATTATTGGAACGATGAGGAGCAGAACTTTGACGTTTTACAGTAAGCATTCTTTGATTATCTACATACAATTTATAGTCTATTTTTTTTTTATACCAGTTCACAGGCACTTCTGCTGCTGAAAACCTTAAAGATTTTATCTGGCAGTATGTGTACAGTAATACACAGAAGTAATGATAACTAAATCTGTACAGCCCTATTTTTTTACCCAGAAAGAGCTGTACAGTAAAATGATAAAAACAAGCCGTTGCATTTACAACTGTAGTAAGCGTTAGACTTGCATATCTGGCACCATTATATGTAAATAAAAGTGTTGATTTTTTTGTCTCCTCCTTTGACCGATATTTCCCCTACAGCGGCCTGGAGGATCTGCAGGTCAGCTGCTCCACCCTCCACTCGGAGCACAGTGCAGGCCTAACGAGGAACCAGCAGGAGTACAGGTAACATATTACCTCGCACAGGATACATCGCACAAACTGACTTTAGACAGCCTGACAGGAGGAGGGTACTCAGGCCTGTTGGCCATATTATTCTGTTTTGACCAGGGCAAGTCAGTGCAGACATGTTAAAATGACTGTGTGTGTGTGTGTGTGTGTGTGTGTGTGTGTGTGTGTGTGTGTGTGTGTGATT
>CALSBV010011200.1:11356686-11372887 GCA_943590825.1 Bovichtus diacanthus | reverse complement strand
TGTGTGTGTGTGTGTGTCAGTCAATGAAGGTGCCGTTTACAACACTTTGCTCATCAATCAATGTCTCTTTCACCTCTTGTCAGGAGACTGTTCTTCGGAGTGAATGAAATTGCAGTGAAAGTGCCTTCTGTTTTCAAGCTGCTTATCAAAGAGGTAGGGCCCAGTTTGCATTAACACAGGCAGCATTTTCTTCATGTCGGAGTTTGATTTGTCCTTGAATGAAAGACACCTTGTCAACTTGTGTGCTCATCCATTACAAGTTACATTCTTGTAAAGTTATCATTTCAGTTAAGTTCTTGCAAACACGTCAAACCTACGCTAACTAATCTTTTACTTTTTCCCAGCTAGTACTGTAGATATAGAGACCTTTCCAGTTATGTGCATACTTGTTAAGGAAACTATTTGGGATATCTAACTACTGTATGTCTACAAGACGAGTGTAGGTACAGTATGTATGAGGTACGTTGTTAAATACTCTACTAATGCCCTCAGCAGACCAACACAGTGATGCGGGTCACAACTCGCATTCAAACAACCAATGTCTGTAAAGTCCCACGCTGCCTCATTGGCACTTTTTTTGTGGTATCTCATTCCCTTACACCTTAAACGCATGTACAAAATGTAACACCAATATATATCTCAAGCTACATAAATAAGTATACATATTGTAAATGGGAATAATGCAGACATATGGGAACTTGATCATTTGTATTAAGCAGATTTTCCTCTCATTGTCCCGGCAGCATCTTAGTTATATCCTCAAGTAGACATCTCTGTTTTTAAATTCATTGTAGGTGTGTCCTTATGCTCCCTCCTGGCATTTGCCACAATAATCTTCCTCTCTGTCTCCCCCTGTAGGTCCTCAACCCTTTCTACATCTTCCAGCTCTTCAGTGTGATCCTGTGGAGTGCCGATGAGTATTACTATTATGCTGTGGCCATTCTTTTCATGTCGGTCATATCCATAGCTACCTCTCTGTACACCGTCAAAAAGGTGAGCTCCACAAAATATTGAGACTTTTAATCAATCCAGAGCCATTTATCTGACCTCCATAGTTATGGCAAGATCTGGTTAAATGGATTTGGAATGTTCAGGTTTTAAGACTTTGTGACTGGGTTATGTTTTATGTAGTTATAAGTTAGAGAACATGTTTTTGCACTTTTTATTCACATGTTAAGACACATTTATGCAAGTTTACTGCAGTTTTTCTATTAGTTATTTTGCCCTGCTAGCAACAGGGCCTATTCAGTCTGTTTGTTTGTTTATCAGTGTGTCTGTCCGTCACTACATCCCAACGCTTTGATCCAGATCAAGATACCTCAACAACTATTGGCCAGATAGCCATGGCATTTGGTATACGGCCTACTGCCGATGGCTACATGTTTAAACTTGGATGAAAACAACCTCCCAGTCACACAGGTAGACATGGGAATCAAGAAGCTGTCTAAAGTCTGTTTTATTTGTTCTTTTATTCCAGCAATACATCATGCTTCACGATATGGTGGCAACTCACAGTATTGTCCGCGTGTCTGTATGCCGACCCAACAATGGTTTGTACATTTTTGTTTTTGTCTTATTTTTTTTTGTTTTATTATTTGTTGAAGATGGCCTCTGTAGAGTAATGTAATGTAATAGTTGTACACAGCATGTGTTATTCTATTCAGTCTCCTGCTTTCCAAACCAAACCTCACAGTAGACTTTTTTTTTTTTTTCTGCTTCTTACTTTCCCAAGCTCAATTACACAGTTAGCCTGCTTTGGCTGTCCTCCAGATGGCTGCTAGGATGAGACAATTCATACTTAAAGAGAGACAGTGTGTATGTTAGACAGCGGGCATAGCATATGTATACATTTAAAGCACTCTTTAATAGTTCTGCGCATGCTTTTGTATGTCTGAACTCCTTTTTAAAATGGGTGATAGTGTCTGCAGAAGGGATGCATGAGCATTGACAATTGTTCTCATCAGTTGTCTTATCAGATGTGGCCAATTCATTCCATGAGTTGGCCAAAGGGCAAAATTAAACTCAGAATCAGTTGGAAACATTGCCGTGGAAGTTTGTACACACTTAAAATGTTGTGTATGCATCCATTTACTGCACTGCCCCCTGCTTGTGATGCCTCAGATTTTGCCTAGAAAGGCGCGAGTAATGAGAGATGTGCTGAAAAAGACTCCGGGGCTCTGACACACAAAATATCTCCTTTCTCACTTCCACATCCACCATCTGTTGTTGTTGACTCATTTACACACTTTTCACCTTTCTCCACACTCATCATTTTCTACATTCCATGATGTTTCTCACCCTGCACTCCACCTGTCTGTGTTTAATGCACACATTTACCTTCTCCACTCCATTGCACCTCCTTCCTGGCAGAAATCGAAGAGATTTTGTCTACTGATCTGGTGCCCGGTGATGTGATGGTCATCCCCAGCAATGGGACCATCATGCCATGTGACGCCGTGCTGGTCAGCGGCACCTGCATCGTCAATGAAAGCATGCTCACAGGTTAGAGGCGACATCTGAACATTTCTCTCACTCGGGAGAGAGAGAGAGACTGTTGGAATATCTGTACATTAACAAGCAACCACAGGAGACTCCAAACAGCAAAATGCTTTTCCTATAAATCTCACAGAAGTTAGTTCTAATATCCGTCTTACCGCTATTCAGGTGAGAGTGTTCCTGTGACAAAGACCAACCTACCAGACCCATTGCCTGGGGAGAGGGGGGAGGAGACTGACAGTGCCTACAACACAGAGGAGCATAAGAGACACACACTTTACTGTGGCACCAACGTCATCCAGACCCGCTTCTACACAGGTGACCTGGTCAAGGCTGTGGTAGTCTGCACAGGTACGTGTGTGTCTGGGGATGTGTATTTAGAAGTGTAATGTTTGGATAATCTGTAAATGTGTGTAAATCTCCTGTATGTTTGGTGTAGACACTAAACAGTGTGATATTCAAATGTGATTGTATATATTTAAGTTTTACTGAGAGACACCGAGAATTGCATCTCTACATGCATGCTGACCCCGCGTGTAAGGACTTTGGTCTCTTGCTGGAGATGCTATCTATATAGAGTGAGCTGCACTTAACTAAGTTGACTGAAATACAAGAGTTTGTTACAGACTAACAGTAAAAAGACTAACAGTTGACTTAAGACATAGAAGGAGTGTACAATCTAATTTTGGAAAACTTTTCACCTCAAACTTCTCCTAACAACTTCTTCACCCAGGTTTCAGCACAGCCAAAGGCCAGCTGGTGCGCTCCATCCTTTACCCAAAACCCACTGACTTCAAGCTGTATCGTGATGCCTACCTCTTCCTGTTGTGTCTGGTGGCTGTGGCTGGAATTGGCTTTGTCTACTCCATTGTCCTCAGCGTCTTGCACAAGGTAATCTTGGAGGTGACGAGCAGATCAAACAAATGCCGATGTTCTGATTTTAAGCTACATGGGTTCAGAGTTTCAGAAGTAAAAGAGGGTGAACATGAAAGTGCAGCTGCAAGAAAAATATTTATATCTTTCCCACGGAACATTCACTGGCTCTATACCACACAATCACACTTGTGAGCTGCTTGGTACAACCACAGTTTTAATTGCTGTGGATTGACTCCCTCACTGTGGCTGAAGTTTGAAACTGAACTAAAGAGATTTTTAATGCAGAATTCAATGCAACAATTCTAACAAACTTTCAGTAACTTGAATCCTCTTTCTTGTTATTTGCAGTTACTCTTCCTTGCTTTGGATTTGTTAAAACAAACAATCAGGATAAACATGCCCTGGAGAGACTTTGCTGTACAACATTGTTCAGTTCAAAAGTGGCTCATGACAACTCATGTTGGGAAATGTCGCATATTTGACTCTCAAACCAGGTTTTTAGCAACAAATGAGCGTGACCTCAGAATCCCTACCAAGTTTAGGATTAAAGAAAAGTGATTTATCAAACAGGTTTCCTGACTTTTTCCATTGTGCCCGCCCCAGGTGCCAGCTAAGACCATCATCATTGAGTCCCTGGACATCATCACCATCACTGTGCCACCGGCACTGCCAGCCGCCATGACAGCTGGCATTGTGTACGCCCAGCGACGCCTCAAACACCTTGGCATTTTCTGCATCAGCCCACAGAGGATCAATATCTGCGGTCAAATCAATCTGGTCTGCTTTGACAAGGTGAGTACTTTTGCTGTTTTTGCTCTGCAAGTACATGTCTTGCATGTCAACAAGAAGAATATATATATATATATATATATATATATTTTGAGTTACAGAGGAATTGGAATCATATCATAGAGAATTTATCTAAACTGTTTCACATTTTGCATCAAGGGGATAAAAAACAAACTGCAATATGTTTGTGCAGATGGATTATTAATGTTTATGTTTGGTACTAGTTGCCATTCCTTATGAGGAAGTAACTACTGATATTACCCAAAATGGATTGCACCTACCTGTAGTTGTGTGGCATCTCTTTTCTTCAATTTGACTTTTTGAATCTTTTTTTTACAGACTGGAACTCTGACAGAAGATGGATTAGACCTATGGGGAATCCAGAGGGTAGAGAATGGCAGGTAAGCTGCTCTGTATTCATCAAACGTGGAACTGCCACTGTTTCAATGGCATTTCGGCTGCATCCAAAAAAAAATCTCAAATCATTATCTTAGTTAGCCATTGCTGAGGTTGTTTTGCTTTGCTGATTACCTGGTGAAAGGATTTGGAATGTACCGGTATATATTTTTGTGATGGTCTCATTTCAACTATCTGCAAACGCTGAAATCCCACAGATGATGAACTGGGCTGATTGTGTTGTGTTTGTGTCAAACAGCTCATGTGAAATTATTTAATATCAGAAGAGATCAACTAAATCTTCAACCAACCACAGTGTCCACCTATATAAATGTGTTATCCTGTGGGGCTGCAGAGTAATACAGGTCTTTGTCAGATATCGTAAAGAGCAGGAATATTCTGTGATGATTAATTATTTCCCTAAATTTAAAACTCTTTCCTCGTCCACCTCCTGTTTCTTCTGCTTTTCCAGTTTCCACCTGTCAGAGGAAAATGCATACAAAGAAAATCTTGTCAAGTCCCAGTTTGTGGCTTGTATGGCCACCTGCCACTCTCTCACCAAAATAGAGGGCCAGCTATCTGGAGACCCGCTGGACCTTAAAATGTTTGAGGCTACAGGCTGGGTGAGTTGTTCTGTATCTATCCCAAAGCATAAAGTTGGTCAAGGCAGCACAGGAGGAATGTGATTATTTAGAGCGTACTTAAAAAGCTGCATGGGGACAAATAGCCTTTGGAGTCCATATTATGTGCAGGCTGCCAGCGTGTGACAGAAAGAGAAAGATGGAATCTAAAAAATATAAATATATTAGACATTTCTGATCCTTATTTCAATAAACCTTTGTCTGCCCAGATCCTGGAGGAGGCAACAGAGGAGGAAACATCTCTCCACAACCGCATCATGCCCACTGTTGTTCAACCCCCAAAACAGCTGTTGCCCCCAGAGCCTGCCGTATCACCAGAGCAGGACATGGTATGAACTGCAAGCCAGTTATTCAGCAAGATAACCAAAGGCCCTCAAAGTTTTGGAAATGTCTAAAATAACAGAAATCTGATAATATTAATTAAATATTAGAGCTGGAGTGTGATCATGGACATAGTGATATTCATTCTCTCTGCCTTTTTTTTTTTTATTGTCAGCTTAATACAAGTTGATATAAGATTGCCTAAATCCACAGTATATTGGCTATAATGAAAACATTAATAGACACTACCATCATAAAATACTGTGAATTAATTGTTTATTTGTTTTGACATTTTGTGGTGTCACGGACTCATCCCACTCTGCTCTTCTCATTCTAGGAGCTGTATGAGCTCTCGGTAAGTAGCCTTCTACCTTTTTGAAAATATACTTCGCCAAATTGACAGTATTTTTCCCTATTTTAAAAATCAGTAAATTGAGCTTACATAGTGGCCTTCTATTATTATTGTTGCCAAGTTAATGTCAGTTTTAGGTCAGTTCTTTTCATAAATTGATGAACCTGACTCAGTCAATTTCTTTATTATTCAGTATAAAAAAAATGAAGGCTCTAATCTGTGTAAGTGTCATGGTTTTGTCAACCAACATTTAAGTTACCCAATTTCTTAGTAATAGGCATTTTATAATTAGTCCTTTTATTAGCATTATGCAAGATAGACATTTTGTTTTTAGTTTTTTCCTTCTCCTTGACATAAATGATGAATACCGTTTTTTGTTTTTGTGTGGGTGTGCATGTGCAGTCAGCGTATGAGATAGGTATCGTGCGCCAGTTTCCCTTTTCCTCAGCACTCCAGAGGATGTGTGTTGTGGCTCGTCTGCTGGGGGAGAAACGTATGGATGCCTACATAAAGGGGGCGCCCGAGGTGGTGGCTAGTCTCTGCAAGAAAGAGACAGGTGAGGTGTCTGGTGACTGCAACTCCTATGGTGCTGAACAGCACTTAAAAGTATTATTTAGGATTCACGATACATCGTGGCTGATAATATTGGCCGATAAGTACAAAAATGTGATTATTGGTATTGTATATAAAAATGGAATTTCAGCCGATAATTACGTCCGACTGCAGACAAGGGAACCAGTGAAAACTCAGTTTTGAATATTGATCGAAGACAGTCAAACTTCCAAAGCAACAGAAGTTTAATGGTCTTTTATTTTCTGTGTCTCTCTCTAACTTTACTCATTTCTCCAATGTCTCTCTGTGTCTTTGCAGTGCCAGAAAACTTTGCAGAGGTTTTAGAGAGCTACACCAAGCAGGGTTTCAGGGTCATAGCTCTGGCTCATCGTCGACTTGAATCCAAACTCACCTGGCACAAAGTCCAGAACATCAACAGGTAGCATTCTGTATATTTTTGTGTTTGACCTTCATTTTAAAACTATCCAGAGAACTTCAAGCTGAGGATTTCTGCTGCTTTTTAAAAAAAAATTTAAGCATGTTACATCACACTGCATTCCTAGTCTAGTCTATTACATAAATAAGAAAATGAGGTGAATGGGCTCTTGTGTCAAAAAAGATGCCTTGTGTACTCGAAATGTTAAAAAATAAAAGTAATTAACTGGTAGCAACTGCATGCAAGTCCCCTCTGTATTTTAGGTAGTCTGGTCTTGGCACATAAGTACAAATGTGTACTTATTTCCCTTTGAACTAGGGATCACATAGAGGCAAACATGGAGTTTCTGGGTCTGATCATCATGCAGAACAAGCTGAAGGCTGAAACCCCAGCGGTGCTGCAGGACCTCCACCAGGCCAGCATCCGTACTGTCATGGTTACTGGTGAGGCCATACACACATTTACACAGACTTTAACCGTAAATTTGTAATCTGCGTACTGGCACTCAAAAGATTTAATCTCTCTGGTATTTACTCAGCTCTACCTGTGATCTCAACTAATAACTTTTCTAGGTTGCTCAATGTAACCTGCACAAACTAACTCCAATAAAAAATCTGAGGATTTATTTTACTTGCTTAGGTTTCACCTTATCATCTGTATTCTAAAGGTTGCTTCACTGTTCATAAAAGCAAAGACAGTGAAGCTGAAAATGAATTTAGTAATTCATGAGTCAGTCTTGTTCTACACATACAGTATTAAGCACCGTTACAGAACCAGGCTTCCTTCTCTTACTCTATATGTCCCCAAACATGACAATAGGCTCCTGTTTCCATTTACCATCCTACCATCAGTCACAGACTATAGCCATACTATAAACATACCAATATGGGTTGTTGAAGAATGGATCAGATACAATATTTGTAATGCTTGTGTAGAAAGTTAAAGAATGAGGGGAAAGAACAGAGTAGCATAAGAACCGCTCAACACTGTATTGACAACCACTGCCCATCTATAATATGAGCTGATCCTCATAAAATAAGTAATCCATTTTTCAGTGGATTTCTTTTTCAATAGAAAATATGGCGCTGTATCCACATCACAGGTGACAACATGCTGACAGCCATCTCTGTGGCCCGGGACTGTGGAATGATTCCTCCTCAAGACACGGTCATCATTGCTGATGCCCTCCCTCCCCATGATGGACAAGCCGCCAAGATCACCTGGAGATACGCTGACAAGCCGAGCAAGACATCTCACCTGGAGGTGAGGCGATGGGGCTAATGCTAACGCTAATACTCGCGCAAATACAAAACAATTGCATAGAGAAAGAGCAACGGCTGAAAAACAAAAAAATACACAAAAAATTCAAATTCTTGATTCGAATATGTTTCTCAGTGTGCGTAAAAGAAAACAGTTTGATCAGATGAATACGTTTGTTTACATAGTGAATAATAAATAAACTCAAGAATAAAATGTGACCTTTGCGAAACATAACATTCTCAATTGTTGTGGACACCGTCTGACAAGTTGGTTCAACTCTAAAGTTATGAAGTTAATATGACCTTACATTCTTCCATATGTCTAATCCATACTTTCCTTACTTCAACAGGAAGTGAATATCAGTCTGGGGGATGTGTGTCACGTAGATGAGCCCAAAAAGCAAGAGCTGTACCACTTTGCTATGAACGGAAAATCGTTTTCCGTCATCTCCGAACATTTCCCTGACATGCTTCAAAAGGTGCGAGGTCTCTTAAATGCGAGTGGACATCACTTCAACCTTTTTCTGTAATTGGAGTAGAAATGTTAACGTTGCTCCTGCTTTTCTTTAGGTACAGTTATCTTGTGTTTATGTTGTTGTGATCGTGTGTTCTGCCTTGCAGCTGGTGCTACATGGGACAGTGTTTGCCAGAATGGCTCCGGACCAGAAAACTCAACTCATTGAGGCGCTGCAGGGTGTAGAGTGAGTAATAATGTCGAAGACATGATGTAGCTATGAAAATTTACCAAAATGTTAGTGAAGTATTTCATCCACAATGTATGCTGTTTGGAACCGTGAGAGTCTGTTAAATTAACATCAGTGGGAGAATCAGCCTTCTGTCAGGACTGAAAAGAAAACCTATAGATGTTATTGATTTTTATGTTTTTAATTAAGAAGTGCATTTAGCATGCAGCACAGTCACTGCTCTTCTTTATTTGCTCACAGCTACTTTGTTGGGATGTGTGGAGACGGCGCAAACGACTGTGGGGTATGTACATTCACTTAAGAAGTAAATATTAATGTGACAATAACAGGTTTACATTAATCGATTGCAGTCTGGACAGACTTTATATTTCAAATTTTTCTCACCCAGGCTCTGAAGAGGGCTCATGGTGGCATCTCTCTGTCAGAGCTCGAGGCCTCGGTAGCCTCTCCCTTCACCTCCAGGACCCCCAACATCTCATGTGTCCCCAGCCTCATCAGGTTTGTCTTTCCTTCTTTTTGTTTGCCACACAATAAATAAATAAATAAATGGCAGAGGAAATATGAATGGTGAAAGTCATAAATAAAACTTAAATGGAGCATCTCACCTCAAAAGCACCAGGATGGACAATGTCATTGTCTTTATGTGCTATTCAGTAGTGGTGGTGCTATCGATTTACCAGAACATTTTCTGACTCATTTGGTCAAGTATTTGAGTATTGAGCTTCAAAATGGGTTCAGTTCTTACACTGTAACACAAGAAAACCAACCCATGCTGTTTAAATCAACTTATCTTAGACACATTCATAGTGCTGAAAAAGGCTTTTTATGTTGAGTTGTGTTCGTGTAGCTACATGACATGATGTTACTTTTTATGTTGCATGGAGAGATGACAGTGTTTGCTTGCTTCTACAGGGAGGGGCGTGCTGCTCTCATCACCTCCTTCTGTGTTTTTAAATTCATGGCCCTCTACAGCATCATCCAGTACATCAGTGTCACTCTCCTCTACTCTGTACGTAATGCTGATTCCACATTTAGCCGTAGCTGAGGAATTAATGAGGAATCCAGTCTCTAATCTGTAATGTCTGCTGTTTTTATTTCTTAGATCCTGAGTAACCTTGGAGACTTCCAGTTCCTCTTCATCGATATTGCCATCATCCTCCTTATTGTCTTTACTAGTAAGTATAATATAAGTAACAAGGTTAAGGTGATGTGTTAATGTGTCTCGCTTTTATTTTTCATAACCTATATCTTAACTTCCTGTCTCTTCTCCTCACCCACAAATGTCTGGTTTCTGCACGTCTTCATCATTTACTTCCTGCTCCTCCTCAGTGAGTCTGAGCCCAGCGTGGAAAGAACTGGTATCACGTCGTCCCCCATCAGGTCTGATCTCAGGGCCTCTGCTGTTCTCTGTGCTGACCCAGATCCTCATATGCTTGGGCTTCCAGACCATTACATTCCTCTGGGTCCGACAGCAGCCCTGGTACACAGTGTGGACACCACTCACAGAGTGAGTACCTGCTATCATGGTCGATGTACCTCAGCCAAACATGAACTAGATTTCTGTATTTTGACCACAGACTGAAAATGTTATTTGATTTGTTCTTGAACCTCCTCTCACCCAGCGTCTGCAACATGACATCGCATATTAACGTGTCTGACCACAACGACACCGAAGTTCCCGACCACAACATTCAAAACTACGAGAACACCAGCCTCTTTTATGTTTCCTCCTTCCAGTATCTTGTTGTAGCCGTCGTTTTCTCAAAGGGCAAACCTTTCAGACAGCCCAGCTACAAGAATTGTAAGAAACTTTATTCTAAAAAAATCTGTCCTAAAGTAGTTCCAAAGTTACTTTTATACCTTTTTTTTAAATGCGTGTTCTCTCCCCAGGGCCTTTTGTGCTGTCTGCCTTGTGTCTGTATGTTTTTCTGCTGTTCATCATGTTCCACCCTGTCAAGGGCATTGACGAGTTTCTAGAGGTAAGAAGACGTCAAACACAAAACACGTACCACTTTACTCCGCGATGGTGTGCACTGTAGCTTGTTTTATCATGCCAAGCTCTATAATCTTTTAATATTTTTGATAATAATACAAAGTCACAATCTGTAATTTCATTAAGAAGTGTTGCAGACACATAAAGCCTTAAAACAAGGCTGTCTTGCTAATAATCTCTGATGGTCAGTGTTGGTGTTTGTCTTTCTCTCTCTGCACAGATTGTTTGTGTCCCGTTTGAATGGAGGGTAAAGCTCTTCCTCATCATCTTAGTCAATGCTGTTGTGTCTGTTGTGATGGAGGTAAGACTCACACATAAACACATGGTCACAGTAGATATTTTTCTCATGTTCGGCTTTTGTTTTTTCATGCAGTGTGCTCATGTTTGTCTCATGTAGGTGGACAGCAGCATCAATCTTGTGATGTGAGAAGAATTTATGTTGTAAAACCGTTGTAAACGGTATCTGTAATATTTAACACTTAGAGTATCTGACCACATTTTTGGTGAAATGCTTGCATTTGTGGGACTTTTGAAAGTCATCTAAGCAGCATAAGTTTGTCTTTGCCACTGCTCATTGGAGCTATGACACAATGACTTTCCTTTAAGATGACTGCCCTTGCATACATGCTAGACGATGCTATTTCCTAAATAGTCCAAATTCCTTTCATCGTTTTTAGTGAATTTAAAAGATGAACCAAAATGATATTGCGGACAGTTTTTAGAGGCAATAGTATTTATACTTTTCTTACTAATGTGTTTAATTGAATTTTAACATACTTCACATGTAATGATTAACTTGCAACTTGATGCACGAAAAAATTTGCCCCACATGATTACTTAAAGCTTTGTTACATTGTGGCTCTGCAAAAATACAATGCAGAAGCTTTGAGAAATCAAATTGCCTCTCTTTAATGCTTTCCCCTGCACACTGCACTATTCCATAGACCTTCATCCTTGACATCGTCTTATGGAAGCTTGTGTTCAGCCGAGACAAACAGGGCAGCTTTGGCGTCACTCCTGTCGCCCCGACACCACAGGTTGGGAAAATCAACTGTCACCCTCTCATTTTCCTCTTGTTTGGTGTTCACTCTCTCTGTCCCAACTTCTTTCTCTAATGTTACAGAGCACACCTTTCTATTTTAACTTCTAACCAAGACATGCATGTGTGAGACGTCAGTCTCATTCTGACCGGTCCTCTCCTTCTCGCGTCCCTCTGACGGGCCTGCTGTTCAGGGCTTGATAACAATTGCAGTTTTACTTCAAACCATTCTATTCACCTCCCTTAAGAAACCACCATAGAACCACCTTGTTGAAGGCCTTCACCACTTTTAGGAAGCTGGTTAGGCCCTACTAAGCTGTATTTGTTGCACTCTTAGTTTCCTAAAAATAATCCTAGATAACGGTCAGTCAATGCTGTCAGTGGTTCCTATCAAGTACAGTATATGAAAATCAAAGCAGGCTAGCCTTGACTGTCTTTTCCAATATAAGGTTAAGGAGAAATATACTTTTTTTTTTTATCTGTAAAAATCTGCTGTGGACTTCTTGCTTGTTTGATCTTTGACTCCATGAGCTTATTTTTAGGGGGTGGACTAAGTCATTAAGCTGTCTTCTGCCAAGTCTTTCAAACTATTCTCATGCTGAATTTTGTTTTGAATGACTTGCATGCATGAACACTTGTTGCAATTTATCAGTGTAAAGAAAAGTGCCTGCGTTTAGCGCAGATGGCTCCTCTCCGGTTTTAGATTTTGCATGCAACGATTATATTAGCATGCCACTGTCAGATTTGCATTGGTCAGTAAGAGCGTTTTAGAACACCTGAGCAAAATATGACACCAGTTCATGGAATCTTTCATCCTTTTCCTACTTTCTCTGTTCTATTTTATTTATTTGTTTATTTTTGGGGTTGTGGTATTTTTAGGGGGGCATTGACCTGCGTGCCTACAAGTGTCTGACCCGGCTGTGCTGCCCAAGCAAGATGACACCCAAGGCTCGCTACATGCATCTGGCCCAGGAGCTCAGAGTGGACCCCGACTGGCCTCCAAAGCCCACCACCACCACTGAAGCAAAGTCCCGCCCAGAAAATGGCTCCACCTACCAAATCATGATAAACTCCTAGCACCCCCCACAGTATCTAACCTTTCATACAGGAGACTTTTGACTTTGGGATAATTGCTCGTCGTTATGGTTCACAGTGACCGTCATCTAATGCTGTAGTTCAAGAGACGTTGCTGCAAAAACCTTAGGATCGCACATGACTACCAAATAAAGTTCCAGCTCTCTCAGCACTCTCTCCGACTCAACCACTCGCGCGCTCTCAGGTCTCTATTTCTTGTCATTTAAACATCAGTAATATTAAGGTAATTCCCATTCCTTATTGCAATGTCTGTTCACCAAAGCTGAGCAGCATTCAGCCCAGGCTGGGTCGAATATAGCTTTGACCTGCTCGGATAGACTGCCAATGCAGTTTTGATATCCCCTCACTTTGTCTGTGAGAAAGGGGTATAAAAGAGAGCCAAAAGTCCCACGCCACTTCAGAGCTAGCATCTGACATACATGTGCTGTCAGAAATGTTATGAAACAGTGTCTTCAGATTTCAATAGCAACCACAGTACTATATGTTCTTTTAGATAAAGATTAGAAAAGCCTAATATCATGTCTGACCTTTTCAGAATGATCACAGAACAATTAGAATAAGGAGAAGTATAGTATAGGATGAAACGGATGCTAGGTTGTACTTTGGCCATCTAAAGTAGACCCACTATTACTTAACCTGCATATAAGATAATCGGTCAATAAAGAAAGGGGCTGGATGACTTTGAGGGAGAGGGTGAACGAAAGCGGTTTCAAGTACCTATTCTGTATGATCATACAGTTTTTAAAAGCAGCAACAAGTCCACTATGTTTGTTTCTGAGGAGCCAGCACCTCACTGTTAGGACATTCACACAGTTACTTGCTTCACAGGTGAAACCTGTTGTGGGCGGTGTAGGCTCTGATTGCTACTATGTAGTGGTCTTATACAGCTAACGCACGTTAGCATTTCCACCTGGCAAGCACTCATTAGAAGGCTTAGAATCATAACCAAAAAGTAAAGCTTTAAAGCTTACCATGAACCCCAGGGATGAATACAATTATTCGTCTGAGACCAGTATTTAAATAGTCATCTCACACTGTGAGACGTAGACTATTGGGAATCTTGGAACAGCTTCAGTCAACTTGTTGTTCAATTGCACACCCCAGGCATATTCACATTTGCAAAAAAAACAAACAAAAATAAGTATTTATAAGATTGGCTGTCAAGAGCCAATGATAAAGAAAAATTAAAGAAGGTTAAATGGGGAATTTCCAGATTTTGTAAGATTTGGAAACTGCACAATACGTCTGAAAATATTCACGTTTTTTTCATGGCTGACGGGACACATTAAACATTTTTGTAAATCTGTCATTATACACAATGTTGCATGGCCAGAAAATCTTACTGTTGTACCCGGTACCCAACTTTTAATTTAAACCCTCAGAGATTTTGAAAATTACTTGTTAACGTTATAAGTAGGCAAGATTTAGGGAAAGTGTGCTTTTAAAATTGCAAGCCTTATTCACAAACTACAGTACATTATACATCAGATTGATGATTGCAACTACAAAGTGATGAACCTCAGAAAGTAATCTGAGGTTGCATTTTCCTCATAATTTGGCCAGAAGTTTCATACACAGTCAAAACATTACGGCTTATAAAAGAGAGTGCTCATCTTCTCTCAACCACAGGCTGGGACCTGTGGCAGGATCTCTATTGTGTTTCTTAGTTTGTCAGAGTTTACCGTAAGGCGTTTTAATAACAGATATTATTATGTAGAAAAGTAAAAACAAAGAAAAAAAAAGTCAAAAACAAATGGGTACCTTTCATCTCTGCTTTTTAGGCACACAAGTGGACCCATTGTTCTCTTTTCACCAACTGGTAAACACCACTTCATAACAGGATACTTCTGAACTTATGACTATTCTTATTAACCTCAGCTGTACTTTCCTAACATAGCATGCTGACATAATAAATGTTAGCATTTTACACTTGCGTAAGTGTTAGCATACCATGGTCTGACGGGGAACCACATGGCCTTTTCTCTGGCGCTCTCCTCCGGCCAAGCATTTGCCCCACTAGTGGTAACGATCCAGCAACAGCAAACATCTCTACTTTACTCCCATGGGCCACCAGCGTGGCTACACACTTTAAATCTTAAGATTGTGCATCTATAGGCCATGAAAACATACCAAGACTTGCATGAAGCCAGCTTCCTATAGTCATCTTCTCAAGACTTGGTGGTTGCAATACTAGTTATATTACTACAAACACAGCATAACTGTAGAAGTAAGGAACATTTACATTAACATCTCTGTATTAAAATAAATTGCACAAGAAACAGCATGAATTTGGCTGGTTATTGTGGACAGTTAATCACATGCATGAGACCATACAAATCCTAGCATCCTACATCTACAAACTCATGTCAGATTGGCTACCATACTTATATTTATTTTCTTTAAAAACTAAATTTCTTCCTATGGAAGACTGATTAAAAGTGTGGTAGTAAATTAGTAAAAGGCATTGTGCATCTTATCAGGCCGCAGCACATTCAAAACATCCATGCAACAGCACACGCTGCAAATGATGGATGCTGATTATTACTATATACACTTGTATTCATATTTTACGCATAGACTACCTGCATAGAGTTAAGGGCTATGTTTTGTGTTCACTGCTCTTTCTTTGACATTGAAAGTGATGCTCCCCAAAATCTAGTGAAGTATCAAACACTCACTCCTGGTAATATTTAAAGGTAGCTGTGAAAGTGTGTTGCTTCTTCCTCAATAAAAAAAACCTGACTGGAAATGTAGGTTAAGATGAACAATGCCATACTGAGCGAACAGATGGAATGGGTTTTTAGTTCACATTTTACTGCTTTATTCAGCTTTTAAAAGTGGTACCATTGAAAATCACTGTAATTGATTAAATAAAGCTGGGCACAACCACTGGAAGGAGAAAAAACAAACTTTTTTTACAGCAACATTTAAAGCCAGCAGAGATGATGTTTGATCCTCAAAAAGCAGATTTAGGGCGGAGTATCACTTCAAAGCAACGACATCAACACACATGCAGCCGGTTCTTAATGTCAGTATAACAGATTTCCTCAATATCCATAACAACAAGTCTGAAGTTTCGCAGTTCCTAAAAGCCATTGTCTATTGAGATGCTTGTAATATTACAAATGCACATGAAACTGGGGATCCATACTGTTTTATGAAAAGCTCAAATGTCTAACTTTAGTTTTCACAGATAGTGTTTATTTGATGAGCAAAGTTATAATATTTTGTTATAGTATTTGGTAAACAGTC
>CALSBV010011200.1:11328318-11356676 GCA_943590825.1 Bovichtus diacanthus | reverse complement strand
GTGTGTGTGTGTGTGTGTGTGTGTGTGTGTGTGTGTGTGTGTGTGTGGTACTGTAGATGAAACTGGTGAGAAATGCATAACGTGGCTCGAATGGACATTCTTGTGCCAATTTGCAGAAAGATTCTGATATGTTGTCAAAAACATGGGCCACATGGGTTTCTATGCCTCTGAAGAATTAGTGGCATTTTTTTAATTTATATTTACTTTCAGGCTTTAATTTTTTTTTCTCTAGATACCTACTGAGGCTTAAACTGAATGTTGTGTAAAAAAAAAAAAAAACCTACATTTTATGTAATGCAATACTATGGTTATTGATTCTTTTTCCAAAGACTTTTCATCACAATTGTATTGGTTATTTGAACAAAAAAAGAAGAAACATTTAATTTTAATTTTTGTTCAGATCTGTCAAACCGGATTTGTCTCAGCAGAAAAGTGGACTTTAAAAGGTGATAATAATAGAGATGTTGGATTCTATCTGTATATATAAGATGTACATTTCTAGTGTGTGCATACAAGTCAGAATATTTAGTTATAAATGTATGTTTTTTGGATTATCAAAGGGCTGGTGTGTCTTTTTCTACTATTTTGGTACTGTGTTACAATCAGTTGTCTGTCTACTTTTGATTTCTACTGTCTTTTGAATTTATTTGTTCTTTAACTTGTGTTATGGAGTTGCATTAGCTTTTATCTACCATATTTGGGCATGCATTCTGGGCATTTATTTCACTATTTAAATCAGTTAATGTGAAGTATGATTGGGGCACTTATGTCTTGGGTAAATACAATGCAGCACATGTCTACTTTAGAGTTTGAAGTTTGAAGAAAGAGTCCTGTAGGAACCTGTAGCAGGTTCTTAAAGTAGATTGACTTATCAGCTTTTCTTTTGCTTCCGTTTTCTGTCATTGCTTTGTATAAAGTTAAGGACCTGACACAAGAAGGGAATTAAACGTTTTAGTATATTTTGCGCTCCTCTGCAAATTCAGAATTTGAGCAACATCTGACAATCCTGTTACTTTTCTGTTTGATCATCCAATGTACATGTTTTACTTTATTTGTCTAGAGCTTTTTTAAAGATCATTTGCATCCATGTAAAATTAAAATGTAATTGGCAAAAAGAATGCATTGCTGCTCGATATCAGCGGTCTATTGTAAAAGTGACTATATTGCTGCTAGGGCCTAAATGATTCATAACTGAGCACCTTGATACAGAAAATTCAACAATTTCATGACGTGCAAAGTGTAAATACTTCTATTGCTTGTCTTCTACGCTACAATTTTGCCTTTTATTCTGACACAGCAATGGCGTTCATGCTGAAACCTCTATGCTCTTATAAAGGTACAACATATACCGACTGTTGACAGTTAGCATTGGCCTCTTATTCACATCATGTATTTTAAACAAACCATCGAATGGCATTTAGATTGAGTCAGCCACTGAGTGTATGAAGCCTCATGTGGATGTTTCCTCAGGGAAATGTGTCTATTTGTAATGAATAAAGAAAATAATAAAAGTTGATCCCCAAACTGAATGAAAACATACTGTTGGTAAACTTTTTATTACAGTCCATCTGTATGTCATCTCTCAATACAGTTGATCTGGTGTGCTTTTAATTTGCAGCGCACGCACCTCAGAAAGAGGCTCTTCTGTATACGTGTTGTTTTTATTGGCAGAGATATGTACATTTTTTTTTTTTTTCTTAAAATTTTTGTACTTAATTTATTTTTTATTTATTTTCATTTCTTTCTCCCTGAGGATTGTATTTCAGATTTATCTTTATTTCTTTCTTTTCAATAAATGTTCTCAAACGGTTACTGCACGTCTATGAGTAATTTGTGTCAATTGTGGATGAATGGGATGCCATAATGCTGCAGAATCTATACCTAAGTATTTAGATGTAAGTGGTGGAATGTAACTAAGTACATTTACTCAAGTATTGTACTTTCCTGTAAGTACAATTTTTGAGGCACTTGTTCTTTATTCAAGTATTTCCATTTTCTGCTACTTTATACTTTTACACTTCAGAGCGAAATATCATGCTTTTTACGCCATACAATATAGTATAAAGCATAGTATAAATAAATATATATATATATATATATATATAGAGCCTATATATTGAATACCCTTTCTTGCATTTAGTAAGAGATATTGTGATTTGGAGGAATAGAGTGATTCAATGTGACAATCAAGGTAACACAGGGAGAGTAATTAATAAACAAAATGATCATTTTAGGGGTGAATATTTCTTTAAGCTCCTTTAATGGTCTCTTAATGCTGACACCAAAATATCCAACTATATACCCACCTTGACCTGCTGCAGTAATGTACATATAATGCATCCATAACTATAATCCACAATATAAACATTATTTTGAAATGTCCCATCCTGCAAAATTAGTTATTTTACTTTTGGTACTTTAAGTCTATTTTGATGCTTTTAATTAACTAAGTACAGTACCTGATTAATGTGATGTATTCACAAGATATTTATTGACTTTACCAGTTAACTGTATTCACTTAAAGGGTAACAACTGAGCACCTCAAAATGGATTGTGGGATACTGAGGGCTGCAAAGGTTATGCAGGTTCTGTCCTCCAAATTCAGGCAATCTAGCAGAGTCTAGTAGAGTCTTTGAAATCTGACACGCCCATCTTGATGCATTCATTCTAGAAATGTGGGACTTTGGAGAATCTAGCCCCTGAATTGGGACACATGTTGGCACTCACCCTTAAGTACACAAATGTAGCTTACATAAAATCGTGTATATCAACAGGCATGTGAACAGTTGCAACAATTGGATGTCCTGTAATTATTTTAAAGGTGAGACTAGAGAGAATGTTTGACACCCACAAATATAAAATCTGTGAGACATGCAAAAATGTGCCTGTGCAACAAGTACTTAGATCTTAATGGACCAAAGCCACACAACTAACTCAGGCATTTCTTCACATATTTTCATCAAGTAATCTCAATCACACTTTGTCCATAATTTGTCTAAACTGCACTTGTTTATTCAAATGACATCTTTATCAATCATGTTATCAGTAGTTCCTATGTAAATGTCCCAACTAGTGGGTAGACTTCAAAATGCTGTCTACTTTTGACCGCCATTGGTGTAATTACTTTGCTTGAGGGAATTACTCGCAATTCATAACATTCTGATGTTACAAATTTAAAGCAGTGGGTTGACAGAAAGCCATGTTTACTTTACCTATACATTGTAGCAAACACTATGTCTAGTGGCTTGATACGATTATTGTATTATCATCTGAGTAGATCTGATTCTGACATTAGAAATTATCCCAGAATTTAGAGGCCCTGTACTCTCCAACACATAGGAACTATTTCACTGATGCGTTTTCTGTCAGTGCTGATTTGAGAGTAGCACCGTCCACAGGAAGTGGACTGTCAGTCTGGCTGTGTCCTTGTAGCTAACGAGCTAGTTGGCTTCAATAACAGGCAAGCAAATGTGTACCATTTGGAAAGATGAATTAAACCGTGCTTAAAGAGTGATTTTGAAAGAGATTTGTGTTAACCCGCTGTTGATAACAGCACCATGTTGCGTGTCGGGAGTAAAACTGCCTGGTAAGTTCCCATTTAATAAAGGTAACGGCAGCAGAAGCTAGTTGTTAGCTGTGGTAAAAGGAAAGCACACATAGCTGCTAGCTGGTCATTTTGACAGCTGAGGAGGACAGCGAGCTAGCTACCTGCTTCGTGTAATTATCCGTCGTCCTATATATATATATGTGTAGCTAACTAAGTGCAAACTAACCTCTCCCCACAAACTCACTAACATTCATTAGCTATAAAGAGACTTGTGCCACTAGTGGATTTTGACGTTACTCATTATTAGCCAGGTAACGTAGCTAGCTAGCTAAACCTGGTGTTTGGGGAATGTGATGTATCCTACAGTCTTGATACAAATTGACCTACACACTATTGTGATTTGAGTTGACATGCCTCTAATACGGGTTGCTAAGCTAAGCATATGATGGTAATATAGCTTAAACTTGATAGATGTATTTACAGAATGTATTTGAATGGCTATTGCTCACAGATAATGTTGTTAGTTTGGGTCGTCCCTATGTTCCCAGAGTTCTATGTTCTTCATATTAACTAAGATTGTAAGAGATATGTTAAAGTTATCCTCGCAGCTACATGACAAAAGAACGAGTGGAGATGGACGTTTCAAATGCAGTTTAAATGGCAAAAATCCATTGAGCCACTGTGGAGATATCAATGTCTGAAGTCAGGAAAATTGTCTTGCCTGCAAATTTTACGGCGTAGTTTTTAAGGAGTATAACATCAGTAGGATTTTAGCTCTAGGTGGATGATTTCAACTTATTGACCCAAGGAAGCATACATTGAACACTTGATGAAATGATCATCATTGCAGAGAATATAAGACCCTTTGATAGGTCTCCTTAATGTGTTAAGAGGTTATTGAGCTGGGGAACATAGGACCCTGGGAACATAGATAAGCTCCCTGTTAGTTCAAGTTAACTTAAATAATCATCTCTTTGCCTGCATGTTGCAGCGTTGTGTGGTTCTACCTAGTACTAAAAGGACCACTTACAGAATTGATAATTTTTCACAGTACGACAGACTGATACACGAGCAATACACTTTATTACACTTATCAGTTGCTACTCTCTGTTACAGTATCTCGTAGGCTAGTTTATTTCACTATTCCAAGGCTGATTATGTGTCACAGGCTGGACATTAAGATATTTTAGTTTGACTTGTATTGTCTTAATCTTACTTCTGCTCCAACTACTGTTTTTGTTACTTGTTACTTGTACTACTGATACAAGCTTTAGATTTCCTTGTTCCAAAATGTCACATTTTTATTTTGTATGATATATTGTCTGGAGACTAGAATTAGATTATATGTTTGGTCTTGAACTACTACGGGATTTGGGATGACTTGAAGCTTCCAATGAGATTATATTTTCAGGGGTAAGGGTGTTTTTAGACGCATGAGGAAGGTGAGCTTGTGCATCTTTCAATTTCTCTGTCTTCCTCAGCATGGCCTGCAGGAACCTGGTCTCCACCAACATGGGGGTGAGATTTCGGGTACCGCTGCAGAAGCTGCACCCTCTTTCTCGTGCCATCCACCACCGCTACTCGGGAAACGCCAATCCCCAGAGACCCCCTCATCGCACGGCAGCGCGCTATTTTACCTCCATGTCACGGCTGCCCATGCGGCCTCCCAAGCCTCCTCCAGGGTCTGGGGGCCGTGGCCACCAGCAGCAACGCAACTTCTGGGTGGCCCGCCTCGCTGCCCGGCTGCTAAAGCTCCGATATATTCTGCTCGGGTCAGCAGTGGGAGGAGGGTACACCGCTAAAAAGGTCAGTATTGAATGTTTCCAACTGAGGGTTTCTGAGCTATTCTCTACATTTTCTTGCCCATGAACTAGTTTTTCAGTTCTCAGTTATTGCATCATTGCAGAGCAAGAAAGTTGTAAACTTGTCATATGAGCTGGGGAGATAAACAGAAAATATACAAAGGCCAACATAAGTAATGACCAACCATCATAGTTTCTAAACCTTTGCCGTGGTGCTTTTAAAGAGCTGTCCCCTGCCTTTACTAGCTGTGATGGCACACTGGTGCTTATTGAAAACCGTAGAGGGAATCCTTTCATTCATGTAATGACAACATAAGCTTGTCATTGTATCTCCAGACCTATGAAGAGTGGAAGGACATGCTGCCTGATTTTAGTGAATACAACTGGGTCATTCCCGATTTTGTCTGGGAACTGAGTGAACAAATTGATTTTGGTAAGTGTTTTCATTTTAATCTCATGATACTAATTAATGTGTTAATACCTGGCCTTGTCTTCCCTATAAAGGATCCCTTATTTCAGTAAGTTAAACAAGGACAATTATTCTTAGGATTTACTTGAAACCTGCCCAATTATGCGTCATGAGATGAGACTCCCGCCCTTTCCGTCTTCTCCACTTGACCTGTTCTCTCTTGTGTACACAGATAAATTGGCCAAAGCTCTACCAGAGATCGAGGAAATAGCCAAACTGCTACCTGACCTAGACAAGATAGGCGAGAACTTCACTTTCCTCAAAAGCCTCTTGTCCTCTGGTAAGTACACTAAACCTACACTATGTCTTCATAAAGTAACTGCATCTTAGCAAAAATTAAATCGTTATTTGCCGACATCAGTGTTTAGTCCAGTATCCAGGTATCAAATTAGGAGTAAAGTAACTGTACACAAGCAAACCTGTCTTTTACATCTGCATTGGTGTCTGCTTTTATATAATATATCTAACAGTGCAGTTGGGTGCCATGTGCTATGCTTAAAACGTGGTAGCTGCGGTTCCTCCTTCCTCAAAGTGACCTTAGCAGAATGAGATAACATAGAGTAATGAAGAAATATGAGGAAGCTGCTTTTTCTGCAACAGTCCTCCTGCCTATGATTGTGGTTTCTAAATTATTCTACCAAGATAATACACCAAATAACACAATGTGTTTCGAATCAGTGGTTTTGTAGGTTTTGTGCCATGGTGTCGCAAACAGTCATTTATTCAGATGGGACCAGGTGCACATTGCTGAGCAGTCCTGGGCAGACTGTTGTCACATGTGTATTTGTATATATACAGTATATATTATTTCACTATATTTACTTAAAAACATTATCTAACAACACACAAAATTGCTTTGTATCGCATCATGGGCTTTGGTTTCATTTGCTCGTATCACACAATGGCGGCCATATCCCAACTGTATAGAAGAATGTTTAATAAAAGAGACTTCTCACCCTTGAAAAAAAAATTGTTTTAAAAAAGACATAAAATATCCAAAGCAAATATTAGTTTATATCATTGAATTCCTCTAATAATCTTTGCAGTCCGTAGTCCGGGTATTTTTTTAAATTCAGCACAAAGGGATTTATTCTATCAAGTCACAAGGTAAAGGAATTATTGATGTTTTATTTCTTAATGCAACATTAACAAAGAAATCTCATTCTGCCTATAAATCACTAGCCAGTGAAGGTAATGCCTTTTTTAAAAAGAGTAACCTCTCGATTGGGATCAGGCCCAGTTTGCTGTGTGCTTATCTCTTTTAACGGTTTTCTAATTAGGTGGCTACTTCACGCAAATCTCCAGCACACCAGCGGCTTTGTTGTTTTAATACACATAATTTAGCTGTGTCCCTGCTTTGACCATCATCCCTCTGCTTCTGTCTTTTATGATTTTTTTTATCTTGTGTTGTTCTTCCTTTCTCCTCCTCCCCAACCCTCCTGTCCTCCTCCACATTCTTCACAGGTGTGAGTTTGGGTAGTGAAGTCAAAGGAGCTTCTGGTCTGCATCTGTTGTTAGGTGTGTAAACCCAGCACTCAGTAGCGCTGCCCCTCTTTTCTCTCTGCCGCTGTTTGAACACCACCTTGCCACAATATTGGTATGGTTGTGAGTTCCTGCTTGCCATGGTTCGGCTCTAAAGGCGGTAGCAGAGCATCTTCCCAGGACGTTGGCTTCCAGCTTGCAGACAAGTGTTCCTGTCAACAATGGCAGTGTTCATGGTTAACGCAGGTTCTGTATTCAGTGAAATGTATTGCCTGTCACTAGGATGGTGAAAAAGTATGCTTATTTATGCAGACATTTCATTTTGCCCTGTGGCTGTAATCTGTTTACTGGAATCAGTAAAGCCTCACTCTTCATGTTTCTCTCCTTATTTCTGAGTTCTTTTTTAAAATCTTTGGAGAACTCGAACGGTTAATATCCACCAGTGCATATTTAAGCACAAGTGCAGTAAAAGAAAAGTGTTAAATAGTGGCAATAACCTGCCATGCTTATAATTGTTTCCTTCCTGGTCTGAAAAGCTCTTAAATGCAGATCCAGTGTGTTCGCCTTTAGTTTGTCCCCCGTCTTCCCTTTTTGACTCTCTTTAACCTGACTGTCCTTGGCTGTACTTTGTGCTACTTTTGTGGTTTTTGCCTCCTTTGACTTCCACCCTCTCTCCCCTGGCCTGTATGGGCTGCTTTCTTTAATAACACTCGCATTAACTAATCTTTGGGGTGATCTCACTCTGCTTTTAGTTACTTTCACTCAAATGTTCGGAAAATGCACACAAAATACATTTTACATGGAACATCCGTTGAAGTTTGAATATGTCCGGATGTTGACCTATGCAAATGTACCCTAAATATTTGTCTTCCTACATGATGTCAAATAGTGGCAAAGTAATAGATAAATATTATAACCCTGAAATGCATAAAGGTCATGTACAGTTGTATATGGGAAGGCCTTATCTTTCATTCATACGGACACCCTGCCAGGCCAGAAGGGACCACACCTCTGCTGTGAGTCATACAATCAACAAAGGAGCGTTCTTGACTCTTTTGTCTTCAACTTCACACCCTTTTTATGTCTTAAGGGAAATATGTTTTTCATGACCAGTTTTTAAAGATCTTGATTCTTAATTGATTTTCAACATTCAGTCTTCTTTGAGCTTCGTGTTATTTTCAGGGTGTTTTTTATTTTCACCTGTCAAAATGTCCAACCGTATATATCTAAATGTAACCATCTATAACTAGTTTTCTGAACCTTTTATTTCATATTTTTAAAGTCGCTCGGAAAACTTTAATTTAATTGAATTAAATTTTTTAATGGCCTGTACTAATTAAACATTACTGCTGTTTTTAAAAAAACAAAAAAAAACAAAAAAAAAAACACAGTCAGGTGCAAGATTTTCCAAGCATTTGAAATTTTATCACTCTGGTCTTTATTTCTCTAAATATTACGCATGCTTCAAGTGATTTCTACGTGGCATTGTTTGGCTATGGGCATTATTGTCTCCCTAAGCTTGTTTGTATTCAGCACTCTATATTTAAAGATGCATTTTCCCAAGTCACCTCATTCTGTGTCGTTGTGTCTCCACTGGTAGAAAGCTCAGGCGATCCTCCACTAAAAGCCACGGACTCTTCTGCTGCAGCTACACAAGACGGCAGCGACAAGCAATACAAAAAGGCAAGTTTGTAAAACCTGCTGACACTTCTCAGCTTTGTCCTCTGTACTCTGCCACGGCTCATTTTCACTCAGCTTGGCTACCTTTCACTTCAGTGGCAAGAACCGTTGTGGATTGAATCAAAATCTACTCAAAGAATCGTATTCACGAGTTTGTATTGTTGTAGTATTTAAGGGCCCTGGGCCTCCATTGATACGTCACCTCCTGTGGCATCGCATAAGTTTTTCAAAGTTGCTCTTAAACAAGGTCCTACTTATGTTAATGTGTGCACTCACTTAAATAAAAGACATATATTTTGTGAGATAGGGAACTGTCATCTGTTTGAGTGTGTTTCGATTCAATCAGTTCATCTGAATGTGAATTGTGAGTTTGACACGCTGGCAGACTTCAGTATAAAATGAGCTTTTGAGGGCATGTGGCAATGTTCTGTTGACAAACGTTATGACAGTAACGGTATGATTGAAAATGTTAAAGGTTTTGACATTACCATGTACGTACATCATTCTGTTGAAATATAAGCTTAGAGCTGTATATATAACCTATAAGCTTACTAAAATGCCTTTACTGCTTGTCATGCATCTTAACTGTTCCAGAAATGTCATTCATTTTTCTAGCTTTATATTATACAGCACTCTGGCAGAACTCGTGTTGCACATTTCTTCTCATTGTTGTCCTCTCTGTTCCTCGTTCGCTTTATGATTTGTTCTTTTCCAATAAGTGACTCGTTTCAATGTTCCTCTGTTCTCTCATTATGTTTTTATTTGTGTTTTTATCACTGTACAGAGTTAAAGTTTAAACAATGAAAACATGATTTGAAGGTTTGACAGCAAATATTAAGAAGAGCTGCATTACAAAAATATATTGTTGCTGGCTGTCCTCTCCCATGTCCTGCTTTTCATCTGCACTCATGGTCTCCAACATGAGCACATACAACGCAACTCTTACAAGTTGATGTTTCGCTTCAAATTCCGTTTAACAATTATCATATGTGCAGTTCACAGCGCAGAAAGACGCAAAGAAAAAGCACAAAGTTAAGTGATGATGTCATGTTGGGGACCCCTGAACTAAAGCAGATTCCACCTGCTTCACTATATGCTTTTTGCTTCGCCTACGACCGAGCAATATCCCAGTGCCAGCTTCACTTATTCTAATCATCATCTTCAGCATCATCGGGCCGATGATGTTCAGAGTCGCCTAACATCATTGTGTTGCAGCACATTACAACATAGTCGGCTTAACTTTACAGTAAAACCTGAATTTCCACTTTTAAGTATGAAAATAGTGTTGTCTGGTGAACACACAGTCAATAATCCACAGTGGTGTATGATGGCGAGGAAAGAGAACAGAGTCACTGTGTTGCCACTTGCGGAGAGGTGCTGGTTGTAGTATTAGTCACCTCCTCTGCCTTCAGTCTGGCAAAGTTTGGCATATCCCTTTTGTGTTCGAGAGAGACTGACTTTGTTGGGTAACACTGATAATGGTGGCGAGATTACCAAAGCCAAAGACCTTGATTCTGTTAAACTTGAGCCTTGACTGAATCATCATTCTCCTGCCTGAACAGCACCAATGCCAGTGAGAGAGACGCAGCCTCGGTTTCCTCTGTTGTAGCCCAGTGATTCGATGCAGCCTTTGCCTGTATGGCTGAGCCCAGTGGCTAGTTGATGTCTTTGTTGCTGCTCCTACATGTCTCTCATTATGACGTACCCCAGCAGGGTCTGCTGGGCGAGCTCATTCTTATTCAGCAGCAGATCCAGCGGCACGAGGAGGAGGTCCGGCGGGCCGCAGCAGCCAATAGTGCGCGCCCCCCACCGCCAGAGCCTGCTCCCAGTCCGCCTCCGAACCCCAGCCCCCCTCAACAGAAACGCAAGGTGAAGGTCCCACTCCACTTAAATCCGCCCTATCCCACCAAAGTCTCCTTAAAAGTCACAGCTGCAGAAAAGAAACAGTAATATAAATAGAGTATACTTTATATATATATATCTACAGTATATATATATATATATATATATATATATATATATATATTATAGGTCAACTTAATTTCTATCAGCCACTTGTCAAATAATCAAGTAATTTAACATCAGGCTGAAAAGCAGGGTTTCACTGCCCTCTGTGGTTAAAGTTTTAACCCATTTGTGCCCGCAACTGAAATTAGAAAAATGTGAAATTTGTTCTCTGGGCTTCCCTGAGCACAAATCTGAAGAAATTATCAAAATCAGTCAAACTGTCAGAAAAGCTAGTTTAGTTCATTTTATTTAGTCTTTGGAGACATGGGCCGATATTTTAGGAAAAAACAGTAGTACCATTTGCCCAAAGACTAAATATAGTATGATAAGAAAATGGCTGTATCTCCGAAACTACGAGGAGCACAACCAAGTATTTGGTGTCTGAACTCATAACAAGTTGAATATGCACACATATGCAGTGTAAAACATTTGTTTCATATGGAAGACATTTAATAAACACATTGTTAGCATTTGTCCTAATTTTCCTAAATTCTGGACTTTTGGCTATTGATTGAATTTATTTTTTTTTCTTCATGTGATCTAAAAATGTCAAAGTTGTACTGCTACTTGCCCAAATTATGTCCGCACCAGATTTCAGGATTTAAGACCAGTTGGAACAAATGTTGTGGCATGTTTCCTACTCATACTAAATATAGTCTTTGGGCACATATGGGTTAAAGTCTGTTGCACTTCTGACCACAACCAGCCTCACTGATTGGTGTGGTTGGATGTGCTCAGAAGTGTGCGCCGCTGCACCCGTTACCACACCCAACAGTGACGTCGCAGTGTACTGACATTCTTTGGAGTACACTTCAACATCACTTCAGCCAGGTGAGACGTTAAAGCACTGGAGGGCAGCAATAAATAAATAAGAGTTTCAACTGATGTTAATTTGCTCTTAACAAACTTTATTTGTAAGTATAGAGCTGGCAATATGAATAGTTAAATTAACCTTTTTCATTAAAGATCCAAATCCGGTGCTTTCTGTTACTCGTTAATACACAGGGCATGGTAGACACAACAACATGAACAGCTGCAAATGTATTTATTTAGCACAATAATACATTCCAGTGCTGTGGCAATGCAATAAACACATTGTTTGTTATGATTACCACATGGACAGCAACATGTTAAGATAAAATGCAACTTAGTATAACACCCTAAATGATACAACTCCTCTCTGACTGAATGTATTTATTGCATTGTTATTGCATTGGATTGCATTATACTTTATAGGTGTTTGTGTCTAGCCCTATACATTAAGCCATGGCGTTAGTGTTTTTAAAATATATTTATTGTACTCTTATAAGCTCATTTTATGATATTTCTAGTGCAGACAAATTGCCCTGTCAATACTTTAGTCTGTCCCCCTGCAATACCCAGCAGTAGCCTCCATGTGTCACCCCATAGTGTGTGAGGCTAAGCTTCGGTTGTGGAGAAGGCATGCATGGACCTTCATAGCTTGGTTCCAGAAGCACAGTGACGTAGCTCAGTCTCACTCGCTCATGCAAGCGGATGGATGATCATCAGCAGCAGCATTAATGTACGGAAACACTGCATGAAGTGGAGTGGCAACCAGCTGCATGGTGTGAGCTGTGCTTTCTGAAGTTACCACGAATGGACTCGTACTAATTTTGAAAGTTGACTAACAAGATATAATCCTTAAGCTTATGAGCAGTTTTGTAATGTCTAAATGTCTTGATTATGGAAATGAAAAACTTTTTAATACAAACCTACACCACATTTCTTGTTGTATAGTGTAGAAATAGTTTTTTTATTAAGTAGTTCGGTGTGTCTTGTTAAATTTCCCTTTCCTCTGCTGCCAATCCCATTTGTTCATGTTTGCTGTGTCTCCTGCTTTCTGTCCTGTCTCTCATCCTGACAAACATTTGATTATATATTTTGTACACTTGGAACATGAGGTTTGCCCAATCATAAAAAAAATCAAGTTGGAATGACAAAATAATTTTTGCTATTAAATTCAGTGGTGTTTTTCAGGGCTCACTGTGATGATTTGTGCCGGTTTGTTAATTTATAGCTTGTTGATCGAAGCAGAGCAAGACCAGAATGAATAGTGTCTGCCTGAAATATTAATGTTTGTTCCTCTTTATGCATTAACTTGACTCTTAATTCTGGTTCTCTCTGTAATACAGTGTGCACGTAATGAGCCTTCGTGGTGCTGGTGGGATTTCATGCACAGTGAGCGAACGGGAAGCCCTTCTTTTCAAAACCGAAAGGAAGCATTAACTCAATGTGTTGCTGTTCTTTTTTTTCCTATTTTTCTACTTCAATCTCTAGTCATCAGACAAGGAAAAGTTAGACCAGCTTCAAGAAGAACTGCTTCGTACGCAGGTACAGTAGATTGTGTTTCTTTTGATCAAATCTTTTGGTGGAAGAGAGCAATGCTTGTAATGATGTGAATGAACGAATAGGTTAAGCTCTTTTGTAAGACCTACATAGAGAATTAGTTGTACTACACGGTTCATAAAGCTCAAATAGTAGTAAATTCCACAGTTGCACGACTACATAAAATACTGCCACCAGGCAAAAACGTTGTTTACATGTTAAGTGTTACTGATTCTGGTTCTTGATCGGATTCTACCGTTGATCCCGCAGCTAAAATATCAACGCATGCTGGAGAGACTGGAGAAGGAGAATAAAGAGTTGAGGAAAGTGGTGCTGCAAAAAGATGATAAGGGGATTCACCAAAGGAAAGTGAAGGTGGGTCGCACGTATGAACACATGCACATGAAGTTTTCCTCATTAGGCTTGGATTTTGCCTGACATGACTTTATAAGCATGATCATTTTACAGAAACAGGAATATCTTCTTGAATTCTTTGGGCACATTGACTGTAATACTGTTGTTATATTGGTACAAGAGTGTCTGACTAATTACATTGTAAATATAAATATCGTTAATATTCATTGCTATTGTGTCCCCTCGTGTAGAAATCCCTTATTGACTTGTATTCTGAAGTCCTGGACATCTTGTCAGACTATGATGCCAACTACAACACCCAGGACCATCTACCCAGGGTAAGCAGCAGCCAGATGTTCCTCTACTGCTCATGGGAAATGGATTACATCAAAGAGGAGCTAGGTGTTAGAAAGATTTCTTTGTTGACCTGTTTTTTGTTTCTGACACAAATGGAGCAAGAAACCTGCTTATATGTAAAACAAAATGTTTATATTGATTTTTTTTTTTTGTGCTAGGTATGTTAGTTTAAGTAAATCCTCTGAATTTCTAAACTTGTATATTGCTCGGATCCTGATCACTTAAGGCCCCCTGTTTTTTTTCTTCCCCTTTGTCCTTACGCCGTTGGGTTTGCCTGTCATCTTTTTCTCCTTTTCTGTCCTCTGTCCGCCTATCTGTATTTTGTCAAACCCCTCACCCATTTTCTGTTTCAGGTGGTTGTGGTCGGGGATCAGAGTGCTGGGAAGACTAGCGTGCTGGAGATGATAGCCCAGGCCAGGATCTTCCCCAGGGGCTCAGGAGAGATGATGACCCGCTCTCCTGTCAAGGTATGTGGGCCCACACTGGTTCATAGAAAAATAAGATATAGCCATTTATTTGCACTACACATATCGTCAGAATTTGTATTGACGGCCATTGTGAGACATAAATCAACAATTACAGAATTAAGGTATATTGTGTGAGGAAAATGTGTAGGAACCCATTTCTGCTGGATTTCTGTAATTTATCTTAGCGCTTGACAATACTCATCTTCTTGTTGCAGGTAACACTAAGCGAAGGCCCCCACCACGTGGCCATGTTCAAGGACAGTGGCCGAGAGTTTGACCTGACCAAGGAGGAGGACGTAAGTCACAAAGTCATTCACTCCAACCACCTAATATCGATTTCAGTACATTTTTACCTGTTTAACATCTTAATGTCTGCCGTCTCTTCCTCTGCCTTGCAGCTGGCTGCTCTGAGGCATGAGATTGAGCTGAGGATGAGGAAGAGTGTGAAGGAGGGACAGACTGTCAGCTGTGAGGTTGGACATAATGCTTCCATTCAGATTGTTAACAAAGCTGCTACTTGCTGATTTGCATCTGTAATGTTTCATAGAATAATGATGTCTATTTTTTGCTTGTCAGACAATATCCTTGAGTGTCAAAGGCCCCGGCATCCAGAGGATGGTGCTTGTTGATTTACCAGGAGTCATCAGCGTGAGTATACAGTCTTACATTAATAAGGGTGGGAATGTTTACCAATTTATTTTACTGTATACTGGATACTTTCTATAATAGATACACAATATTGCTAAACGTTTTTCATACTATGTTTGCAGGATATCTGTTTAAGATACTAAATGTTTCCTGTATAGTTTGTGCTTTTTAAAATCAAAGCTAAGAGAACAAACTTGTCTTCATAAATACAGCAATACAAGTTCAGTCTTTAAAAACCTTTAAATGTGTCTCTCTTCAGACTGTGACTGCAGGCATGGCATCAGATACTAAAGAAACCATCTTCAGCATCAGCAAGGCCTACATGCAGAACCCCAATGCAATCATCCTCTGTATTCAGGGTGAGGCATGAGTATACTATTCACAATTACAGCAATCACAGCTTGGAGCCAAAGGGGCATAAGATAAGATATTTCCAGAGCCAAAAGGACACAACTGAAATGATGGCTCCCTAGGTTGTAATTAAAAGAAAACTGAAAGGTGTGACAGTAAAAGTGGTATTTTAGCCAAAAGGGCACAAGTGAGCTTACGAACTGAACAGAGCACCGTGGGTAGAGCTCCCAACAACACTGGCTGGGAGGAAAGCCTGGTCAAACATTAAAATAATATATATTTAACAGCAGAGGAGGTTTTAATGAGTTTGATGGAAGATGAACCACATGAAAGTGGATCGTTTTGATATTGTCTTAAATATAAATAATTTTATACTGAAGTGGGTCAGTTTAATTAAAATGAATGTGGTTTACAATTGTTTACTTGCATACGCCCATATTCTTCATTAGTCAGTTGGGAAAATGTTTGTGTCAAAAAGGCATATGTCCCTCATTTGCCATTTTTTTAAATGTTTAGTCAATATTTTCAACTGAAACTAGCAATTTTGTTTTCATATTGATGTTCAATCTGATAACACAAAAAGATCAAATATTGTGTTCAGTACATGGCAACAGCGGCTGATTCAAGCTGATTGATGATAAAAAAAAATGTTGGCTCTCATGTAAAAACTGAGTTAAAACGGTTCCGCCCCTTTGCCTCCAAGCCCTCATTATGTCATTGTCATATCTCCTGTCCCATCCTTGTCTCCCTCCAGATGGCAGTGTGGATGCAGAGAGGAGCATTGTAACAGACTTGGTTAGCCAGATGGACCCCCAGGGGAAGAGGACCATCTTTGTCCTCACCAAGGTGGACTTGGCTGAAAAGAACCTGGCCAGCCCGAACAGAGTAAGAGGGCTTAACTGTCCCAAACATTCAATACAACAAAAATGTTGCTTTTACATGTAAAGGAATGTACTGACTATTGGTGCCTTGGCACTTATTCACTTATTCCATCAGTTATTGTAATGAAAGCATGGATCTGTTTACAGGCGCTTCATAAAATGCCACAGTTCAGTCAATTCTTAAAATTATTATACCTAGTTGAATGGCACTTGAATGGCATTAAAATTGCAGAAATAAGAGCCTAAAGTTGAATTTAAAAACAAAACTGTTGCATTTGCAGATTTCAAAGCAGGATAAAGTTTCAGCCCCTGTGAGTGTTGCTATAAACGGCTGCTCCACAAGAGGGAGCTCAGGACTTGTATTCTAACTCGATGGTCCCTCAATGAGCTTACGTTGGGGAAGCTTGTACAAAGTGGACTGGCGTGAGAATTTAAGTCCTTTTTTTGTTTTTACATTTTTCTCTTTCAGATCCAGCAAATAGTTGAAGGAAAGCTGTTTCCCATGAAGGCCCTGGGCTACTTTGCAGTGGTGACAGGAAAAGGTAACATCTTCTACTAAGTAATCATCATGCTGCATTTCATTTTACATTATTCAATAAGGACTTCCAGGTCATGATCACGTCTGAATTCACAAACTTGATTTTATGATGATTCCCTTTGCAGTTACCATGGAGCTAGTTTGAGCTTCTTATGGTTTTCAAACATATTTTCTTTTTTAGGGAAGTTTTTTTGCCCTGTAAAAGCTGGATTATGTAGCATTCATACTGTGATTACAAACATTTAGAGTATTAGTATTATTCAGTAATCGCACCTTGTTCTGCTGTCTTGTGTTTGCAGGGAGCAGTGGTGAAAGCATAGACTCCATTAAAGACTATGAGGAAGACTTCTTCCAGAACTCCAGATTACTAAGGCAAGTTACATGGGATTATCGAACATTAGTGCTTCATCAAATGAATGAATTAAAATCTGACAATGAATATCTATGCAAATAGGGACGGCATGCTGAAGGCGCACCAGGTGACCACGAAGAACTTGAGTCTGGCCGTCTCTGACTGCTTCTGGAAGATGGTTAGGGAGTCTGTTGAGCAGCAGGCTGATGTCTTCAAAGGTATGACTGCACTCGCAGGACTAACCTTTCTCCCAGGGAGGGTCGACTGGTTTATATGCCTTGCTATTTGTGCCTTTGAGTGAATGTTTGTATCCAATGCCTTTTTACAGTCCCGGGCATGTTTTAATAGTCAATGGACATGGTAGGATTTGATCCGTTAACTGTGCAGGGAACAGGTGCTACTTCTCCTCTTCCTCCTCTCCCTCCTCCCTGTATTGACCTTACTCAGCCCACCCTGCCACACTTTTCCACTCTCAGTCCTGCTTTCCAACTGCAATTAGTCTAGACAATCTCAAGCCCATTGCTAACAGCACAGGAGATTTATGACCGTGAGACTGCAGTTCCCATCGGCCCATTGTGTTGCGTATCGATCCATATCCCATTAAATCACACACAACCGTCCTCCGTCCTCCATGCTTGGCGCCACCCTAGCCCCACAAACCAGCAATTAGCCTAATCTCCACTGTGGATGGGGAGCTGTGGAGAGGGACAGCAGAGTGTGTGTGTGTTTGTGTGTGTGTGTTTGTGTGTGTGTGTGTGTGTGTGTGTGTGTGTGTGTGTGTGTGTGTGTGTGTGTGTGTGTGTGCATATATGAGAGGAGAACTAACACTCTGACTTTTGATAAAGAGTGTGTGATTGACCCTATCCCTTCTCCTCCTAAGGGACCAGTTAAGAGAGTGAGTGTACAAAGTCCTCACCCACTTTTATTAAAGGATAGGCACCATTTGCAGTCTGAAAGCTGCCTTTATATCATACCAAGTTAAAACAAAGCAGACCCTGTCCCTCTATGGTCATTGCCTGTTGACTACAGAGAATTACTGTTTGATGGAGCGTAGCATCAAAGGTGGAAAAGCAATAGAAACATGCAGGAGATAAGTTTCATCCAGGCATGAGAATGAGCACCTGTCAAATGACGCATATCGAGGTAGATTTATTAAGACATTGAAAGGGGCCATGTTCAGATTAAGGCTTAATGAATGAAACCATTAATGTTCAATTAAAATGTCACTTATATAAAATGAAAAGTAAGAGATTGTTCATTCTGATGTTGAAAAAAGGTTTGTTTGAATCGAATATAAATTTTCATGGTCCCTCCTCACCCAGCATCTCGCTTCAACCTGGAGACAGAGTGGAAGAACAACTACCCTCGTCTGAGAGAGCTGGACAGGGTGAGAAACACAAACAGCAAGTGCCCCTGAATGTCACATTTACATTGCTCTTTAATAGAGGCTTTGCGAAAGCCGAAGTAAGGGGGGGGGGGGTGACTCATTGGTGGCCCTGTTCAGAAAAACTAAGGATTTGTGTCAAGATAAACACAAGAGTTTATAAAACAACCGTTTCACCACCGTATCACAGTAATGATACAGATGTTGCTTTGTTTTTCTGCAGAATGAACTCTTCGAAAAAGCCAAAAATGAAATCTTGGATGAAGTCATTAGTTTAAGTCAAGTGACCCCACAACACTGGTAAGTTAACAGTGAGATAATATCTAGGGTTCATTATTTGTAGTTGCTATCTTGTTAATTAGCTGTTTATTTTAAATACAGGTAAAATAATAATACAAAAGTTTAGGTCAAAAGTGATTTTCTTTTTTCATTTAATTTATATATATATATATATATATACACACACATACTTTTAACAGCACAACTACTACATTTTAAACTGCTGTTAAGTTTTTTATTTTTTATTTATATGTATAGTCATTTTAGGATATTGGTCTTAATGAGAAGCGCCCTTATGAGGACTGAATTGTGTTAAACTTGGTCTTTGTTAAAGGTTATTGGATCATGTATTTGCATTGCTCCAGCACTCAACCAGACATGAGTGGAACGCTATTTTTAGAGCAAATTGCAGGTCTCCATCTCTGAGTGTATTTATCTGTGCCTGAATATATAGTTATACCTCACCCCCAATGAGGAAATCTTTGCTAAATGAGATGTATGCATGGTGTTGTAGCCATCCCCAGTGTGCGTGCCATCAGTTTCCCTGATCAATACTCTGATGAATGGCCCATGGACGGGACCAGGGGTGGCCCTGTTAAGCAGCCAGCAGCCGGCCGGCACTATTGGAGATGGCGCTTATTGACAGTGAGGAGTGCTTGCCTGAACAAAAGGGGAGCCTAATGAAATATGAGCGTGCGTTTATGATAAATGAGAGAGGCACAGCACTGGTCCGGCCTCAGGAGCACTTCGCTAGGGTTTTGTCCCATTGTCACGCTGCCCTGGAGAGAGAGCGAGAGTGTGGAGGCTGTTAGCTGCTAACAGAGTCAGACCGGACCTGTATTGGAATCTACAGTCAAGTGCAATTGCAGTGCTGACTACACAAGTGAAAGCAGCTCAGCCCTGAACGATCCCTCTTCACTCATTGTTTTCTTACCCCATTGGGTCACTTAACTGAGCTGGACACCTGGAAGCAACTTTGTTACAAACACTCTTGCTTGTTAGATCCCCTCAAATCTAAATCTAAAAAAGTTACATGCATCTACGGTATGGTCAAAGCACCTTCAGCATGTTACAAGAAGTCCGAACACGGTGAACCAGAATCGCAACAGCTAGAGGTGTTTATCAAAAGACATCTGCTTTCTTCCAGTTACTCGAAGTTGGCATGACTTTTTTTTTTTTCTCGCCCAGGGAGTCCATCTTGCAGAAGAAGCTGTGGGAACGTGTTTCCACCCATGTGATTGAGAACATCTACCTGCCTGCTGCCCAAACAATGGACTCGGGTACCTTTAACACCACCGTAGACATCAAGCTCAAGCAGTGGACCGACAAGCAGCTTCCACACAAAGCACTGGAGGTAACGTCTTTATACAACTGATCATTATGTCCTTCAGATTGATTAAAGAGAGATGTTGACTATTACATGAAATCAAATTAAACTTTGGTTTGATTGATCAGATCTTATAAATTGACCCTCCGCAGATATGAGAGCATTTCGAAACATAAATGTTGTTTCCTTCAGAAATAAATGACGATGTTTCCAAAGTTATTATTGAATGATTTTGCATTTAATTAATAATTTAGCATCGTAATTTACTCATTGTTCTTTACTACGTATCAACTACGTTCAACTACTGTGCCACAGAAAAGTAATAAATATTCAATCAGGCTATGGCCTTGTGGTAATATGAACCGCCTCCTTTCCCTTCTACACTTGGCCTCCTGTTAGGTTGCCTGGGAGACCCTGCAGGAAGAGTTTGCCCGCTTTATGGCTGAATACAAAGGCAAAGACCAGGACGACATTTTTGACAAGTTGAAGGAGGCCGTGAAGGACGAGAGCATCAAGAGGCACAAGTGGAATGAGAGGGCCATGGACAGCCTGGTAAACACACCGTAAATCCACTCACCCTGTGTGCAAGGGTACAGAGAGCACACACACGAGTTGATTTAACACTTGCTGAAGCAGACACAATTTCATTATCATGTGCACCGAATATAGAAAAACTGGCCTTGCTTAAATTGTTGCAGATACCCATTGATGCTGACACATGGCACATCTGGTTCAGGACCTAATATCAAACTATGACGAGACGGCACATACGTCTTTAAACACCTACTTTGACTACATCAACATGCAATATTCTCAAGAAAAAGTCTAATACGTAGTTTAAAGAATAAAAACGTTACCAAATTCTGTCTTTATTTTCGCTGACAAATAAGGGGAGATGAAATATTATAGTAAAAGACTAAAATGTCAACAGTTTTCATTGGCTAAACCTGGTTTTCTTTGACTAAGATAAGACTTTTAGTCAACTTAAGCTTGACTAAGAAAGTAAAACAGGATGAGGTTGACTAAATATGATCAAAACTAATGAGGACATTTGACACAGGACTACAGCTACATAAAAAAAAAAAAAGATCTGACAAAATGAACACTCCTTAATTGTAGTTGCTTTACAGAACAACTAAGTTTATTTATTTTTTCTTGCCCTGTGTCTGTGTCTGTCTGTGTGCGTGTGTGTGTGTGTGTGTGTGTCAGAGGGTGATCCAGCACAATGCACTTGAAGACCGCTCCATCACAGACAAGCCCCAGTGGGATGCAGCCATCCAGTTCATGGAGGAAACCCTGCAGTCACGCCTCAAAGACAGTATGTTAGCCATGATGGCATCATACAGTGTCACTTACCCAGTACTAGACTCCCTTCCTTAGTCTTAACCATGCGATATGTAGATGTGCAGATCAATCGACTAAGTATGGCTCTAACACCGTTGCGCAGTTGTAACCAAGATTGCACATCAAGTATCAGCCAACAGTCAGGGCCTTCTCCACCTGGCTAGCCCTTTTTTTTTTTTGTTCTAACATTTACCGGTCAGAGCCATTTAAATTACAGAACAAATTCTTACAATTTGCCACATTTTGGAGTAAGTCGTTAGGAAGAGGACAGCTTGTGGGAAGGGGTCATGCTGCGTTGATATCTTGTCTTGATCTCTGGTCATCCACAGTTAGAGCTCTGTTTCTGTGGCGCCATGAATGCTTATGACGTATGATCTCATGGCTGTTTGAAATACTGTGGATGGAAGAGTCTACTACTGAAAGTAGCATACTCACAACATACATTTCATTATCTTTGTTTTTTGTATGCCTTTTCTCCTTCTCTTTTCTTGTAGCTGAGTCAGTAATCAAAGATATGGTGGGTCCAGGCTGGAGGCAGAGGTGGATGAACTGGACGAATCGCACACCAGATCAGGTCAGAGTTCGAGGGGTTTCTCCAAATTCCTGGGTATTACTATGCTGGTCTTTAGAAGTACCTAAGGCATCATAAGGCACTTGTTAAACCGGTATAATACCAGTTATAAATCAAGCTGATTGGTTCATAGCTGTGACATAAACACCACATACCTCAGCTATGACGTCGAATTCCTTTGCACTTTAAGTATCACTCTGCGTCTGAGAAAAAAATATTTAGACAAATGTGTTGTCATTGTTGCTAAGCGACAGGGTCACGGGGAGATCATTACCGCCAACACGGAACAGGTTACAGATACGAAGTTAGTTGACTAAAACCCTCTACGAAATGGAAACATTTAGATAAACTTCGACCTCCTGGGTGGCCTTACTATGGAGGAGGGGATTGAACAGTGCCCATCTCCAGAAAAAAAATTCCACCCGCTAAATGACATTAATGCAGAGCTGCATTAAGGGGAGGTTTGACAATGTTTCCCAGAATAGCAAGCAGAAATGCACTAAGCCCTGCCTCTGCATCACCACGATTAAGAAGCTAAGTGATTTGGGTCTTAACAGGACACAGATTGAAGTGTGAAACCTCTCTCCAGAGCTATTGGCAACCGAAACACGGGGACCGCAGAAAAGGGAACAACATCCTCACCACGACACGCAGTGCAACATACTCCGGACAAAAATAAGGCGCAACCTACAAGCAGTTATCATAGTCGTCCTACTGACGCTGGACAGTTTTTCAGTGGTTGCACAATAAATGGCAACATACAAATAATGTAAATAAATATAAAGCTAACCTGTGATGAAAAAAGAATGTGCTATATGCTAGCTGCTGTTCCATAGCAACCGTCTCTTTATGTGCAGCCAGCCAACCCAGGAGGGCCTATTTATTTGTGAACATTATTATTATTCTTGTGTCTATAACTTTCGTATTGCCATACTTGATGAGCGTTTTATAAAAGCAATAGCTCACTTCAGGCCTTGAGCTAATCCTTAATCGCCCCATTAGTGCCGATTCCCATGTACTGTACCTAAAGTCTAAGAGCTGATAGAAGTACACAATACATTAAATAATCATGTACATCTCAACACCCATTTGGCCACCACGAGGACAGTGCTCATTTCCTTTTCTTTAAACTTGTAGCACATTCGTAATGAAACAAAAAATGAGCTGGAGCGCTTGCTGAAGCTACACGATGAGCACACAGCCTACTTGGCCAATGACGAGGTCACCACAGTGAGGAAGAATCTGGAGGGACGAGCGGTTGAAGTCGACCCTGTGCTGGTGAGTGTTCTAAATACTTACAATAGTGAAAATGCTCCGTATTATTTCTTAGTTTATTATTATTTTTGAATAAATTAATCATCTTGGTCTTCGCTAATTAAAAACGCAAGCTTGCTCTTTTTCAGCTGTAGCCTGCATGCAGTGTATGTGCCCCCTTTCATTGTGCTTACCATTCATTAATTGCTGAATTACTTATCTCCTTATCTGGTCAGATTAAGGACACGTGGCATCAGCTGTATCGCCGACACTTCTTGCAGAAGGCTCTGTCTCACTGTAACCTCTGCAAAAGAGGTTTCTACTACTACCAGAGACACTTTGTTGACTCTGAGGTAAGGAGACAGAATGAGTAATCCTGAGTTCTTTTTTTCACCTTATTCTTTAAGGTCCATGTGTGAAAAGCTTTTTTTTAATTCTTTTTTTTTTCCCCCCCAGTTGGAGTGCAATGATGTGGTACTGTTCTGGAGGATCCAAAGGATGCTGGTCATCACAGCCAACACTCTCCGGCAGCAGCTCACCAACACTGAGGGTAAGGATTGGGGATACTTTAAATGTGGGGATCATCAAAAAATGCCGAATATGGATTATTTTTGGAAATCCCATTTTGATTATCTATCAAACTCTCTGCCACTGTTTATTTTTTACCTACCCAGTCCTGCCAGTCAGCCTTGCATTTCCTCTCAAGTTTGGATACCTTGTGAAACTGTCATTTAGTTTGGTTTGCCTAGTTCGTTCCAGTACTTATCATGTGAGCTGTTCTACAATGCTGTTCTATATAGCTGGAATCTTTACGCTATACTTACGACTCTGTGTATTCTGAAGGAGTATATTGTAGTATTGACTTTTGGTCTTTTAGGAGGAAGATTCAACACTGAGTTCAATGGACAAAGCATTTTTTTAGTCCAAATAATTTAATCGACTGGAGCAGCTTGCAACCGTTACTGCTGGTTTCTCAATCCCCCTCACAACCATTTTAATGATTGTAAAATGTGTTGATCATATAATTCATCAATGGGGAGAAAAATCTGATGCATTGTTGATGCATTATGCTCTAATATTGATTTGTGTGTCTGTCTGTGTGTGTCTGTGCGCTTGTTCCTCCATTCGTCTTCTCAGTGCGCCGATTAGAGAAAAATGTGAAGGAGGTTCTGGATGACTTTGGGGAAGACATGGAGAAGAAGACCCACCTCATCACTGGCCGCCGAGTCCAGCTGGCCGAGGATCTCAGTAAGACACACAAAGACTTAAAGCAGAAAAATATGATTGTAAATAAGTTAAATAAAAACACAAGCATACACTTGAGTAAGGAGGCAGTTTGTCACTGTCAGCTTTCCCTATTGGCTGTTGCATTCAAGTGATTTGATTTGCCCAAACCACGAGACCCCAGTGCATCTCATACACTTGCGTGCCTACCTCAACTTGTGGCATGTTTAGTAAATGGTTCCTTTATAGAAAACACTTGAAGTTGTCAGTAGGTGGCAGTAGTGCTAAAGGAAATGGTATTGACCAGTCTGATATAGCTGTATTTAGTTAAAGCATCCACACTGATACAGTGCAGGCAAGTTAAAATGACTTGGGTGTCAACAGGCAGTTTTCCTTTTTAAGCCTCTTTTTAAGGGGGGTTCACTGTTGCTGTTCTCTCAGACACTTGGTAAAAAATCTTCATATAATAAGCAGTAATGCTGCCACACTGTAAACAGGGTTGTGTACACTGGTATGCACTGGTAGGTGTTGGATCGGTGTAAAAATGTCAAACTATGTTTGTCGTTTTATGGTCCCCACTTATATTCAAGCCAAAAGCCCCATATGCGAGTATCGCGAATGTATGATAGCGACGAGAGTAATCACCACACATGTACTTGAGAAACCTGTTCATGATGAAATAACTATATATTTGGAGTCTTAAGTGGGGTGTGTGTGAGTGAGAGCGAGTGAGTGTGTGTCTGATTGGTAGCAGCAGTGTGCTGGCTGTCTGCCTGTCAGGTCCAGCCACCAGCCCAGCTCTCTGTTAACACAACCGTGCTGATTTAAAAGCAGCACAAGTGCCCACATGCCGGAAAGACGAGCCCAGACTTGCTCTCTGTCTCTGTGTGTCCATCAGACTTTCTTTCTGACACACATGCACATCAGAGCATATTCACCATTACCTATTCAGCGACAATGTATAGATTATAATCACACCCTCTTTGATTTTGCGAAAGGGCATCTCTCTGAATTAGATTTTTTTTTAAATTCAGTCACTTACAATAAAAATTAAACGCCATCTATAATGCACTAGAAGCTTCAGGTGTTCCTGCATACTTCCAAAATCAGATATCCACCCATTTCAATGATTGACTCCCATTTAAAAAAAAAAATAAAAATAAAAAAAGATTCTGCTGGCCACCTTTTTATTGGTTGCATCTAAAGTTATGTCAGGTATTCATTAGTGTTAAGGTTTTAGGCACTAGAAAATAATAGTGAAATCATTTTGGGGGTATTTTTTCAGCCTCCTTAAGAAAATAGTGTGTCACAGTTGTCAAAAGAAAATGAATCGTAATTTGGAAAATCCTTGTGTTTTCAAAGGTCATGGACCAGACCAAGGCACACAATGTTGCAAATGCCTGGCGTGCTTATTTGTTGCGTGTTTGGTCGGGATGAGGCTTCTATGAGTCAGACCACCAGTATGGCTCTGGTCTCAGTTTAAGCCTGCCGTTAATGGTAACCAGAGACGGATGGAGAAGATTTCTTTGTTTTTGGCATCACAAACTACCCCTCTGGTTGTTGACTATTAGTCATGTCTTGGACTAGGCCACCAGTGTCATGAACAGACCTGCACATATTGTCCGGTGTTTCCATGGATGTGTAAATCTTGATTTATCTACAGGGGGTTGATTTGAGGCACACTGCTTGTTAGCACCCTTCTGACAGCAGTTGTTGGGAGTGCTACACATGAGCATTTCTTGCCTAATCTTTCCCTGCTGGTTTGGGATTCAAGCCATAAACCCTCTGTGGGGAGGCTGTTAAAGCAGATGACCAATTTTCTTCTTTCCCTCGACCATGATCTGTGGTAAACTTGTGTTTGTTGCCTGTGTGCAACTGCGAGTTTGTCTCAATGAGATTGGTTAGAAAGTATTTAGGTGTGTACTTAATATAGTGTTCGCACAATGACACTGTGCACATTTACTTATTTGTGCACTGTAGGTACGTTTTTGAAAGACTTTTCTTGGGGGTGGGCCCGACATATCTGCTAATTTTTACCTGTCTGCTTTCTGAAGGCTCATATTAACAGCTAGTACAAAGAGGGTTGAGTCATCTCCTGCTTTGGTCTTATTCAGCAAAAACCTGTGCTTGCCAAGCAAAGTCTGTATTCACAAAGCAGCATGCGAGGCTTGCTGCCTTTCTGTACTCACTGTATGACACACACACACACACTCGCATAATCATAGTTCCTGTCCCCACAAAAGCACACACACTGGCAAGCATAATTTACGCACACCTACCTCAAAGTATATGTTGCACACACACCACTATTCTCTCATTTACACCAACAAATGGTAAAAAAACCCTTAAATGCTTGCATGAGCTAAATGTTAGAGATTAAAGAACATTAAAATGTCTCAAATACACTAATTAGAGATCATTAGAATTATGATTAACGAATGTGTAGTTTATTATTTTTAAATATCCTTTTGGTCACAAAAAACATCAGTCAGTCGATCTCAATGGCATCGACAAGACTTTTTTCAGGAAACGAGACATATTTTTGCCAGTGGAGTTTGATCATTCCGTTTGTCCCAAATGCAATTTTCTTTGTTTTAAAGAGTTTTACATTAATGAGTGTGAGTGCCTTGTAAACAAGAGGGAACAATGCAGATCTCTTGTCGTTTTAAACACAAATGAGCCTTGATTTTAGAAAAATCGACACTCAAGTCTGTCTGCATTGGAATTGGCTATAGTGATCTTGTCTCATTTACTTTTTTTTGTGTAGTAACACCACTAGGCTGAATCACTTCAGCCAAGATTGACTGTTTTCTGTCAACTTAACGTTTGCAGTTTTAGGACTTTTCATTTGTTATTCTCAAACAGTAATAGTCACTTGATTTTGATCCAGAATCCAATTTCACATGAATAAATAAAATGCTTAAAAAGTGTTTGAATTACAGTTTTTGCAACTTTCATGTACCCTGACCTTATGACTTGTAAATCGGCCATAGTTCTGATTCTGGCAATGTAGTAACAAGATTCAGTTGGCGGTGTTCTGCCCTCTGGTCCTGAGAAATCTCCTCCTGCTGTTTCCTGCTGCCAGATATTTTTGGCTTCTATATAAAGAATCTAATTGAATGTTTGAAGCCCCAGTAACACCCATCAAACATTAACCCTTTAAGAGTGTGCTACATTTATTTAAACTCTTACACGTGCAAACAATCCCTATTGTTTCCCGTCCTCATATGGACTTCCTGAGTACTGATAGGGGACTTATGGTGTAAAGGTCCACAGATGAATGACGCCAGACTGAAAGTGGTTGGTCAATTTGTGTGTGTTTGGTTTGGTTGACCAACATTCAGTTATCGCCTTGAGAAAACACACACACACACACACCTTCATTGACTTTTCCCTCTGCTACTACCAGTGAAAACACACACATGTCCAGATCATGTACAAACAGGATACAAACCGTATTGCATATTCAAGTAGGCAAACATGCAAACACAGAAATGTCTCCAAGCATACCTATACAGTGCATACAGACACAGTCAAACAACAGAGAGAGGGAGAAACAGAAAAGAGATACAAACACGCTCTCATTTTTGCAGGGCACTGTTTTTATTCCAGTGGAGTCAGGTTTTCTGTGACGCCAGCCAAGGGGAACACACACACACACACACACACACACACACACACACACACACACACA
>CALSBV010011200.1:11275417-11294417 GCA_943590825.1 Bovichtus diacanthus | reverse complement strand
GTGTGTGTGTTCATCCCCATGACAACAAGGAAGAAAACATGCACTTCCTTGCACAGTGAGCCCATATAAGGGGGCCGCTGGGCCGAGGCCTGCTCAACAATACCTTTAATGTCATAGCTCAGTGACTGCTCTTTGTGAGCGGGGCGGCGCGCTGCGACCCACACAAAAACTCAAAGGCAAAATGGATTAGAATATGAGAGAAAAGATGACTGAATCAAACCCAGTGGATTGGAGGAGATTAGCTGAAGGGATTATAGGAGAAATGACACACTAATTACTTTCTGTTGGGGCAGGGGATGAGTTTTAAAGTTTTTTATTTGAGGGCATTTTGTGTATAACTTCTGATACAATTTCTTCGCTTTATTTGAATTTCAATGTACTGTAGTACAGACTGTACAGAAACATCTTTTAAAAATTGGAAGCCTACCTAACAAACAATTACAGATTGAGGAAGATCGAAGAAACAAAATTGGGCTCAAACGAGTAGTTGATTAAATGTCAATCGATATGAAAATGAATCGCCAACAATTTCTAATAATTGTTGAAGTTATTTTCCTAACAAAAATGCACCCCCCCCGCCATCCATCTTGTCACGTCTGAGGATTTGCTACTTTTTTTTTTTTTTTTTTTTTTTGTTACTTTTATATGATTCTAAAATTAATGTATTTTGACACCATGAAGATGTCACAATGAACAGGATTTTTTCCAATACTTTCTGACATTTAGAGATCAAGCAATTAATCAATTGATTGAGAAAATAATCAGATTAATACTCAATGATAATAATCCTTAGTTGCAACCTAGAAAAAATATCGATTTGAAGGCTTTCATCATTCAGGTATATTATTTAATTCTCAATGAGACATTTGACGCTTTGAGCTTCAGTCAAGACTTTGCATGAAGTGTATTTTGAATAATAAGTAACACCCACTCTTACAAAAATGTTAACTAACAAGAATTAGTGGCAGAAAAGAGAAACTCATTTAGCAAATTTAAATAAATTTTAAAATTGTGTCACTATTTGAAGACCCAAAAAACATTTCTATAAATAGCACTGGCTGCATTTTAAACCACCATGTGATCCTTCTGCACAGCGATTTGGAATCAAAACGTTGCATCTGCATCTTTGTTTGACCATTTAAAATCTAGAAGCCTCTTAAAACCAAGTCAAACATCGCGAAGCTTTGAATGTGCAGTTGATACTAATTCCTGATCTTTATCTTCTGGAGTGCTCCGGTCTTTCCTGTGTCTGTGAGGAATCTAAACTTAAGTCAACACTTTAAGAGAGACAACAGCAAGCCACTCAGACCTGCAATCTGACTTTGTGACTTTCACTCCTGTTGACCGAATGCTTCTCTCTTGCTGTTAATTATTTGACCAAACTGGAGTCGAGGAGCTTAGAAAGCGTCTTGTCTGGAGTTTGCTCTGCTCTCCAGGTCTCCAATTAGCCTAAAAAGAACCCAGGAAGGATAGCAGAGACAAAGGAGGAGAAAAGGGAGCGGGAGGCCAAAAGAAAAACAAAACACAACAATCAACAAGACCTCCTGGCGTCCTTGTGGGGGGAGAACACACACACACACACACACATACACACGCACACACACACACACACAGAAACACACACACACCTCCTCTCATCCCTCACAAACGCTGTGGTGTTTTCAGAGCTCAGTCGGTCACTGTGGAAACCTGGAGTCTCTTTCGCTCATTTCATTCGTTCACTTCCCTTCCTCCCGCCTCGGGTTTTTCTCTCATTGCACACACACACACACACACACACCCACACACACAGTCTCACACACTGACATCCCCCCCGGTCCCCACCTCCTCCCGCCACTCCATTCACGCCCTCCCTTCTTCCAGGCCTAAAACAAAGCACGGGGCTGAAAGGGCTCTGAGGTAGGTAAATGTATTCAGTGACACCGGCCGGATGATTCCCTTCTGCACCAGCCCTGTAACATTTGTTTCAGGCCTTGTCTGAGGGCAGGGACAGCGTGTTGGGCCTTTTGTCCCACGTGCCCTCTGCACAGCCCTGCAGTTAATGGTGGCCTTGTCCTAGGCTGCTGGACCAGAAACCTGCAGCCACACAGGACGGACAGACACGGTGACACGGGAAGTGGGAGAAACATGTGAAGCTGAGGAGGGACGAGGGGGTTGTTGGGGTTTCCACGAGTTCAGCTCTGGTCTCCAAGACGCAGAGAGGAAGGCTTTGCTGGAGGCGCGAAAGGATAAAACACTCACGCACGTGAATCTTGCATTTACAAATGTACACAATCTGCTCATCCAGCATCCACGTCAAATGTCTCTCCTCTCCTCTCCTGGCTGACACAATAACCCCAAGCCCTCCCTCTTTCCTCACCCGCTGTGAGTGACAGGCCGTCCAGCCGAGGGGCCAGGTGCTCGTGGAAAGAATGAACTTGATCACCGAGGGGTTGGATGGGGTGGGCGGGGGGGTATGGAGGCAGACATCCTGCTGCTATCTGTCTGAAGAGGGGCCCCAGCATTTAGCGGTGAGGGTCCTACCGGCTGCTTGAGAGAGCATCTTCACTCCTGTTTTGTGCGTCTCTCTTGCTGGGAGAGGAGTGGGCATTGGACTGAGAACTATACCACACTTGACTCCGGTAATCTGCTGAACAGCAAAAGAGAATCAGCCTCTGTTGATCTAAGAGGAGAGCATAACTGTTGTGCTTTTTATTAAACTGTTGCTGTTCTTAATGCAGCATCATTTCCTGAAACATGTCATTAGTGTCAGGGCAGACTAAAGGCAATTGATGTTGAGTGAGATAAATAACTGGTTGACAAAACTTTGCTGAGACTCGTCTTTGAAAGTCTGTAGCATCAGTTGCTGCCTTTGCTGAAAACATTGTTTATTACTCACGAATATTTCAACTTCGTAGCTTCACTTATTTACATTTCTACATAAATGGATTTCTGGTGCACAATGGTGTAAGACTTATTGAGATCTTTTACTTAAGGAAAAGTAGTACTCCAATATTAAACATTTAACTGAGGTAAAAGTACATAAGTGTTTGCAACAAAATCTATTTAAAACTATTTATTATGCAAAATGGCACCATTAAGAGTGTTATGTTTTTCACTGTATTATTGTCACTGATGTATTAACGTGTCAGCTGAAGGTAGAGCTCAAGGTTAAATATTAAATATATTATTTAAATATAATAATTAAATATGATGAAGTGGAGTGGAAGTATAATATAGCACACAAGGGATATACTGAAGGAAAATACAATAACATACTTAAGTACTTGAGTAAATGTACTTAATGACATTCCACCACTGCTCATTGAAGAAGATATGTAGATAAGTTATTTATAATAACCCTGTTCTTTTACTCTGTGCCATTAAAGAAGTTGTTCCAACTTTCTGTGGATGTTCCTGAAAAACGTACAATTATAATTTTAGTTTTTTTTATAAGTTTTTGTACTTTAATTGGTTTGTGAATTCTGAGACTACTGACTTCTTATCAGTTACCTGTTTTGGTAAACTTTATGATAACTACGCTATTGTTTTGATACAAAATAAATTGCCCATTTCTGAATGCTACAACAGACCAAAGTCAATTGTTGAACTAAGCTTTGATAAAAAACGAGTAGTGAAAAATGGCTCCTGTCATTCTTGCTAAGTTTTCGTTTCTATGAATTCACTCCTGCATTGAAATGTCCGTCTGCCAGGAATCCCAGGATTCCCACCAGAGTATTTGTGTCTTTGTGTGTATGTGTGTGTAAGTGGATGGGTGTGTGTATTCATAAGACCCAAAACTCAAATCCACATCGCTCTCTCTCAGCGTCAGGCAACAAAATCAGCTCTTGTATTGGGGGCCACCACTACAAACTGTGTATGAGAGGATTAGGGGCTCCTTGACCGCTCCTTCAAACACACATCCAGCATGGCCGCCTCGATTATGACCATTAGATACCCGGAAAATGAGACTGAGATGAAAGGAGGGAATACTGAGGGCTTTTCCCAGGGACGAATTTGACCACACGTCCAGCAAAAATGAATCTATAATCCAAAACCCAACAAAGGCCAGAGTGGAAGCTGTCCTAGAGTGTTGTGCTAGCTTGCTGAGAGAGGCTTTATGTTTCTATTGCCTTCATTGAGCCTGGGAGTGCCATAATAATGATTAGAGACTTTAAAGGCTAGATTAAAATGAGGACAAGGGCAGCTTAGTCTATGAAGTAATTTAGGGCAGTTGAGCAGGTTTCTTAATGGGAAAATTCCTCTGAACATTGAACAACAGTGAAAAGGACACAGGACTCCATCCAACTGAGGACGGGGGCGTCCACAGATCAAACTGGCACTTTAAACGAGAGCTGAGAAATAACCATGAAATGTACTCGCACATATCATGCACACACCCCCTACCAGAGAATACTCTCACACACACACTCTGTCTGTTTGTCAGGGAGCAGCTCATCTGTGGGCCGTGTGTTCAGTGGAGCTGCAGGCGGTGCAAGGTGATCCCGTATTATCTGGGCAGCCTTTACTCGGCAGGTGAAAGTGCTGTGGGGCAGAGGGGCTTAATGTAGCTGCTGTCTATTCACCAGCCGAGGAGGTGCAGGGCGCGGGTAGCAGCTGAGAGGCCGAGAGGCTGAGCGGCCCGCTGCATCACAAATGACAGACGCTGCAGAGGCAGCACACACAGGGCAAGGTGTGTCAACGCTGCAGGCCTACAGCTCCCTGAAGGGTACGGCTTTGAAGAAGAAAACTGTTGTTATTGAAAGTTTTGTTACAGCCCAGTGGTTCTATCTTTGTACTACATGGCAAGTTTAAAAAATATATTTTTGCAATGTTGTGCATTTCTGCTTACTTAATGAACTTTGTCCCTTTTTGTTTGTTTTTTCTGTATTAAACTTACTTTCACCTGATTATTCTCCTTTACTTGAGTCAATGTTAACAGTGACTTCATAGATACAGTGCCAGGCTAAATGTTGTTTGAGTTGATTGAATCAGCTTTAATATTGAAGCCATTTATCAACTTTTCAAATGTTAATGGTCCTTTCCAGACTCGAAGATCAGTTTTACAATTAATTACAACGACATTTTTGGACTTAATCTGGTTGCAAAGTGAATACCAAACTGCAAATGAAAGCTATTGATATTAGATTTGGCAGTTCAGAAAAAAAGCCTTATATTTGACCGTGGAATGGACTGGACTGCATTTATATAGCGCTTTACAATTAGCCTCTCATCAACCATTCACACATTCACATTCACACTCATACACATATGGCACCAAGCTGTCATGCAAAGCGTTGGCCTGCCAGCATTAATTTATTAATATGAAAATGGACACTTGGACATGTGGAGCCAGAGATTAAACCACCAATCCCACTATTTGTGGGTGGCCCACGACCAGGCATTCACAGAAAGAGTTGAGCTATAAAGCAAAACTCAACTTTTGTTCTGCTCCGTGTTCCATTGTATGATCACAAGCTTTGGGCAGTGACCGAAAAGAAAGAGATAAAAACAAATCATGTCATCGACCTGCTGCCCTTTTTAAAAACTTAAATGAAATATCCACCTGATTGTGCAACAGCATTACCTACATGATATGTTACATTGACAAAAGTAGTTAAGATACCGCCTTATTAAAATGTATTAAAATAAAAATGTACTAAAAACAGCACACAATTGAAAAAGTTGCTCAGTCAGTAATAGATAAATGTATAAATTACATCCCACAATCATCAGCGACAGAAGTTAAAGTTCAGACAAAGGAACATTTATGAAAAAAAAATGTCCTAACCTTATAGTTACGTCAGTATCCTCACTGACCAATAAACAACTGTTACTCAAACTAAAACACGACTGGAATAAAAAGCATATTTCACAATGAAATATAAGAAAATCCTGATGCAAATCATAAAACTATAACAACCTTATACACTCAACACAAATCAAATGCACATTTTACTTGTACATTTTACTGCCAAGTCTATCCCACCCCAACCACAGCGAAGGATTCCCTTCAAATATCCCCTAATTCCCAACTGGAGCTGATAACAAAGCCATACGGGATGCCAACAAAGCCCCAGGAGATCCTGAAATATCCCACAACCAGCTCCCTCTCCCCTTAAGGCTGAATAACTCCCTCTTCTAGCCAGAATTCCTTGCCTGTTCATCTCAGGCCAGACAATATGTGTTGCAGAGAATGTGAAACTCTGGCCCTCAGGGACATGTGCTCATCACATAGGTTTGGGATAAAGGGAGACAGGGAAGGTAACTCAAGCATGGAAAGGAGAGAAGGGACGAGCCATACAGGTCTCTCTGCACGTGGCTCCCACACCTCCAGGCTCAGGTGTGTTTTTCCTCTCCACTTGGAATGTTTACTGAGTGCATCAGCACTGCTTTCACCAGGATCTGGGGTCGATTCAGTCAATTCTGAGTGGATTCTGGTCAAATTAAAACAAAACGGGACATATTTTGCTCAGAAAATGTTAAAGTCTGTGAATGCGGTACATTTTTCCATGCCTTATTTGTTATCAGCATTTTAAGAAACAACTGATTAACCAATTAATGACCACAGCACTCTCAGCATTTGGGGTTTTCTCTCAACTTGGATCTAACTGCTTTTGAAAGGGTCTAATAAAACCATATAATATTTCAAAATATTAATGTCTAGACCTAATGTTTGTAATTCTTCAACACACTGCACCATTCACGATTTTTCAGCGTAACATTTAGATGTTTTCCTCATAAATCCTTCCATCTCTTTTATTTATCTTGTTTAAGTTTATTTGTGGAACTTAGTGGGTCTTTCTAAATGAGAGCAATATTCATTTCAACTACAACCAACACTATATGAGCATTTTTGAGATATATATATATATATATATATATATACTATAGGAGTCTCCTTTTGCAACTTTAAAATTTGATGAATCAAAAGTTCATTGATATTCACCTTCACATTTTTTGGGGGGAAAAGAGAACGGGCAATGACAGTGTTTCACCCAATGTTTATCGTATTTGTGGAGAATATTCTATTTTCACACAGTAACATAAACACTGAATTAAAACACCAGTTAATATCTGTGGGGGTACCGTGAACCGTTAACAGGTTCAGATTCAGATCATTTCGTTGGAGTATGACTGTTTTATACAGAGCAGTACAAAGTCATCCTGCCACTACATACTGCAGCTCTGGCCGTGCTGTTCATGCCTCCACCACTAGAGGGAGGTGTTGCCTCTGAATGTTCCCTGAAACGCTGCATGAAGAGAAGGGAGGCCGGACAGCGCGGATGAATGGACGTTTCTTCCCGAACACAGCTGTGTGTAGCCGTCAGCAAGCAACAGCATGTATGCATGAATGTAAAGAGTAAAACATCCCAAAACACGGTTGATACAAACAGAAGTTCAACAGAAATCACTCACATCGCTCCCACCCGGTGAGCCAGGAAGTTGAAGAATGACATGACCATATTGACGTTTCAGCTCCAAAGAACAGCATTTCGTAGACTTGTCAGCGGTTATCTTGTACGCCTTTTTAATTAGTTTGTGAATAGGTTGTGCTCGTGTTGTGTGACGGACAGCTGACACGACGGGGAAAAACAAACTTTAAACTTCTTTCTAGCAAACATTAGCTAAACTCTGCTGTCTGCAAAAGCCTGTTTGCAAACGCCAAAGCCTTTTAGCTATTTGCTGCTGACACACCACTTTGACAGTACAAATGTAATTTCCCTTTTACTCTCATGTCTCTACCCTGGCACTATCATTAGCTACGTGTGCTGTTCAAGTATATACAGTGTGAAGTGCACCCCGAAGGCTATGTACCTTTTGCTGTCAATTCACAGATGTGTACAGTCATCATCAAAGTGGGCTTCTCCCCTTGAAGGAGGCATCCACAGCAAGATGCACCCTTCAGAAGTCAGGAGGCCTGTGTTTGCTCCAGGGATTACATTACCACACCAGAGGCCTCCCAGACAGACGCACTGCATCACCACCAAAGGTAAAGCCTTGGGTGTAGCGGACGGTTCAGGATAGGTGCAGGGACTTCATGGTGTGCCCCTCTTTTCTGTGGCTTCTGGGGTGTGTGTTGACTCAGATGGGACGAGTAAACAGAACCGGGGTAAGCCCATGTGGTCCATTCTCATGAAGCCAGTGGATTAGGCTAATACTGGCCCATGAGGGGGGAGTTGTGGTGCGGCCTTCCCTGACAGGAGGTGATGGATTAGGGCTTTGTCAGGGCCCATGTCGGCCTGAGGGACCCAGTGATGAAGGAAGGAGGGAGGCAGAGGGGAGATCAGGGCGCAGGGGCAGCCCAAGCCAAGGATCAGCAACATGTTGACAAGGGATTATCCCGTTTGGTGTGTTGCTTTGTCTCATGGACGGCCACGGAGATGGATAGCAAGTGTACAAGCACTGGACAACGACGTGAGGTGTCCAGAGACCTTAAACTGATGTCATGTGAGGGGAAGGGGCTGATGCAGTGATGGCAGATGGTTGTTGTTACAGGGGAAATGATGCTTGGATATGATCCCACTTGACGTGACGTGATATGTGTGCTATAAAGATCTGCGCATGGTTCTTAAACTCTCAAACATCAAGACGAAGAAAATCCAAGTCTCCATGTCAACAAATGATTGCTCCCATTTGAGATATGAAAATCAGTAAAATTCAGCTACTCTAGTGAGTGGTAAGAATGAAAACCTTCATCATTTTGGTTTCACTGGCACAGGATTCAGAACCACTGATTTAACAACAGCTATAAATCCCCCACGCATGAACAGAGATTGAGTTACAGTAAGCCTGGCGATAGCACTCCTCCCTGGAAATGTCGGTGGCATGATATCTCAGCCACATTTGCCTCCTTTGTTGAAATGTGAAAACCAGATTGTGTTTTTTTATGGGTTGCCTTTGAAATCCGGCACACTTGACCCTCCCTCGGCTGCGATTTTACTGCATGCTTTGGTTTATTTCTGGAAACCTCCTTCACTCCTCAGCTTGTTTAAGACGCCTGCCCAAGTGTGTGTTTTGTTTACTTTGCCAGTTGGGACACACAGTAAAGTTAGGTGATTAAGCTTTTGCATGAGGTCCTGTATTCCCCAAGAGAAACCACAAGGAACATTTGGAGGGAGGCTTGTCAGTCCACAGTTGTTGGTTTTGACGAGTAGAGGGTTCTGGAGGAGAATAAATGACCAACACTTGGCAATATCAACCACTGGCACTGACTCCACATCTGGGCTTTGTCTTAAGTTATTAAACATGAAAATGTTGTTTTGCTCTGTGATGTTACGGTAAACGATACAGAATGACATTTATTCCCACAAAAGCTTTCTATAATCAAGATTAGGAACATAAAATACTCTCAGTATGTCAGATATTTGTCATTTAACTTTGCAGTACCACCACTTTTCTACATTTCTCAGAAGATGGATTTTTACTGAGGTTACACTGTTTTCATCCGAAACACTAATGATTTGTTTAACATATTCAGATGATTGGGGGGGGGGGGGGGGGGAAAGATGATTGGGAGAGATAGTGACTGACATGTGGCAAGGAGGCACCCATCCGTCTCTTGACGAACTTGTCACCTCACCACGCTCCGTGTGTCAGGGCCTGGCACTCTCCCGATGTCAGGCGTGGGTGGCCTCCTGACAAGCGTTTGAATGTGTGTGTCTCGTCCGTCTGGGCTGAAACCGCTCCTCTACACACACCCACGTAATGACACTGACACGGTGCCATCAGGACCGCCACCAAGCCCAGACAGAGTCCCTGGCAAACACAACCTTTATCTCCCTCCTCCTTTACGGAGTTCTCTCAACCTCTCAGCCTTTCTGTTGCTTGCTCTTCCTCTCTGAGTCTATCACTCATTGGTTAAATACAACCACAACCATTAACCAGTAATTTGGGCCTGAATTATTATATTTAATGTACGAGCATGTAAAACAGAAAGAGGGCCTTGGGAGCAGGCCTGGCTCTTGGACTCGGTTCATCTGAAAATGAACCCTGTGCTGTAAATTGTAAGTACCTCTGTGAATGTCAGTGAGGAGAGTGCCAGCCAGTCCTACACAGGCGTCACACTCAGACCCCACTCTGTAATTGCCTGCTAGCTGGAGCTGCTATGCAATTTTTGACGTGGCTCTGTGGCGGTGGCGGCGCTGTCAGAATAAGGGACTGGAAATGTAATGCCCAGTCTCAACCTTCTCGCAAGCTTCTGCCGATCTCTTTCTGCTTCATTGGTGAACCTTTTTCATTTCTGGCTTCAATTATTTTCTTGGATTCTGCGGGGCTAAACTCGGGCTGCCCAGGTCGCTGGGAAAAGGGCACCGTCTGGCATGAATTAAAACCAGCTCTAGTGTCAGTTGTGGACCTGGCTCTGGGCCGGGCAGGTAATAAACGCACAAGCTGTTGTTTTGATCCAAAAAGCACTACTAAGATCCTATTAATTCAGTGGGAAATTTTGAGCGATGTCATTCATATTCACTGAGGAAGACCGCGTATCGCCGCATAACAGATGTCGGTCCATTTGCTGACACGCTACATATTCATTCCTCTCCATTCCTGCAGGTGTGTTTGTAGGCGGTGATCTCCCTGTGATGCACCCACTTAGCATAAAGAGTGGGAGGAGGAGGAGGAGAGGGAGGAGGAGGAGGAGGGAGGCTGAGTCTTTAGTGACAATAGCCCCCCTCTAGATGCTCTCCGTGGGTGTTGGCGGGGGGCATTTATAGGCCATTCAGCCCTTAGCAAGACCCCCCTAAGACGCCCCCACATTCTGGGGATGACTACCTGCCCAGGAGCTCTCTCTCTTCTCTCTGCCCATCTGTCCCCTCCAGAGGCTGCCCTCCTCTTCCCTCCTTCACCACAGTGCTCATGGAGAGGCTGCAGGCTCCCCCCCCCCCCACACACACAAACCAATGGGTGACTGCTGACTCAGCCCTGCATTAAGCTGACAGTGCAAACAGAGCAACGCAGGGGGTAAAGAGTGCGTGAGCGTATGTATCTGTGTAGGAGGGTGTAGGCTGAGGTTGTATTTGTTGGAGAATGAGTCGGTGTGTTTGTGTGTGTGTGGGAGTTACTAGGTGGGTGATTGAGCATTCATTGGTGTTGATGGATGTGTGTGTGTGTGGGCGTTTGTGTGGACGAACACATATGTAGGAGGTAGAGGGTTTGTATGTAGGAGGAATTCAGGGGGTGGCTGGGGGTGTTTTTCTGTGTGGGTGGGACACTAGTGGCACTATTAATGTTTTACCTTTTTAACTTTATTACAGATGATACAAATAAAAGATTTAAACGCCAAACAACAGCTGTTCGATTGAAATATCTGAAGATTCATATACAGTAAATATACAGTAAGCAAAACTGTATAAAGGTCCATATGCTTGTTCTGGAACTTTTGGGTTGGCAAATTAGGTTTAATCAGTTGCCATGGAAATGTAGATGCTCAAAGTTTCCATGATATAATATACCCCTCTCCTTGTATGCAAAACCTGCAAGACAAAGTCAGTTTTATACCTGATAGCTACATTTCTGTATTTTGTACAAATGCCAATTTTTCATCTATTGGAATAAATATTTAGCTCCGGGATATTTTTGCCCAAGATGGTCCTTTCAGGAACATTTCATGCCAACATGTGGGTGTTTTCTCAACAGCATGCCCCCGTTTTTTGCTGCAAGGCAGTAGTTTGTAGCCTTATTCCCATAACCGAGGCTGCAGGAACGGGCACAATGTGACCTTCATCCCAGCATGCTCAGCCCATTAGTCCAATTTACTCAGCTGTCAAACTCCAAAATCACAATCTCATCCATTCTTAGAGCAGCAGGTTAAAAGAAGAAAGGCGATCTGCATTCCATTCACCCTCTTGGTTTTAAACCTCACGATCTTTGTACAGAAACTTGCTGAATAAACCTTCCTCTCTGTCCAACAGTGAGAAACCAAACCTCACCCCCCTCCCTCGGTGGGAGGATGACTGTAGATGAGTTAGCTAAACACTTTCTGGCAAGCAGGCACGCCGCCGGCTGCACACACGAGGCCTGCAGGCGTGGGAAAGACCTGACTCTGATAATAAGCAGTATTTGGCCCTTCTAACCTCTGCAGGCTTTGGCTCGGTGCTAGTTGTCTCTTTCCCTCTCACTTGTTTTCTCTCTTTTTCTCTCTGTGAGTGGAAGAGACACAAGAGAGGGGGTCAGCCAGGGAGAGGCCCACAGCTGCGGCTGCGAGGTCCTGGTGTGTTTATTTGGGCAAGCCCAACCAAAATAAGCTCCAGCCAGGCATTGCTCCTGAGGACTGGGGCCACCACCGCTGCGGCGCTTTTCATCCTAACAATGGGGAAAGTGCTCTGACCGAGGAGGGAGCCGCACGGCACAGTTTACCGTACAACAGCTGCCTCATTTGTGGGGGAGGAAGTGCTCTACAGATGTGGACAGGATAGATGGTTCATGTTCCCACACCTACTCCTGTTGTACAGTTGTTCACCCGTAATCAGCGGTCAGTGAATGAGTTCCTTTGTTTAACATGAGAAAGTTTGCATGCCCAGTGGAAACCCCACAAGGAGGAGATCCAGGATGACTACAGTGTTTGATTTTTACTTGAATACATATGTATGTGAATATGTAGAGCTGTGTAAAGTGTTGGAATATTTCCAAATATCATGTTATCTATCTATCATTTTGGCCACGGCTGCATGATGTTCTGAGAATCTTCAGGTTGGATTGTTTTTGTTAATGTTTGTGTGTATTCAGCAATGGCTAATTCATTGATATTGAATCATTGGTATTGAATGTTAATGTTAAATAAATAAAAAAAAAAACAGTTGCCCTGTTTTAACAAATGTTTTTGGAGCCAGCAGAATTTTGTCTGTGATCAGAGAATAAAGGGCTCTAAGATGAACACATTTTGTTTCTGCTGAGTCTAATTATAGGTGTTACTCCTCAGTGTTTTAATAGCTGGTATAATATAAGACAACTTTGAAGGGGCCGTAAAATGCATGAGGTCACAACAATGCCTTTGATTCACTGACCTGCTCTGCTATCACTAAGATGGTCTATATTGGGGGACAACGGCTCTTTTATATGCTGAATAACAACATCCCCATCCTGCTTTACTCATCACAATGCCCCCCGCTCATTAAAAGGATCGTTCAGCCCTATGCAAAGGTGCACAGGTGTGCCCCAGGCCTCACGAGGCCAGATGACTGACAGTTGCCCACCCACCGCCACCTCTAGCCGCCAATCAATCCTTTCTGCCCCGGCCGCCTCCTCTCTGCTACAGCTCCGCTCATCTGTTAAGGGTCGTAAAGTTGACAGATGATTAGCTGTCATGCTTATCTTGTTTGCCCCACCCATCCCACCCACTCCGGTCATGCTGTGGAAGTCACCATGGAGCTGTTTACCTGTAGTTTGCCTTGTGCCTTACCTGGCCCATGCCCAAGGCATTCGCTTACCTTAACATACCTCCTTCTTTTGACCTCTCCGCTACCTCTACCTGACTCAACATTTCAAACTCCATCCTTCCGTCATCAACAACCCCCTTCTCACACAGCCCCTGTCTGTCACTCAGCACCCTTGGTAAAAGCCCTGGATGTGTTTTCCTGGTGAGACCTCCCTCGGCTCTGACAGTGGGAGAACTGCGTGGGGCCACAAAGAGGGACACGTGTCAGCTGAGCCGACAGACAAAGCAGGTGCTGTGGCCGGGGTTCGAGGAGGGGCAGCTGTCCATCAGAGCTGCTGAACCCAAACACTGACTACATCACATATGGCCACTAGATCAGGGCGTACTGATTGACAGCCAGGCAGGTGGTTGTTGGAGTCAACACTACTGACCTTAAACTGACCACAACTTCACTGATGCTAAATGATCATTGTGCATTCATCTAAATGATCATTGTTTTGATGATTCTGTCATCTGTCCTGGTGATGCTTATTTAAAGGAACAATAAGTTAGATTTTCATTGTCTTGATCTGTGAGAGGTTGATTATGGCTCAGTGTCAGTAACTTGATGACTTCCTCTTGTCCACCTTGTCGTAATTTGTTTTTCACTCATAGAAGTCTCATTTTATCTCAAATTCTAAGCACCATTTGTGGCTGTAACAAACAACAGATGCCAATTTACAGTGCGTGCCACATCTGCCAGCTCTCATCTGCCCCCAGTTTGTGCTACCTGCAGGATGCTAGCAGCTAACCCCCACCCCCAGAGGGCCCCGATTCTTAATCATTACCCCCCACCTCCTCTGAAATTAAAATGCAAATATGCAGACTGCCCTATGAGATTCTTCTACATTATTTGCTGTCCTCCCCCTCCCCTAACCCCAGTTTCCCTAAAGCATCATTCTGAGGTTTGACAGCAAGTGGGTGACTTCTGACAGGTCGCATTGATCTCCTGGCTGGGAAAGAAGTCTGCTTGACAATGGAGAACATGTGTCCGTTTTAGGACAAGCCTTAACTTGTCTGACCCCCTCATTTGGGATGTGCCCACAGAAAAATCATCCCTTGGTTAAAGAAAACTGTTTCATCTGCTCAGACAGGGATTTGGTCTCCAGTGAATTTTCTTGGTCTGACTTATTTGAAGTAAAGGAGACATGATTGTATTTTGTTTTTCTTATAAATAATGAATATAAACATTCGTCTTTGATTCAGCAGTATGCTCTCTGCTTGGTGGGTTGTGTTGGTAGGTTAGATTCAGGGCTTTTTTGGGGCTTCCTTTTAAAGCGGCAGCGGGGTGAAATCTGTTATTGTCTGTGTGTGATTAGGTAGTTCTGTTCCATTGCTGTTTCTTCCATGTCAACGTTAAATAAGAGCCAGCCTACTTCTGAAATGTCTTTGATAGATGATATGAATAGCTAAATTCTTTTAGACAGTTTTGAAATGGCTCAATCTGGTCACATTAATAAAAGGGATCATAACAGGGACATGGTTTAGTTTACGTTTGGCTGTGGCATTCAGTTCTTTCATAAGGATTGTTGCTGTATTGCACATTACTTTGAATGTTAGAAAACCGCATAGTTTTACACTGTGATGGGCACTTAGAGTGGGACTGTGCGCGCCTGAAACACAATTGTCTTCAGCACAAGGTGAAATTGGTCCCATCTGTTTCAAGTCTGCATGTATGTGTATTTGTGAGTATATATGTTGATTCCCATGACACACTGAACTGGTGGATGTGGCAGGTAGAACACGTATGCTGCAGCAGCTTCAAGTGGTTTGTTCTCATTCACCCCTACAGTAGACCATCTTGTTTTATAGAGCCTTTGAATGCAACACACAGTGTGTACTGATGGGGGGGAAATGTAAAAAGTTTTGCTGCCTACATTGTTTTGCAGTAAACATAAACATTCATCCATCCTGCTTATCTGGCAGCAACATAAGCAGAGTAGCCCAGATGTCCTCTCCAGCCACATACTCCAGCTCCTTCCGGGTGATAATGTGATGTTCCCAGGCCAGAAATGATGTATGATCACATGCCAGAACCACCTCAACTGACAACATACAGTGGCTCCACTACTAGTTACTCTCAGAAGTCTTGAGTTCCTCACCCTGCCTCTAAGGGGGTGTTATAACATAAAATAAAATCAGTCCTAAAAATCAACAAATGTCTGGTACAACATTTATATTGCTACTGACACCAAATCTGCAAAAATGACTATTTCAGATTACTTGGTTTTAATGCCTATGATGTTTCTACTCTGCAGGATGGCTCTGTTCTTGAAATGAGTAGATGTCAAAGCCTCAACACTTCACCGCAAACGGGGAAAGCAGAATTTATAGTTCCTGGGCAAACACTTCCGGATTTTTCAAATTGAGCAGCTAGTTTGAAGTACTGCCCTGTTTCAGTTTCTGAATGGAGGGTTACGCCATTGATCGTTTTTCACTTTTCGCGAGAAGCGTGCACATGCTCGTGACAGCACGGTTAAATGAGTCAGACCTACTCATCAGTGTTGACGTCTGTGAAGTACTTGCTAAGATAGTCACTCATCGCTGCCAGATGAAATGCCATGAAGTCCTCCACGACAGACTGCTTGTGTCCAGAAACACACTTAATACACGAAAGGTGTCACCTCTTCAGGACAACAGCCTTATTCTCCAGAGTGAAGTTCCTCATCTCTAACGTTTGGATGACTTATACCTGAGATATCGCAGTATATTCTGTGTGCATGTTTGGTTAGGCCCATGGCTAATAAACATCATGGGATGAAGCAGCAAGTACTGGTTATATTAAGCCTCTCAAAGCTAGAGGCTTATAACCAGAAAGTCACCAGTTTGAGTCACGGAAGCATTTCAAAACTGAGCATTGAAAAGAAAGCACCCTATATATCATGATGATATCAAGGAGTGGCAATTATAAGTTAAAAACTAGACGGCGGATCTTTTTTCTACTCTAGTTTTCTTTTTTGGCGGTGGAACACTTTCCCTCTCTCATTTCATTTTTCTATCCGAGGTTAAGACTGTGCTGACAGTCTTCCTAACGTACAAATGAGTTTAGTGAGAGTGGGTTGGTATGTTAGATGGGTAACTCGTGTGGAGACATCACGTTGATTTCAGGGTGATTTAGAGGAATTAGCCTCATCTGCAAAGCCTCTCAAACAGTAAGTGAGGGAAGGACGGAAACAGCCAAAGTAGAGTGCGCAGTCAGTATTCTGTGTTATAACTGGTAATGCATTGACTTTCCATTGGGGTAATACGGATGAGGTTAAAACAATTAGCAGATAATGCTGTCATAGCCCTTTTTAACGTAATACATTTCCTATCAGAGTAATAAATCTAACGTGCAGTGATTGTCATATATATTTTATCCTCTTTTGTCATAAGGATTATAAGCATATTTGGTTTTATTGCACTAGCAAGACGGTTTATTTGCAGTCAATTTCCTCAGATTCATATACTGTATCATCAGTCCCTTCCAGTCTGTGTTGTGATATTTGTTAGAATATAACTTACATTATATTATGCATATTCATGCTTGCACATGCATGCTCTTCAGATCTGCAAACTCCCAACATTTGTTAACTTGCAAATCTATCAATAGTTCACATAGCACAATTTATTTCTAATCAATAGCAGACATTCAGTGCCAGTTCTGTTGCAGCTCAAGTTATTTAGTAATTCCAATGACGATAATGGGAATCAAGCTTCATCTTGGTTTAGTTATATTAGATTACATTTTCATACGTGTCATTGGACGTCTTCCGTGTTGTTTTTTTTTTAAATTCTATGGTCTCTGGATCTCAGATGCAAGTATCCATTTTGACACTGCTCTTTTTGTGGAAATATGCAAGAAAACAATATTTTGAGTCATCTTATCTTTTAAGAGACCGCAGTTAATTGATGACATTCCTCCTTGCGTCACTCACGACACCACAAGCTGAAGTGTGGTGAGTGTGTGTGAAAACGACAGCACGTGTTCTAGTGACGAGTAGGAGGGTGGCGAGAGTGCCTTTCATACTCATGTGAAATGAATTTGTGTTCTGATTTATGCATTACAGCTCGGCCGATACGCTAAGCAGCATGTGTCGAGGGCTCCAATCTGCATGCAAGCTCAAGCTAACCAGCGATGGTTACAGTTCTAATATATTTCTGTTTCTGTCTCTCAAATAATGTGCCTTTTTCAGTTTTATTATGTAATTTGCTTCTGCTGATGTTGTTGAGAGATTATAAAAAATGCTATTTAGTTATTATTTAGATTTTCAGGGTCAATCATTATCTGTTGAAATTGGGTGTTTTGCGCATACATTATTGAAAAAAATGCACACTTGTGCAGAAAAAGGAGAAAACTTGAATAATTTATCGGTATGTACCCGATATGGATGTGAATCTTATATTCTGTAGTTTTAGACTTGGATTAAGTCCTCCAGATAAACATTCTGCAGGACTGTTTACGGCTCAGTATTTATTTTAGTGTAGTGACATTTCTTGCCTGTATTTATGTTTGTTTTAAGGTAAGAAACTACATGAATTCATCTTTATTTTTCAAGAACTCTTAAATCAACCTTCTTGACCCCTTCAGGTCATCAGGGGCCTCCGTTACATCTGTGACCTCTGATAACAAGAAAACATTAACAAGTCATCGTCAGATATTTGGGGTCATAGACAAAAATCAATACCTTGTTTTTATGTCTCAATGAACCAGCCACTATCTCCACAAGCAGATGGTCTAATTAATGGGACAAAGTGGACCATTGGGTCTGAGAAGTTTAGAGATGTGTTATGGTCCAGATGAAAATGAATGGATCCCCCGAGTATTAATGAATTACTGGTCCTTATTTTGTTGGACACTTGTAGATCCTGTCTGCTGTCTGACAAATGTCCAACACACAAGTCTAATATTTCAAGCTCACCTGTGAGATATCACTTTGGTATTTGAGGTGCTCATTCCTACAAACGCTTTTTTCCTGGAAAAATCATCTTGGTTCTCAAGGATATAATAGCTCAGTGCTTCTTGCCATGATTCTCCTAGATGTAGACAGATGGCAACTATCATGCTGCTACTTCCTGCAGTTGCTCAGGGGTGACGAGCTGGCACTCAGCGACATTCTCCAGCTCCTCTCTACCATGGATAAACACGGAGCTGCTCGCCTTTCCTACACAGTAACGTTCACCTGAACTCTCCTGCTCCGGTTTGTGCCCGTCAGGGCTTTGATGTAGGCCATGTCGGGTCAGCCCCTCCACATCTCCGGTGTGACCCGGAGGGGCACGCTGAATGGCTTCCCCTGTCTGCCATTCCTCTGTGGGGAAAAAACACACACACTCATTACAACAGGCTCTCTTGTTGTTGCTCTGTGTGAAGGCATTCCCACCTGTGACTGGGACTGTGAGACAGGCGGAGGGATGTGTGAAATATCAGTCTGAGAGGGTTGGAGGCTGGGCAGCAGCTCAGAGAGACGGAGGGAGTGGGCCAGCTGTAGATCTAATATCATCTATGGGCCTGCTGGCTGGGAAGGCCTGCCTAATATGATACACATGTGCTACATCCTGTCTGAGCCGCTGCCTGGCTTTGTGGTGCTTAGTAGAGGCACACACACACACACACACACACACACACAC
>CALSBV010011200.1:11262629-11275407 GCA_943590825.1 Bovichtus diacanthus | reverse complement strand
CACACACACACACACACACACACACACACACGTGCCATGTAATGATCTTCAAGACCTGAGTGTTTATGGTGTTAGCTGTAAGTAAGTCATATTGTTAGCTTTCACTGATTACCATGACGGTTGTGAAGAAAGCTTGGCCGCTGAAAACAAAAGTGTGACTTTGTTTCTCTTTTCATTCTGTCATTTTGGGATGTAGGGAAACAAAGAATAAGTAGGAATTCATGATTTAATGTTGTAACTTTAAGAACGGGAGTTTTTTCGGGGCTAAGAAGTGTTTTTTGCGTGGTAGCTGACCTGTCTGCAAACAGACTTTGTGTACATGTCGGGTGTGTTGGAATGTGTGAGCAAAGTGAGGCCTTGCCATTAACATACACTTTATCTTTAATTAACTCTCCAGTGGTTACTGATTGACCCTGTTACACCTGCACGGATATGCCAGAGCTTTTAGCAGCCTCGTCGAGGGAGAAAAGCTCTTTTGATTTAAATCCACCATTAGTCTCCAACTTAACCACCGGGTAAAAAGAGGTTATAATGTAACCCTGGCTGACAAAGGTGAGCTGAGATTATTCCAGAAGTGGAGCGGTGTTGAGAGCACATTAGTGTACCTTAGAGTCTTACTTGATAATACCAGTCTGACTACCTGGGATTCAATCCATATCCCTCCCCCAGCGACCAAAATAGCCATGCTTTGATGGGTTAAAATTAATTACCAATTTACAGAGTCCATAACTTTATCTTCAACTCCTCCTTAAGCTGTAGGCTGATATCTGTTGCCAATTTAGGGCAATCATCAACCAATTTTGAGTTAATTGGGAAATGGTGCCTGGCCAATTAGGAAAATAAGGTGCATGAGAGAGAGAGGTCAGCTTGGATGATTAAAACCTGAAATCAAATCCACATAATAAGTAACTTTCACATTCAGCACTCTTAATTAGTGAGTTCTCTTTTGTCTGAAGTCTTCTAGTCTATACTGTGTCTGTACTTAAATTATTAAAAGGATCATGATCCTTTGCTTGGGTAGTGAGCTGCACCATTGTGCCCCGGAGACTGATTACTGGAGCTTTTGGGAGCCACATGCCTGGCTTGTGCAGAGCGCTGGTCTCCTAGGGAGAGGTTAAGGAGAGGAGTCCCTACCTCCCTGGGAGTTGCAGACTTGCTCTCTGCCACCATGTCATCCATCCTGGAGCCTAATCGAGTTATCATATCAACAAATCTCCCATCAGGGGCCTCACAGCTGACACTCTGTGAAAGACGCCCACAGGGGGGCAACAAATTTTTGAGCAGCAGGATGTTGCTAAGAGAAGCTGAGGCACCTGTGAACGTCTCCTCTTCTGCCCACGAAGAGGGCACTCCCGCTGGGCATCACACTGCTCTCTGGCCCCTGGTCAGCAATGGAGCACAAGAGCAGGGAAGCGGGAGCCAGAGTTAATGTTGTTCACAATAGATTGAAGACACAATAGAAGTACTATATCACCAAGACTGTCAATGAATTTAAAAGCAACCCACAAACAATTAGCTGAAAGGGCAGCAAGGTTTCATGGCCATAGGCCTCAGCTCTGCAGGCCAGCGGAGACAAACTGTCCACCCACGTGCAAATGGCAGCTGGTGATTCTGCCCAAATAATACGTTCACAGACTTTTGTGGATTGCCGCCTGACCTTTAAGTGTGTCCCCCCAAAATAAACCACATGCTGTGCCCTTCCTCCAGTCACAGGATGGTTTATGACTCCTTGAATGCGGGAAATGTCGCCCAATAGTTTGTCTTTATGGCCATATAGAATTACGTAGTTTGTCCGTTTCATGGTTTACATTGTTGGCAATATGAACCAGCCAGCTGTTTTCCTTGATGTTTTATGATGTCGATGCCAAATGTTTACTTTGTGTGATGATTCAAAGAAAGTCTAGCTGTTTGTGCTGATAATTTTCTAACTTTTGAATATTGCTTTTCCTAACAAACTCCTCCATTGTGCTCTCTTGGTTTAGTTAAATGAGGCTAAAGTGAGTCATCAGCAAATCCTGGATAGCATAATGTCTCTCTTGATTAGATTTTTGTGAGATCATTTAAAAAAGGTTTTGTTTGCATCATCTATGTAGCCCTAAAATCATCCAACATGAAAAACAAATGCCATCTTTGATTTGGGCAAGTGGGTATGAAGTCCATCTGTTCACAATACCCTAACAAGAACAAAACACCCTTCAGGGCAATCAGAGCTCGCCTGCCTTCCACGACCAGAAAACTTGTGAGGCTCTAAACTTACTTCTGGAGTGTCCCAGTTTGATGGAATCACTTAAAATAGGTTGGCAAGCGATAAACAGTTTGGGACAGGATGGCAGATCAAGCTCGTCTTTTACTTTTGGCAACAGATAGTTTGAAACCACATTTCTAAAGATGTGAGCTAGCACAGGTTTTGTTCATTAACAGAAGGTTTCAGGGGAAACATTTGCAAAGGAAAAATAAAAGATGACTCAATGGCATCCGATTTGTGAAATGAAATGTAAAAAGAAGTCAAAAAGTTCACGTCAACTGCTTTTGGTGGGGGATAAGCAAAGCATGAACATATTGTGCCTTTTGAGAAACTAATAAAAAAACCCAGATTTAAGTGCAGCCTCTTAGCATTCTCTCCATCCAGCACATCTATAAATCATCCGTCTGACCACCACTGCTCCCCACCACTGACTAGCTCGACCCATTGGCCAGGAGCCAAGCCTGTGTCCGGACAAGGCCCTGACCCGTTAACCTTGGCCAGAGCCCCTGGGCCAATGGGGCGAGGCCCTCAGAGCTGTGACCCCGGCAGCCAGGGCTACCTGCTGCTCTGGCATAATGCAATTGGACACAGCCATCAGAATGATGGAGCACAGGGAATTCTCCACGCTGACCACTCCAATGGCTGCTGACCACTGCGGCCAACACTGGCTTCAGCCCCTCCGGAATGTAAGAAAATGGCTCTTTTGATATTGCGTCACAGATGCCTTTTTTGTGTTTGTTTTTTTTTTTTGCCTCACATCCATATTGTTTTTTAGGTGCTGCAATTTGGGCCCTTTTCAAGGAGTCAGGGTAGAGAAGGTACTGTTTTAAAGGGGCTTTGTTTTCAAGCCAGCTTCCTGCTATGTGTTTGACAAAGTAGGGAGAATAGTCTTAATTGAAAAGCTGCTTTTAGAGGTTTCAGTAACGTTGAAGTAATATCTAAACACGTTTCAGTTTCAGAATGAGCCTCTTTCTATTTAGTATGCTGAAACTGTGCTTTAATACATGAGCCCTTCATTACTTCATTTACATATAATGTAAACATTTCATGTTTGCCCTAGGTCTTACCAATTCCTTTACATTGTCATGTTTTATATAAGGTAGGCCCAAACTCAGGCTCCTGCCGACATGTCCTCCCTCTGTCTCCACCTCTGTTTTGTTAATGGCATGAGGTTCACACTGGTAGTATAATTACTAACATTAGACCAAACTAAGAAAGACTCTGCAGGAAGCAAACCCCATGAAGCCTGAACCGATGTTTGCCAATCAAGAGAAAAGGTGTGATGGTGATTCCCTGCCTGCCTGATTCCCTGCCTGCCTGTGTAAACTGAAGGCATGCCGGTGTATTCATACAGGTGCCCCCCACCCCCAACCCCCCCGGCCCAACAAACACGCACCTGAGGCACCCCCTCCATGTCTACACAATTAGCATCCTCCATGCCCCGCAGAGTTAAACTGTAAGTGCAAACAAATGCCCCCTACTGACAGGCAGCTTAGGCAAATGACTTGTTTGGGGAGCGGGCTGAGTCTCTTTGGGTTTACAGGAAGGCTGAGTGAATTTCAGCTGGGAGCGTTTGCATTATAGAACAGTGTGAGAAAGAGAAGCACCTGAATACAGCTCACCTGAATTGACAAGGGATATCTTGTTGAGAGAGGGATTTAGTTTCCTACATCATAGGTTTATACACCCCAGTTGGGATGTTAGAAGATCTATGGAGAGAGGTATAATGTGATGGAAATAATAATACAACAGAATGGAAATGTCACCAGTTTCAGTTAACTGAAAGCAGCTTCAATGGTATGAGGTGTTTTTTTTGTAATGTGGTTGTCCCGTAAAGGGATGGATCAGCAATAATTGCTATGAATATCACTTTAAGTGCCCATCATCCATCACGTTTATATTTTAAGGTGACCATCTCTCACAACTTTCATGCATTTTTTCCCTCAAAAGATCCTTGCAGCTGGGAAGATCAAAGTCTTTTGGTTTCACTGTATGAACCTACTCACTGCAGTGGTGACGCCCTTGACTTGATTCTGTCACACAGGATAGTCTGTCAGAACGGACTCTCAGATCATGTGATCATGTCAGAAGCAACACTATCCCGTCCTTTTAATGTTGGTGCTGATGTATTTACCACTCGTCACATTGGTCCTTCATCTTTTACTTTAACTGCTGGCTCCTCTCACTACAGTGACAGGCTCAGGCCAGGTACCAGTGACTTTAAACACAGCCCTTTCTAGTCTTGTGGATTGCACGTACAAAAAGGACGACACCCTGGTTTGGTGACGCTCTTATGCACGCCTGCAGGAGAATGGAACGTAAATGCCGTGAATCAAAACTGGAAGTGTTGCGTGTCACGGCACAAGTGTGTATTGAATTACAAATGGGCTCTGTCCGCTGCTTAAGGATGAGAAGCTATGGCTGCTTGAGATTTCTTTCTGCACAAAAACAGATGAGATTAAATACAAAATGACTTACTCATCTCCAGCTACTTCTGCAGAATCGATAATGCAATTTAGTCTCTGTGATTTTGAGCCAATCACTTTTGAGATGTCAAGCATTGTCTAAACTGCTGTTTGCTTCTAAACCTGCCTCCGTATGACTGGCACTGTCCAGGCACTGCTTTCAAGATTGCTGTGGTTAAACTTAGGAAACCACACCTTGACCCACGGACTCTGAATGAGTTGTTTTTCAGCAACTTTCGGCCCACATATTTAACAATAATCTTTTTCAACTTTTTCAATCTTCTTGAAACCTGCCTCTAGCACTGAAACTGCACTTACTGAAGTGGCTGTGCTTCTATTATTGGATAGGAGTGCAGCTTTTGACACCATAGATCACAATATACTCCTAGACTGATTGGGAAATCAATTTGGCGTCTTTGGCCTGGCTCTTGCGTGGTTAACGTCTTCATTTTCTGAAAAACACATTGTATTTCCTATAATGAATTTTTTTTAAATGTGAAATACCTTAGGGCTCTGTATTCGGCCCGCTGCTTTTATCTCTTTTATATTTCTCCTCCTTGGAGAAGTTATACGCAGTCATGAAATTCATTTGGAATTTACATAACATTGCCCTGTAAACCTAAACCGCTGAGAATGTAACCATTTTAAAACACAGTTTTGGCAAATACTAGTTTCATTTCGGGTGAAGGTTATCTCCCAGATGCAACAGAAATCTGCAGGTCATCCCAGATATGTTTAGTGCTAAAGCACGTCAGAACATGCACAGCCGTTGGGATTTATGTTGGTGTTTCCTAAAATTAGGAAGATGTTTCCTCAAGTTTGTAGGAGGAATAGGTCTACATTTTCAATTAAACATTAATGCTTTTTTAACGTTTGCTTTTTATTTATTTCTCTAGACAATGGCCCTCCGCTTTGTTGTAAGGGTCTTGTCATCATCGTGTCTTGGTTTTGAGCCCACGATGCTGGAATCTGCTTTACAGTTAAAAAAAACCATGGCCTTTTCCTATAAAACTGACATTTTATTATCTTAAAGTTCTGTGTAAATGTGTTCACTTTAGTAATTTATGTTTCACTTTTTATTTTGTTATTTGCTATTTTGTAAATTAACTAGTTCAAATTTACAAATGAATGAGTTTCCTCCGTCAGAATAAAAAAAAAAAAGTGGAATCCACTAAAGTACAAAGTTTGACCTCACTATGAAATTAGCCTTTGTGTTATCTTTCAGAACCCCAGAGTTGTCTTCAAAGCATATTCAATATGGGCCAGTAGATCCCATTACTCATTTCTGGAGAAGTTTAGTTTGGGGTCCTGACACTTTGAAAGGGGCCGGAGGCTTGGTACAATGTCTTCTATGTCTTTTGCGATGGGCAAGGGTCTCCAAGCTGCACAGAGAGAGGAAGAGAGAGAGAGAGGTGGGCGTGGTATTATTTCCTAATAGGCCAAGCTGGACAGACAAGCTGGTAACATCTGCCTGCTTTGTCAACGGAGGATAATTTAATGGAAGAACTGAGCACCAAACGTTCAACAGGACCAGATGAGGACAGAGATGGATGGTTAGGAGGCCACAGGCTTCTTCTGGCCAACGGGTCCGGCTTCTTATCTCTGATCCTCACTGGCCAATCGATTGGTTGTGGGGCATTAGTCATCAACTAAACCCAGGTCACCGCTTTCTTTTCAAGCTCTGCCCGACGGGCAAAGCATTGTCACACATGCGCCACTGTATGGAGATGGATGAACGTTCAAGCAAATATGTTGCCAATGGCAGTGGATAAGTTAGAAAGGTCATCGTGATCTGAAAATGAATTATTTCCCGAAATTAAAGGATGTTTAGGTTCACAACTCAAATTGATTGATTTCCTGTGCAAATTTCGATTGATATCGGAGATTGTTGTTTTTCTTTCTTTTAGTGACATCTTTGGCCACAAGAACAATTCAGTAGACGCACTAATATATTACTAAATATATTATTCATTGAATGCAAACTGTGGTTTTGCATTTTATATTTTTAACAAACCAACTGCTTTGGTTACTTGTGTAAAAGGAAGAAATTGTAAAGGAGGGGTTTTCCAGCAATGACAGTTTTTCCTATATACTGTATGTATCAAAGCTTTTTTGAACTGCATTGGTTGAATCACTGCTATATTGATTAGCAAATATAGTTTTTAAGATCGAAATAAAAAATCTGATTTGGTAATAAGCCCCTTTCAAATCTATAAATGCTCTGCCAATTTTATTTTCTTCGCAGGTTTGAAAAGAAGAAAAAAGAACCCAGTTCACTTTTCTCTAAAAGCCACTCTGGCAATAAAACACCTTTATTCCACAGACTATAACATCTGATTGGACTTTAAAGAAAGACTTTTGCAACCAAATATGTGTGGCTCTATACATAATATTATTGTTAACACAGAACTATGCTTTAAAAGAAATCAGTGTGTAAAGGCCAGAGAGCCATTTTTAACATCACTGCTCAACACGTAAACAACTTGTTGGAGATGCTACAACAAAGATACCATGTGTAACAACAGGAAATGCATCCTCGCACTTAGTTCTGTGCATTACTCAGGTAGATGAACCTAAAAGAGTGAGTCCATGTCTTAAACAGGATAGTATTTAAGATGTCTGATGGGGGGTTGGGGGAGTAATGTGGCTTTACATGGCTTGAGGGGCTGCAGACAGAAGTCATGGTGCCCTGCAGGGTAGTCATTAGGGCACAAGACGAGGGGAGCCAAGAGGATGTCTGCTCTCCAGGGATCTAATCTGGTACCATGGGCTCTGCTTTGGGAAAAGACCAGTTCTGCAATTCCTGAGCTCCCTCAGGTTCTGGCAGGTGCTTTAGTCCACCAACAATTAGCCATCCCCAGGGTCTGGCTACTTTTGTTGCTGAATTAAGCCCATAGTAGCATTAACTCTGGTCACATTAGCTCAAATAGGAAAGTCAGCAGGGGTACCTTTTTCGGCTTGGTTAACTTTATTGTTTCATTTTCTTGTTTGAATGTTAATAACGTCCAAATCCTGACTTAGTCCAATGGATCTTTTCATACAGTGTCACCAGAAAAAAAAGAAGATTGAAAAACTCTGCATGTGCTGACAAATTGCTTAACTGACAGTCAGTAGCAAATGCTGGCCATAGTGATGTGACGGGCCACTGTGTTTGACTTCGTCCTTCCATACAGTTTACTTTTTCTCATCATTGGCCTCTTCTGTTCTCAGTTCTTTGGTCTGTGAGCATCTGCTCTGAGCTCTTCTTAGTAAAGTCTTTACTGCCTCACCTTTTAATCTTGGTTTTGGAATCAGCCCTCTTCTTATCGTGGAAGCTTTGAGCTGCTGCATGAGAGTGAAATTAATTGTGTGCTAAGCAGAGTGGAATTAATGGCTTGCACTGAAACTTGTGGCCACGGCTGGCTTAGCCCTTCGCCGATCCCCCTGATCCTGCTTGTTACAGGAGCTTGGCCATTGTAGTTGGTGAGATGATTGTGTGGTTTCGGCCTCTTGTCCCTGTCTCTTTTGTCTTTCGGGGGAGTGCAGGGATCTCTCCTTTTGTCTGCTTCCATGTTCCTTTCAGGCAGTATCACAGCTGGCCCCTTTAATTCACTCAGGACATCGGATGACCCTACCCCCCAGGAGGCTACTGTAATCACACACCCACACACACACACACACGCCTAAACAAATTGCTTTCTACATTTTGAACATTTTGACATTCGGAATGGATATACACAACTACTTGAATATTGACAGGGTACTTTGTAGGGCTTGTCTCATGATCACATGCAAAGCTGAACCTTTTTAAATGCTTATCATTTCCCTAACAGCTGCTGTGTATTGGTCAAGTACCAAACAATTTGGCATTCATGTTTATTATATTTTCCTTACACGCCCATCATACAGTTGGCAACCAAAGTTTCAACACAAAAATGTGTTAGTCAGGTTTACAAATGCATCAGGTTGTCCTTGGGAATCCCCAGCATGTGTTGTCTAGCCATCTGCCCACTGTAAAGATGCCGACTCATTGAGCTTCGCAAATAGAACTACTATATGGTCAAACAATTACCTAAACAGCTTGGTAATGGGTTTATGGTGTCTAGAATGATGGCTTGCAAAATAAAACTACAGGATCCCCACAAAAACCTTACATGGCTGTAAACTTGTATTAACCAGAAAATGGGCCTTGTGTGGCATCATTTAGAAGAGACAAAGACCGGCCCTTGGACAAAGAGGCAAGATGCAGTAAGAAAGAGAGGATTCTACATAGCTAATGAGTTGCTCCATAGAAATGTAAAGAGGTGGGTCTTTAGGAAGAGTGGTTGCTCCGCCGGTCGGGCCTGATAGACTGTAAAGTGTGGAGGTCCGGCCACTGTGCCCACTGTCCATTGTGGCCATGCTAATTCACCCGGGCCCCCAGTTATGTCACGGAGGGCTTTTATTGTGGCCTGAGGTGAAGGGGGACCAAGTCATTATTGGAAGTAAACTCTGATAAACCAGAGAGGAGAAAGAGGCATTGTTAAGTATTCGCTCTTTAGGAATCTCAAAGAGAAGCACCCTCATCCAGCAACAAATAAAAATAAAACTTCTAACATGAGCGATGGAGGACCAGCCAATTCACCTCAGGGTCCTTCAGCGTCAAGGGCCATGTCAGACAGTGCGCACTCTACCTCATGAGAAGTGGTCAGCCATTAAGAGAAATCGACAGGGAAACCCTTGTGAAATGAACATCATATAAGGAGACTGACCTGAAAACGCACAGACTGGCCTTGTTCTTTTGTAAGTTCCACAATGTGTTTGAGTTTAGACAAATGACTTCTTGGGAATAATAAACAAAAAAAACATTATTCTCAGTGATGCATTTTTTTCCACTGGGTAATACAATGAAAACACAAGACGAGAGCAACAACTAATATACACCAGAAAAATCCTGAAACCATCATTATCTTGAGATGTACATTTGTATCTAAACACCATGTAAAGCATTGTCAGAAATAGTGGAAATGCTCTTGCTATATAGCTAACTTTAGACCCATCCCTTCTTTATCATATCTAAATGGCTGAATTAAGGGGATATCAGTGTTTTTGTGTTTGGGAAGATGGAGACTTGGAGATTATACTACCGATTGAAATGTAAAACAGCTATTGCAATTACCCATAACCTCAGCGCGAACCTTTCCTGAAACAATGCAACCAGTTTCAAAGACTGTGAGGTAGGCACATCCCTGAGAGGCACGGCTAGATAACAAGAAGGCATCATTAAAGGTAAAGGAAGGGAAATTTAGATTTTCTTTTTTAAATCTTTCCTCACAGTGATCTGGTCAACAGAGGAGCTCCCTCAGCCAAAAACACCGTTTTAAATCTTCTTTGAGTGGGTAGTGAAATCATTTAAGATATAATGTGAGGTTAGGTCACTTTTGTTTCTGCGTTTGTGATTTATTCATTGCAATATCAAAGTGTGAAATAAAACTTGTTTGGTAAAAAAGATTCGATACAGGATTCAATACACTAAGGCTGCAAAATGTTAAATATGAAAGAATTAAATAAAAAGGTTAATTATCAGGCAAATGTATTTATTTTTACTTAAGTTACAACTATTTTTATTGTAGATGTTTCCAGGTGGTAGAGATGTCTTGTTTTGGCTTGTGCAGTTTCAAACCCTTTTGTCGCTGGACTGGTGGAATCAGTAGTGTGTGGATTACTCCTCCCTGACCTGCCTTGTTCTGCCGTTTCAGAGAGCTGTGAAAGGTCTGTTCAGCCTCGGACAGAGCTGGATTTAGCAGATATTTGCATGTTAATGTCCACAACACAATCCAGTACAGAGAACAGATATGGGATGAGAGCGACTGCTACCTTTTTTAAAAAGGTCCTGTGCCCCTTTTTTCATGGGAGGTCTTTTGACTGTTGGAATTGGCAAAGTACACTGTTTCAGTGTGTGTGTTGGAGGGGTGGGGGGGGCTGAAAAACACACTACCACACACACACACTCACACACGCATACAATTACAAAACACCTTATTCTCACAGTTCTTGATTCCCCCAGATGGATAGGTTTCGCTCTCTGTTTTGATGTTCGCTGCTGTCCCCCTAATTCCAGCATTTAATCACTCTGTGTCGGCACGGAGACCTCAGCTTGCCCTAAACCCACTTGAGAACGACCCCTATCCCTCTTCAAATCGGCTATGCCTGCAGCCCCAGTATGCGAGGCAGATGTGGGACATGAGCCAATCTGCTCCCCGAGGTGTTTGCCATCTCCATCCTCTCTGTCAACACTCTGCTTTCTCTGGCACTCTGTCACTCTCACAATAAGAGGCAGAGCTCTTTGTGCTAAGATGAGTTTAGATGGAGACGGCAAACTCTGTCCAACACCGACTGAGGTTGGTGGATGTCAAAGGGGGTCGTTTGATGTTTGATCGGCCGTTGCCGTTTGTGCTTTACAGGCCTGACTGTTTGGGCCTTGAGCCGATGTGTCCTAACAAGTATTCTTTAGATTGGTGTTTGCATAGATTTGCATACTGGCCAGAAGATGAGCTTTAATGAAGAAGTGGGTTTTGGTGTATTTACATTTTGGAGTGTATTGTTCAGCCTGTGATCAATAGATGACAAATGCTGAGCAGCTTATAGAGAGGAGAAGTTATAGTGTCTATATATAGTGGTTATAGTTCTTCCAAATGACAAATAGTCGGCCCAACAGCAAAAGAAAATTCAGTGATAGTATATCTGAAAGGCAGAAATGAAAAAAAGAATCTGAAGTAAGGTTATGTTTGCATGAATATCCATTACTGGTAAATTAGCATTTTTGAGGTTAGTCAATTCCGTATTTAGCTCCATTTTTTTTGTTCATAGAACCACAGTAAGCTGCCATGTAAATGAGACCAAAAGTAAACTGAAGACAGGAAAACAAAGGAAGGCTGCTCATTTTCTATTTGCTGTGAAAGGTATTTATTGGTTGTAGTTGCATGCGTTGGTCACGTTGTCACAATCCCTCCATGTGATCCAGTGCATCTCAGCTGACTTTGCATTCAACTGTAAATTGTCACCTGACTTTTGTGAAGAAAGAAGGTTCTTATTAACTCATTTTCTCACACTCACATGACATGATGACTGTTGATTTGGTTGAGGTGTGAACAGCCACCTATCTTCCCTTGCTGGGCAGCACAAGGGCCCTATTGAGGTGCACAATGCCTCCGCAGAGAAGATGGGTGCTACTGTTTGGAAAAGGAAGCTGTGACGCAAACCAAACCTTTAGCCTCAAGGTGTGAAACAAATTAACGCCTCTTAAACCCAGTGACACGGTAGCTTATATAATGTATATATATGGTAGCTCCACAATGTAACAGCAGGAGCATTTATTTGATCCATTCTCTGCTCAGCCACCTCACACAGCGACGATGCATCAGCTGACCCACATTTCATGGTAACATGACAGGCAGAGGTTTGTGCGTGATAATGAGCGCTTAGTTGACGAGCCCGGTCCTGTGACCCGTGTGTACTTTATGGACTTCCCCTGGCCATGCTCCAGTTTGAGGTTTAGTTCAGCGATGGCCAAAGGCAATACGTTCTGGTCATGTGGCTGAGATGACGTGAAGTTAAGTATTATCACATAAGGATCTTCGCAAACAAAAGGCTTGTAACTGAAATGTATTGTATGCGATAAGAAGAGGTCTATCATAAGGCACAGTCATGCCAGTAGGTATTTTGCAGAGTTCAGATGTGGGGGACATGGCTGCTGGGATTAAATACCAAGCTGTCAGTTCTCTTATATTTTCTATACGATCCAAACAGCATGGGGAAAAAGACACAATGAAAGTGCAGTAGGGAGTCTTGCTTTCTTCTTGTAGGTGGTGGATAATTAAAAAGTTTAAACTAAAACAGCTTGATTTGATAGTAGTAGAGGATGCCTGTTGCCAAATCTCATATTGCCATATTTGTGAATTTTTTAGTACAGGCTGGAGCATTGATGAAAGAAATACAAATTGAGTATTAACCCAGTTAGGAGATACATTTTTCTGGTTCACACTCATGCTTCATGCCTGGTCAGGATGTTGCACTGCCACCTTGCAGCTTTGCCATTTCCACATCCTTA